>OZ018322.1:130976679-131536679 GCA_963969495.1 Ceratothoa steindachneri | reverse complement strand
CCCAGGACTTATTTGGCAAAAACATCGTAACCATTGAACCATTGGGCTGATACAAAGAAATTTGAAACCCTTATATTGTTTTACATTCTCTTTCGAATGATACAACTACCAAAGTCCTTCCAAGGTTAGCCCGGGAAATATTGAAAGTTTTGAAGGTCGTAAATTCATAAATGAGAACACGCGACAAAGGCATTTGAATCTGTTTGTAAAAACATCAGAATTTTAGATATTCAAAACTACGATTTTGGTACATTATTTTAGTATAATCATAGCAATTGAGCTGATTTCCGACTACAGGACTAAAAACTTCCGAAACTATCTCCGGGATAAAAAGTTGTTTGTCATTGGTACAAATCGACCCCAAAAGTTGAAAAAATGTACCCCTTTTCTTTTCCTGACCAAGAACTTTTAAAGAATTTTTAACATAAAACACCGCCTAAGAAGCCGCTGCCACAACCCAGTCACTGTACTATAGATGAAGTAATAATTTTGCTCTATAGAGTTCTATAACACACAAGAAATTACTCTAAACTAATAGAAAAAGTATTAGTAATACTCACATTAACTATACAAGTAGTATATTGCGTACATTCGTCTGCAAAACCAAGGATGGAATTACTTTTGTATCCATTTTGGACGTCTGTGCAGCGGGGGGGGGGGGGGGGAGGAATTCAACCCGCAGGCTCGAAATATCCGACTATTAGGTGCAGGTCCTCCATGCAGTACTAAGGATTACACAGGTCCTCCATGACGTACTGAGGATTACACAGGTGCTCTCTGACGTACAAAGGATTACACAGGTCCTCCATGACGTACTACGAATAACACCGGTCCACCAGGCCATACTAAGGATTACACAGGTCCTCCCTGCCGTACTAACGATAACATATTCCTCCATGCCGTACTAAGGATCACACAGGTCCTCCATGCCGTATTGAGGATTACACAGGTCTGCTATGCCGTACTAAGGATCACACAGGTCCTCTATGCCGTATTGAGGATTACACAGGTCCTCCATGCCGTATTAAGGAATACACAGGTCCTCTCTGACGTACTAAGGATTACACAAGTCCTCCATGAGGTACTAAGAATAACACAGGTCCACCATACCGTACTAAGGATTACACAGGTCCTCCATGACGTACTAAGGATTACACAGGTGCTCTCTGACGTACTAAGGATTACACAGGTTCTCCCTGACGTACTAAGAATAACACCGGTCCACCAGGCCGTACTAAGGATTACACAGGTCCTCCCTGCCGTACTAACGATTAGATATTCCTCCATGCCGTACCAAGGATTACAAAGGTCCTCAATGCCATATAAGGATTACACAGGTCTGCCATGCCGTACTAAGGATCACACAGGTCCTCTATGCCGCATTGAGGATTACACAGGTCCTCCATGCCGTATTAAGGATTAGACAGGTCCTCCATGCCGTATTAAGGAATACACAGGATCTTCCCCCTGCAATAGGGATTACACAGGTTCTCCATGCCGTACTAAGGATTACACAGGTCCTCCATGACGTACTAAAAATTACACAGGTCTTCCATGCCGTACAATGGATTACCCAAGTCGCTCCATGCCGTAATAAGGATTATACAGCTCCTCCATGCTTTACTAAGGATTACACATGTCCTCCTTGCCGTAATAAGGATTACATAGGTCCTCCATGCCGTAGTAAGGATTACACAGGTCCTCCATGCCGTACTAAGGATTACACAGGTCCTGCAGGAGGTACTAAGGATTACACAGGACCGCTTTGCCGAATTAAGGATTACAGTGGTTCTCCCTGCTGTACTAAGGACTACACAGGTGCTCTTTGACGTACAAAGGATTACACAGGTCCTCCATGACGTACTACGAATAACACTGGTCCACCAGGCCCATACTAAGGATTACACAGGTCCTCCCTGCCGTACTAACGATTACATATTCCTCCATGCCGTACTAAGGATTACAAAGGTCCTCCATGCCATATAAGGATTACACAGGTCTGCCATGCCGTACTAAGGATTACACAGGTCCTCCATGCCGTATTGAGGATTACACAGGTCCTCCATGCCGTATTAAGGAATACACAGGTCCTCTCTGACGTACTAAGGATTACACAAGTCCTCCATGACGTACTAAGAATAACACAGGTCCACCATTCCGTACTAAGGATTACACAGGTCCTCCATGACGTACTAGGATTACACAGGTGCTCTCTGACGTACTAAGGATTACACAGGTCCTCTATGACGTTCTAAGAATAACACTGGTCCACCAGGCCGTACTAAGGATTACACAGGTCCTCCCTGCCGTACTAACGATTACATATTCCTCCATGCCGTACCAAAGATTACAAAGGTCCTCAATGCCATATAAGGATTACACAGGTCTGCCATGCCGTACTAAGGATCACACAGGTCCCTTTATGCCGTATTGAGGATTACACAGGTCCTCCATGCCGTATTAAGGATTACACAGGTCCTCCATGCCGTATTAAGGAATACACAGGATCTTCCCCCTGCAATAGGGATTACACAGGTCCTTTCTGCCGTACTAAGGATTACACAGGTCCTCCATGACGTACTAAAAATTACACAGGTTCTCCATGCCGTACAATGGATTACCCAGGTCCTCCATGCCGTAATAAGGATTATACAGCTCCTCCATGCTTTACTAAGGATTACACATGTCCTCCTTGCCGTAATAAGGATTACATAGGCCCTCCATGCGGTAGTAAGGATTACACAGGTCCTCCATGCCGTACTAAGAATTACACAGGTCCTGCAGGAGGTACTAAGGATTACACAGGACCGCTTTGCCGAATTAAGGATTACAGTGGTTCTCCCTGCTGTACTAAGGACTACACAGGTGCTCTTTGACGTACAAAGGATTACACAGGTCCTCCATGACGTACTACGAATAACACCGGTCCACCAGGCCGTACTAAGGATTACACAGGTCCTCCCTGCCGTACTAACGATTACATATTCCTCCTGCCGTACCAAGGATTACAAAGGTCCTCAATGCCATATAAGGATTACACAGGTCTGCCATGCCGTAGTAAGGATCACACAGGTCCTCTATGCCGTATTGAGGAATACACAGGTCCTCCATGCCGTATTAAGGATTACACAGGTCCTCCATGCTGTATTAAGGAATACACAGGATCTTCCTGCCGCAATAGGGATTACACAGGTCCTCCATGACGTACTAAAAATTACACAGGTCCTCCATGCCGTACAATGGATTACCCAGGTCCTCCATGCTGTAATAAGGATTATACAGCTCCTCCATGCTTTACTAAAGATTACACATGTCCTCCTTGCCGTAATAAGGATTACATAGGTCCTCCATGCCGTAGTAAGGATTACACAGGTCCTCCATGCCGTACTAAGGAATACACATGTCCTGCAGGAGGTACTAAGGATAACACAGGACCGCTTTGTCGAATTAAGGATTACAGTGGTTCTCCCTGCCGTACTAAGGACTAGACAGGTCCTACTTGCCGAATAAAGGATTACACCAGTCCTTCATGCCGTACTAAGGAATACATAGGTCTTCCATGGCTAAACAAGAATTACACAGATCCTCCATGCCATATTAAGGATTACACAGGTCCTCAGATGTACTAAAATCAATAAACAGGTCCTCCTTACGGTACTAAGGATTACACAGGTCCTCCATGACGTACTAAGGATCATACAGGTCCTCCATGACGTACTAAGGAGTACACAGGTCCTCAATGACGCACTAAGGATTACACAGGTCTTCCATGCCGTATTAAGGATTACACAGGTCCTCCATGCCGTATTTAGGATTACACAGGTCCTTCATGCCGTATTAAGGAATTCACAGGTTCTCCCTGCCGTAGTATGGATTACACAGGTCCTCCATGCCGTATTAAGGAATACACAGGTTCTCTCTGCCGTAGTAAGGATTACACTTGCCCTTTATGCCGTGCTAAGGATTACCCAGGTCCTCCATGCCGTATTAAGGATTACACAGGTCCTCCATGCCGAATTATGGAATACACAGGTTCTTCCTGCAGTACTAAGAAATACACAGGTCCTCCATGAACTACTAAGGATTATACAGGTCCTGTATGACGTACTAAGGATTACACATGTCAACGATGAGGTACTACGGATTACACAGGTCCTCTATGACGTACTAAGGGTTACACAGGTTATCTATGACTTATTAAGAATTACACAGGTCCACCATGCCATACTAAAGATAACACAGGTCCTCCCTGCTTACTAACAATTAGATATGTCCTGCATGCCGTACTAAGGAATACACAGGTCCTCCGTTCCGTAATAAGGATTACACAAGTTCTCCATGTCGTACTGAGTATCCCAATGGTTTTCTATGCCGTATTAAGGATTACACAGGTCCTCCATACCGTACTAAGGGTTTCACAGGTTTTCCATGCCGGACTAAGGATTACACAGATCCTTCATGTCGTATTAAGGATTACACAAGTCCTCCATGCCGTATTAAGGATTACACAGGTCATCCATGACCTAATAAGGATTACATAGGTCCTCCTTACCGTACTAAGGATTACACAGGTCCTCCATGACGTAATAAGGATTACTCAGGTCCTCCATGACGTACTAAGGATTACACAGGTCCACCACCCCGTACTAAGGATTACACAGGTCCTTCATGCTCTATTAAGGATTATTAGCTCCTCCATGACGTACTGAGGATTTCACAGGTCCTCCTTGCCGTACTAAGAAATACATAGGTCTTTCATGGCTGACCAAAGATTTCACAGATCCTCTATGCCGTATTAAGGATTACACAGGCCCTCCATACCATACTAAGGATTACACAGGTCCTTTATAACGTACTAAGAATTACACACATCCACCATGCCTTACTAAAGATTACACAGGTCCTCCCTGCAGTACTAACGATTACATATGTCCTCCATGCCATACTAAGGAATACACAGGTCCTTTATGCCCTATTAAGGATTACACAGGTCCTCCATGACGTACTTAGGATTACCTAGGTCCTCCATGACGTAATAAGGATTAAACAGGTCCTCCATGACGCACTAACGATTTCACACGTCATCGATGCCGTACTAAGGATTACACAGGTCCTTCATGCCGTTTTAACATTACACAGGTTCTTTCTGCCGTACTAAGGACTACACAGGTGCTCCATGCCGTACTAAGGATTACACAGGTCCTCCATGCCGTACTAAGGATTTCATAAGTCCTCCATGCCGTATTGAGGATTACACAGGTTCTCACTGTCGTACTAAGGACTCCACAGCTCCTCCATGACGCACTAAGGATTACACAGGTCTTCCATGCCGTATTAAGGATTACACCGGTCCTCCTTGACTTACTAAGGATTACACAGGTCCACCATGACGTACTAAGGATTACACAGTACCTCTCTGACGTACTAAGGATTACACAGGTCCTCCATGAGGTACTAAGAATTACACAGATCTACCATGCCGTACTAAGGATTACACAGGTCCTCCATGCCGTACTAACGATTACATATGTCATCCATGCCGTACTAACGATTACACAGGTCCTCCATGCCCTATTAATGATTACACAGGTATTCCATGACGTACTAAGGATTACACAGGTCCTTCTTGACGTACTAAAGATTACACAGGTCCACCATGCCGTACTAAGGATTACAAAGGTCCTCCCTGCCGTACTAACGATTACATATGTACTCCATGCCGTACTAACGATTACACAGGTCCTTCATGCCCTATTAAGGATTACACAGGTCTTCAATGACATACTAAGGATTACACAGGTCCTCCATGACGTAATAAGGCTTACACAGATCTCCTTGACGTACTAAGGATTAAACAGGTCCTCCATGCCGTAGTAAGGATTACACACGTCCTCGATGCCGTATTATGGATTACACAGGGTTTCCCTGCCGTACTAAGGACTACAAAGGTCCTCCATGCCGTACTAAGGATTACACAGATCCTCCATGTCGTATTAAAGATTACACAGGTCCTCCATGACGTACTACGGATTATACCGATCCTCCATGACGTACTAAATATTAGACAGGTCCTCCATTCCGTATTACATAGGTCCTCCATCACGTACTAAGGATTATACAGAGCCTCCATGCCGTACTAAGGATTACACAGATCCTCCATTCCATATTAAAGATTTTACAGGTCCTCCATGACGTACTAAGGAGTACATAGGTCCTCCATGCTGTATTAAGGATTACACTGGTTCTCCCTCCCGTACTAAGGATTACACAGTTCCTCCATCACGTACTAAGGTTTACCCAGGTCCTCCACGCCGTACTAAGGAGTACACCGGTCTTCCATGCCGTATTAAGGATTACACAGGTTCTTACTGGCGTACTAAGGACTCCACAGCTCCTCCATGCCGTACTAAGGATTACACAGGTCTTCCATGCCGTATTAAGGATTACACAGGTCCTCCTTGACGTACTAAGGATTACACAGGTCCTCCATGCCGTACTAAGGATTGCATAGGTCCTCCATGCCGTATTAAGGATTACACAGGTTCTCACTGCCGTACTAAGGACTCCACAGCTCCTCCATGACGCACTAAGGATTACATAGGTCTTCCATGCCGTATCAAGGATTACACAGGTCCTCTTTGATGTACTAAGGATTACACAGGTCCCTAATGCCGTACTAAGGATTACATAGTTTTTCCATGCCGTATTAAGGATTACACAGGTACTCCTTGCCGTCCTAAGGACTACACTAGTTTTCTATGCCGTACTCAGGATTACACAGGTCCTCCATGCCGTATTAACGATTACACAGGTTCTCTTTACAGAGTCTAGCCACTCGGAGTTCCTCAGACCGCTTAGCCGCCCTTATGCTGGACTTCACTCTCCTGGTTAGCCTCCGGTATTTGTCAAAGTCACCCGAGATCTTCGATTGCCGGTACACAGTTCTCTTCTCCTTAAGCAATTGGCCGATTTCTCGACTAAACCACTTTGGTTGAACAGAAGACCGACGGGGACATTTCAGAGGGATGAAACGTGATTGAAGACTCATGAACTTATTTATGAAACTGTTCTACGAGTCTTCAACAACATCGCACACTTCTAGCCTTGCGTCAGTCAGTCCAGCACGAAGACCTGCAAAGTCTGCTTTTTTCAAATCGAGTTTCCTCGATTTACTAGTTGCAGGTTCTGCCTTCGGGACTTTGACTACAAATCTAATTAGTCGGTGGTCACTGCCACCGACCTTTTCGCCTAACAAAGAGGTCCTCAACGATGTCATCCTCAGAGGTGAAAACCAAGTCGAGGATATTGTCTCCTCTCGTTGGCTCTCTCACCCATTGAGTCAGGAACTCGTTGTTCGCGAACTCCAGGAGTAGTGCGTTCTCGCCACAGGGTTCTCTGGTTTCCCAGTCAACTTGTGTGTTGAAATCACCCATGACGATAAACACTCTGTCTTCGACAAGTTCTCCTAGTAGCTGGTACAGATTTTTGTCCTTTTCAACGAGTTGGGCAGGAGGTCTATAAAGCACCAGGGTCCTGTATTTGGCAGGACCTAACTCTAGGTCAACAACTAGTAGTTCATGGTCGGATACGATGTTGCAATCCGTCTAGTTGAGAGTATCCGTGACATACAACATCACACCGCCACCCTCTCTGCCTGGCCTATCTTTCAGGAAGAGCTGGTAACCGGGAATCGTAAATTCACCTTCAAAATCTCGGCTTGAGGTTTTTATCCACGACTCCGTTATGACCACCATCTCGGGTTCTTCTGTTGCTACGAGGCCACGAAGTTCTAGAAACTTGTTTTTGATAGACCTCGCATTAAACAGAAGAACTTTGAGGGAGTCCCCGACTGTAGGACTCCCTACGCTCTTCCGTTTCCCGCTTTCTTTCTCTGTGGCGGGATCACTCCACTCTTTCTGACTTCAAAAAAGGTCGTTCCTGGAGTAACACAGGTGTACTGGCGTACGTCCTCCTTTACTCGGGGTCTGACACTTCTTTGGGTCCGCTCCACAACATCCTGGATCATGTTCGCGAGTGCAGCTTTCCCTTTAAAGGAAAGATGCACTCCGTCTTTTTTGTACAGGTCATTTCTCCCGTAAAAGGTGCGGTAGGGGTCAGCAAAAAAGACTCCTTCCGCCGTACAAAGATCTTCCAGGCGTTGGTTTATGGAGACGTTCCTTGCGTGAGCATTGCGGGATGGACCTCGTCTTGGGAGTATCCCGACCACGACACGTCTGCGGGTTTTTAGCCCACAGTTGTCAACTCCTCCCATAACCGTGGTCAGGATCTTCCCGCTGGCGCCTACTTTTCCTCCTCGTAGGTAGAGATCGTTGCCACTTGCCATGAGGGCAACTACTGAGTTCTCAGAGATCTGAGATTTCTCAGCCTCTACCCTTATTTCTCCGTTCCCCTTTCCTGAAAGGCAGCTTACCTTCACACTGGTGCGAAGGCGGGCCGCTAGCAAGGGTTGTAGATCCCGCGCTTGGGAGTCACCGATCACGATGACCCTCGCGCATTTGGGTTCAGAGGATAGAGGCTTTCCTTTCAGTATGGGCTCTTTCGATTCCTCTTTCTTCCTCACTTTTTTGGGTTTTTTCTTCTTCTTTTTCTTCTTCGTTTTTTCTTCAGTTTCTACTTTCTCTCCTGTTTTATCTACTGTTTTTCCTTTTCTTCTTTTTGACGCCCTGAGTAACCCCAGCAGTTGCTGGCTCTGGGACGTCGGATGGTTGGCCTATCTCTATCGACGCGGTGCATGAGGACCAAACAGAGGAGCCACCCGCGTCGTTGGGAGTTTCTTGTTGCTCTTGATCTACCTTGGTGGCTTTAATCTCTGCAATGATGGCTTCGAGATGACGGATTTGAGTCACATGCTCAGACTCGAGGATTTTCACCTTTTCTTCAAGCCGCCGGGTTTTTTCCTCAGAAGATTTAAAAAGTTCCTTAAGCTCCTGAAGTTCTGCCCTTAGGACGCAGTCCGTGCAGATACTTCCAGGGTGGCATTTTGGGAAACACCCCTCCAAAAAATCTACGCACCACTTGTCCTTTTGGCATGTCGAGCAGGTATACTTTAACGCACCAGGTCCTTTCTTTCCAGTCATGCTGAACACTTTATATCTCTGAATACTTTGTGACCACTCAATAAAAAAGAAAGGGGGTGGTGAGTTCGCCCCGCGTGAGTCGCTCCCGCCTATCGATCGGAGAGGTTTTGGATCTTTCAGAAGGCACGCTCCTTGTGCTGCTGTTCGTCCGACCAAGTCGTCAAACCTCGGTGTGCCGTGGCTCCCAACCAAGCAGCACTGACGGTCTCCGAAGGGGCCATCGATTTCTCACCAGGTGAACAACGGAGCACACCCCGTACTAAACTCCTACTAGTTCCCTTCACGACGGCCAAGATCTCGGAGCAGCGTTCAATGGATATCCCGCCACACCAAGAGACTCGACCCAAGGCTTTTTATTGGCCTGGCAGCCAACCTGGGAACAAAGTGCCGTCACCTCGGACAATGCTACCAGAGGCACCCGTCAACGGTCACTGGGAATGGTCAATAATTACGCGCCAGGGAAGGGGTTAACGGGGCACTACCCTCATCCCATTCATCGTGCTCCAACGCCTAGGACACCTCTAGTCCTAGTCTCTCGCAACCAGTGAGCGTCGATTGGTGTTTTTTATAGAGGTTTCAAAGCCTCTCTTCTGACGCGTGAGGTAGCTGCCAGGTCCTTATATGTAGATAGAGGAAAAAGGGAAAGAGTGACATGATAGGAGTAGGCTTTTTTTTCTTTTTTTTGTATAAGTGGGAGAGATAGGATAAAAGTAAAAAAAGGAGAAGGATAGAGTAAAAAAAAGGAAGGAATGACGCACTTAGTCTGGAATCTCGTTTTCAACCAAATCGACAAGGGAAGCCCTACCAGAGGTACCCAGAAGAGGTACCCCCGCCGACATAGCTCGAAAAGTCAAAGGTACACACAAGCTCTCTTCCCGTGACAAGGGGGCGTCACCTCTCCCTCTACTTTCTAAAGAGAAGAGACTACAGTTTACATTAAAGTTGTCGAATGAAATTAATTAACAGTCAAATATTTCTTGAAACAGTAGCGACACATTTTCAAATGGAAAGGGCCCAGGTAAATTTCATGATCGAATCTGGACATATGGACAACTAACGTATTTTTTTGACAGTCGCATATCTTATAGAATAAACAATGCCAGGTTTGGGAGTTATTTACAAGATAAAAAAAAGCAAATTGTAGGTGTATTTAAAAAAAGGAGTGATATATATCATCATGCTCGAGGAGACGTTGGAAATGCAAAATGGTTGGTTGAAAGGGAGAGAGAAGCCTTTTGTAATGTTAAAAATCAAAGTGCTCGGAATTTGATTTTTCCTTTTGCCCTTTGAGTTTATGCGTCAAAATAGGTGTACATATATAAGAGAAATTATCTTTCACTCGTCGTTCAATCCAATAAACAAAATGAACATTTTTTTCACCGAATACACCAATTGAAGCAAAACTCTTTTACACAAAACACTCAATTTGTCCTCTAAACACTTTAAGTGATATTCGCCAGGCGGTTTGTAATACAACCTGTCAGTAAGCCGTTGGAACAGATAATTTTCGGACACTGTATACATAATATGTAAATACGAATGTGTTTTTATATATTTACATATTCCGTGTCGGAATACGGCTAAAGATCAAGCCACAGCGGGTATGGTTAGTTACCAGATGGAGTCCCGATTCAGGTCGCACTCACGGCGGATGCCATTCGCTATAGATACTCTTGGTTCGGAGTCCACGTTAATCAGAGGGCCTCACAGAAATAAAGGCGTTAAAAATAAAATATTGTGCTTCAAGTCACGTATTTAAGTTGTTCTTAGAGTTAAGGAATCTTTTTTTATTTTTATCATGTAATTAATAATACTTAAATGGCTATTAGATTTGACGGCGTTGATCCAAAGTGACTAAGTAATAACTTTTGGTACTTGGTCTATGTTCAAGGATGCGAGAGAGACTTGAGAGAGAGGAAAAGAGAGAAAGAGACAGAGAGGAGAGAAGAGAAGAGAGGGAGAATGACATCTTTTCTTGCCAACACAAAAGTATGAAGCGAATACCAACGAGAGTATGTCATAAAGTGTTTCCCGAGGCTTATAAAAAAGTGGCGATGTGAAAATGTAAGAAAGGAGCGTCATATGTCGACTAGCCTAATCGAGAGCGCACAACTCTTTTAAGGCGATTGACACGGGAGGCGATGAATGCGATTTCGCCGCAGAACGAAAAACGAAAATGAGTGCCGCTGGGCGGCGGGGTTGAGCGAGGTGTTTTTTCTCAACGGAATTAATTCGTGGGCAGCGAATGGCACTGAGGTTTTAAGGGTACAAACTGTTTATATCTGGTAGTTGGAGGAGCATCACGGCCTCCTCCCAGTTTCAGTGCCCACAGCATTCTCGAACTAGATTTAGACTACCCGAGCTTTATTCCTCATAGAAATTTCCATTTTGTCATATTTTTGAACACTTTCTTTGCAAAGCTTCTCATTTATTTTCACGGCCGCCGTCTAATATCGCAGGCTAGTCGCCCACCAGTTTGTGTTCAGCCACCCTTTGTCGGGCCCTCAGCCCCCCACCCCGCTGCCCCGGCACCAATGCTTGCAGAAGGATCTGCGGTGAGCTTCCGACATTTTCACATCCTCTAGCTTCACTACGCTACAGATTTTGGCAATCCTTCCGCGTGATAAGTACTCGGTGCTATTGAGCTTTAAATAAGAAGGGTGGGGAGGGGGCGAGGGGGTGAGGAGATGAGAGAGGTGAGGGGGCGAGGAAGGTGATGGAAAGGGGGTAATCCCTGTGAAAACAGCCATATTAATTCCTTTCTTAAACATCTGTCTTAATGGATCCAGATTATACCCATTAATTCTACCATTTGTATCTAATGGGGGTCCACCAAGGAAGGAGGGGCAATATTTGGCAATATTAATACTTGGTTATAATCGGATGAACCCTCCACTCACCCCTCCCTGAAGCAGGGAAATCACCATAAGGAACAGTGAAAAGTACATTTTTTTGAAGGTGGGGCAAACCAGGCGATGGTTTTTAGGCTTCCTGGGGCAACTTTTAAATCGGACGACAAAAAAAAGAAATCAGACTTCCAAGACCTACGTTTTAGGTCGTAAAAGTGGTTAAAGAAATCGGTGAAGTTGGAGGAATGTGGAAAATATCTAAACTTAGCCAAAACAAGAGTACTCGCGATGCTAGACATCTGAGAGGAGCACAACTCTCCTTATCTTTCCCTTTTCCATCAACGTTGGCACAATATTGCCCTCGTTAGTCAGTTCGTACTTTCCGATTGACGAAAATTTCACATCCCGAATCACTTTGAGCCCAGAACAATAAATGCCCCTCCCTTGGAGTAAGATTTGGTAAGATTTGGGACTCCTATCCATGGGTACCAGGCTCGATTCATGTCGAGAGTGGACAACTATAGTTTCCGGCCTCTCAAGGGGCAACAGTCAATCACGCAGAGCGTCGAGTCGGAGGCATGCGGCGCGGGGAATTCCATTCACTTACCTCATTACACACCAATCGCAACAACACCACCTCTTCCATTACTATCTCTTTTATCTACGGAATCCGCCAAAGGAGGTCAACATGTCCTTAAAGCAGACCGGGTTGCTGCCCGATGGGCCACAAATTTATATTTGCTCGCTTGCTAGTAATTGTCATTCTGATCTTTATGTAAACTTCTTTATCCATTCAGGAATCTCGTCATCACTTGGACGGACACGGGTGGGGCCACTCACTAACTACCCCTGTCAAGCTTTACAAGAGTTGATTGGCAAAAGAGCGGGTGTCAATTGTAGGTGGAAAATAGCAAAGAAACGTTAATGAATGTTGCAAGAAGAAGATTGGAAGCAGAGTTTATTCTTCGAATGGATTCGAGGGAAGTCCAAAATGTTTCCAAAAAATGCGAATTAACAAAAATATAGCAACAAATTTTAATTTTTGATTTTATGATGTGAGCAGAGGAAGTGATTTGATGTTATGATGTGTACATAGAGGATTTGATGGATGCAAAGGATACGAAGCATTTACAATGGAGTCATTATTTGAGTAATATTTCCTCTTTAAAGCAATGACTCATTGAAGTCTCCGTGGAGTTTGGTGGAAGAAGATTGGATGTCTTGGTTGGCTCTTACGCTACAGCACCACACAGGATTCAGTGTTTGTCCTTACTTCCATTTTAAGAGTAGTCATGTTGCCCGAATGGGGGTGGTTTTGTCAAACTGCTCCTTCTTCCCTGCTAATCCATCAAATCACTTCCTTTTAATACAAATCATAAGAAATGGAATTCGATTTCTTCGGTCTTTGGTTATTCGTAATTTCACGGAAGTTCTGAATTATTCTCGTACAAAGGGTAAAATAATTAATATAACACATCCTTTATTTAATTAATATACAATTTAGTGTAATCCAATGGGATAGGAGCAGTGGCACACTTTATCTTGATCATTGTACAAAGAAACGAAGCCCTGACATTGTTTGATAAATTATTGTCGGGTTTTTATAAAAATGCTTTAAACGGGCGAAGCAAGAGATTACAACAGAGGGAAATTATGTCCAAATATTCTTCGAGGTCAGGCGACACATGCAATATGGTTTTATAATGGGTCTAGAATGTGATCATGTCTTCTAGAAAGGTCTCAAGTGTTGGTTAAATCTTTTTCTTCTTCTTCTTCTTCTTCTTCTTCTTCTTCTTCTTCTTCTTCTTCTTCTTCTTCTTCTTCTCGAATTTTTCCTACGCAGGGTCGCCGTTCTAGATGAGTCGTTTCAAAAGATTTCTGTTTGGTGCAATTCTTCTATTTACTTCTTTCTCTCTCATGTCACTCGAAATACAGTCTTTCCATCTCATTTTCGGTCTTTCCCTTCTTCGCGTCCCCTCTACCTCCATATTCATCACTTTCCTTGCTACTTGCCGCTCTTCATCTTTTCTTTATGTGATGTGCCCAAACCATCTATATCTTGTACTTGATAGTTCGGTTACTTTCACCGATCCTCGAATGTGTTTGTTTCTAACTTTGTCTCTCATGGTCACTTCTGACATCCACCTCAACATCTTCATCTCTGCCACATCGAGCCTTCTTTCTTCCGTTTACTTCATTGGTGCTGTATCCAGGGCAGAAGTCAATGTGGGTCTCGTTACTGCCTTATGGACTTTGATTTTTAGTTTTACGGGGACTCTTCTCTCACACCTTCCTACTGAGACCTTTCTCCAATCCACAAATCAAATATTTGAGCTCTCCTCTTTGGTTAAATAATACTGAATAAATGCCCCCTCCTAACACTCACTTGATAAAGGATATCTCTACAAAGTTAAAGTAGTAGTTTTCAAAGTGGGAGACGGGAAGGATACGTCTACAACGTAAAAGTTGTTCTTAAAATCGGTAGTGAGAAAGATATTTCTATTACTTTAAAACTGTAGTTTCCTTATTGAGAGAGTGGAAATATATGGCGTAGCCAGCGACCGATGACAATCCCACGATGGCGAAACGTGGCAATCTCACGCCACACGAGCCTCTTTGGTGGCGCTAACAGCGATGCAAATCGATAGATTGTGTTTTTATCGCCTCGAACTCGCTGCCACCCTCGCTCCACGACAAGTGCTCCCTTACTGTCCTCCTCCAAGCTCTCCATTCACGCGAGCTGCAGCCACTTGACTGAGCAATCGAGAAAAATTCCCACCTGAATTTGTTAAGAGTAAATAATATTTTACATAATTGGAGTGTGTTTGTATAACCAAACGCTCCTTTGGCGACCCTAGTTGAAAATTTAAATTCTCTTCAAACCTACATCAAACAACCTCATCAATCAACAGGATTCTTCAAGCAGTAATCTTCTACCACGGACGCGGAAAATTGTTCGGCAATTCAAGTGTTTAATATTTGTCATGCAGGCCGAAATATTGGCTCCGTCTCTGCGAAATGGCATTTGAAACAAAAATCTCACGTCCACAAAGAGAAAATTACACCTAGCCTTCTCCCATTTACCAGCAGACCTCATGGAAGCAGTGGGCTAATTATTCGAATTGTCAGCGGAGCAAAGAACCTACGAGCCTCTCAAGGCCATCGTTCTTTGGCACTATGAGCCCTCGGATCAGCAAGGCTGGCAGAACCTCACTAGAAACATCACCCTGTTGGGGCAAAAGCGCACAACTTCCTTTCGGCAGATCCGAGACGCCGTGGGTGCCGCCCTACCGGTGGCAGAGCTGAGGCAAGCCTTCCACATTCGTCGTCTCCCCATTGATGTAACACATATCATAGGGCGCAGGAAAAAGTTCAATCCCTCGACAGCTTGGCAAAGACTGCCGATCGCGTCTTAGCTCGGGATGCATAAGGTGGCCACGAGCTAGTCACCTTTACCGCTTAAAATGGTACAACCTACTTAGTTCGCGCAGCTCTCCGGCTATCCAGGACCCTCTAAGGTTAGAAGCAAAGATAGAAAAACTCATCGAGGCGGTTTAAAATCTGGTCAAAGAACTGAAAGGGTAAAGCTCGTTCTAAGGTAAGAGTCTTGGTTTCCAGTCACGCTCTCGGTTCTCGAGTGAGTATGGCTCTTACCAGACGGGAGATCAAAAGAGAGTCATCTAGCTGGTGCTAGTATCACCAGAAATTCAAAGATGAGGCCCATCGCGGTAGCTTCCGCGTGGAGGGAAGCCAAGGACTATCTTCTTATGCTACCGTATTTCACCCTGAAATACAAAACATAACCTCACCTCACCAGAGTTGTCATTTCTTTCTCCACACCCGATCTTCGCTGCCCTCTAGTCGCCGCGCTGCTAGCTCAACCTAAGGGACACCTTCCTCCAGGGAACTTCATCAGCTTTCCCACGCACTCACGGTAGGAGCGTTGCAGGGCTCAAGCCTATGCATCTTCATCCAGAATCCACAGACGGGACTTAACTTCCCCGTAGATAGAGGCTCTACCGTCTCCATTCTTAGGCTTCGTTTCAGGATATACGTCGGCCTTCGATGGTACCCTCGCTGCAAAATATCTAAGATCAATCTATTCTGGTTTATTCCAAAGAACTTTCTATCTCCATATTTCTCGGATGGTCTTTCCCATGGCTGTTCTTAGTCTCTGGCGTCTATTACCCCATCTTGGGGGCCGACTTCCTGCAACACTTCTCGCTTATCCTTGATTTAAAATGAGGTGGTCTCACGGATCGAGTGCCCATGAGCATTATAAACGCCACTCTTTCCTCTCGCTAACAGCGGTCTACTCTTACCACGCTTATTCAAGGACTTTACTTGCCAAGTTTCACAGGCCTCCTTTAGGTCGTGAGCCCTACAATACATAAGCAATACACTGCATTACTCTGATCCTTCCCAGACCTAAGTACACTACGGCTGCCTATACAGTCGATAAAGTACTCTATATAACACTATATACATACAACAGACCCACCTATCTCCGGACGCTCTCTTAGCATGCCTCCGACCAAACCTAAAGCCGCGAAGGAGTCCTCCCTAAATGAGGAAGGAAGGAATGATTCCTAAGAAAGATGGGTCTTATAGGACAGTGTGTGACTTCCGTGCCTTAAATAGAGTTACTAAGGCTGATAGGTATACAATTTTGTTTGTCTCAAATTTAACAGCTCAAATCTAAGGTGGACGCGTTTTTGGAAACTTGATCTGTTAAAAGCCTTCCATCAAATTCCGGCGGAAGCGTCGAATGAGAAGAGAACTTGTGTAACCACACTGTTGGTGGGTACATTTTTATGTACATGCCACTCAGTTTGAGGCCGTCTTCACAAACGTGTGTGCGTTTTCTTAACGAAGACCTGGGAGATATTCCATTCATTTTCGCTTTTATAGATGACTTATTGATCTACTCTCCGGACGACAAAACTCACATAGAACACCTAAAAGCAGGTAGTTGACCGCCTAGGGTTTAAAGTTGGTACCATACAAATACCTATTAGAAGAAGACCGGCTAAAATTTCTGAGATACCTCCTAACCAACAAGGGCATCAAACCTCTGCTTGACAGAGTTGCGACTATACGCAGTTTCCATCCACCCGACACATATAATTTTCTAAGGGAATTCCTAGGCCTATTCAATTTTTACTTAAATCATATAAAAAATGCGGCCTCAATCTTAGCCCACCTAAATGAACTCCTGAAGGGTGAACACAAACGCAGCAATTCCCAATTAAATTGACCCCTAGCTCCTTTCACGAGGCCAAACTCACTATTTTCTCAGCCAATAAAATAAGACCTCCAGTGTAAGACGCTGAATTTTCTATTTTAGTTGATGCAAGTGTGACTTGTGAGGGGTAGGGGGCACCTTAGAATAACATCAGAAGGGAACTAGAATCACGTTAGCTTTCTTTTTGAAAAGGTTGTCTCTAGCTTAGTCCAAAATGTCTACGTTTGGAATACCCCCTACTGCATTTTACGCACCAAAAATATTCGTTCCCACACTACAAAGCTCCAAGGTAACCTCTTTTTACTGACCATAAGCCTCTCACTTTGGTATTTCTTTCTCCCAGGTCTTCTTACTCTCCTCTGTTAGCACGTGAGATTGATTTCATTGCACAATTTGTGGACGACCTTCAGTAGTCACACACCTAGCATTTCAATACACCTGATGCTCTGTGTAAGAATACATCCACCAAAGACATCCTCTCTCATGGTCAGAATGATGATTCTCACATAGCAGTGTTCGACCGATCATAGCTCTCTCTCTCTCTCTCTCTCTCTCTCTCTCTCTCTCTCTCTATCGGAAGAAGGAAATAGTACTCTGTCTATACAATTTACTTGTCCGACCGCACCTGGAGTATGCCGTACAATTTTGGAGTCCTTGATTTCGAGAAGACATCGTGAGATTGGAACGTGAGCAAGCCAAGGCAACCAAACTGATTCCCTCTATCAGACATAAAAGTTATGAAGATACTCGTAGATTAAGGGAATTAGATCTGTTCTCGTTGGAAACCCGTAGACTGCGTGGTCAGCTCATCGAAGTTTTCAAAATACTTCGAGGGTTCGACAATGTTGACCACAGGGATATTTTCAGCCTTAATGAGAGCAGAACAAGAAATCGCGGCTTCATACTTGAGCTGAAGCGTTACAACTGCAATCTGTGTGGGAAATTTTTCACGTACAGGATATGCGGTAGCTGGAACGCACTTCCGGGTGGAGGTTGTGAGCAGCCATTCTGTTGACCAGTTCAAGTCAAGACTAGACAAAGTCTTGAAAAGTGGCCATTTAAGGAGGACGTAAGGCAATTGAACTGGGATGTGCCCGCTCGACAGCGAGTCCAAAAGTACCCTCATTGAATGGACCGCAAGGTCTTTTAGGGTACTTATTTTTTTCCTTGTAGCTCTTTCTTTCTCTATCATTCTTCCCTGTTGGCTGCCACTGAAAACTTTTCATTGTCGTTTCAAATGATAGGGTATGCCCTGTTAGCTGCAGATCAACTCATTTAGCCGATCATTACTTGCTTCTATAGTGGGGGAAAAAAACCCCTCCGATTATCCTCCCTCTGCTTGCCAAACACTGAGCACATTTTTTGTGTGGACTTCTCGCTAAATAGACTAAGGGAACTCGTGCCCTAAACATTTAAATATCAAATATTTGACCTATTTCATTACTTGGCTCACTCTGGTGTAGAAAGCACATTCTTTCTATTTTCAACTAACTTTGTGTGGCCTCAATTGCGCAAAGATGCAAACAGGCACGAACAAATTCACCACACCTCTATTCAAGCAATTTTCGCCGCCGGACTCTAAGCTAAGTGTGGTTCATAGAGACATCACCTGACCTACGCCAAAAGCCAGAGTTTTAACTATCTATTGTCCATCGTTGTTAGATATACCAAATGGGTCGAGGTTATACCATTGCGCGATTAATCTGCTGCAAAATCTATTCAAGCAATTGCACAAGGATGGGTTGCGCGGTACGGAGTACCCCTAACGTTCATATACGACAATGGGACAAACTTTTGTTCTCACCTTTTATCTGAATTTACTATGACTCATGGCATTCACTATATTATCACTTCTCCTTGGAATCCAAGAGGAATAGTGTAGTCGAGTCATTTCATACTACGCTTAAGCACTCCATGCTTGCAGGTTCCCCAGCCGATCAATGGTATAATAAATTGCCATGGATACTTCTTGCCCACCACACTTAAAAAAGGAGGATTCTGGTACATCACCAGCACAGGCATTATATGAGCACTATCCGTCTTCCATCCACACTTTCAAATTGTTTAGATGGCTTATTCCCCTTAGTGAATTCGCGGAGGCCCTAAAACTCACGGGAAAATTTCTCCCCGAGTCATCGCGCAAGCTCCCTCCTGATCTGAAGGTTCACATTTAATGATCCTTTTCATATTAAAGTCCGCAGACAACACTCATTTATGGCTCAATTAGGCTCAAACAATCTGAGGGGCATTGCGGTCCGTAATCTGAAGCCGGCCAGGCTGGCTTCCCCAGATCCTCAAAGGATCGCAAGTCCCATTCTAAGGCGTGCCTTGCCGCTAACGCAGACACAGCAGTTACCCGATGCGACTAGAAAGCGCGTCAGATTTCTCTTTACGATATTCACTCATGACACACGCAACCTTCTCACACGGGCTCTACCAGAATGCCAACCATTTCTTGGTTAGGGTTTTATTTGCAACATCTTTGAGATATCAAAAAACGAGGAAATACAGTTTGATAAAGAAAATCAATTTCAGTACCGTCCAAAAGGTTCAGATCCCCTCAAATTATATCAAAGCATCTTCCAGAGAAATTTGCAGGTTTCGAAGATTAGTTTTTGATAACCTCCAGGTATATTCTACGTATGGGTAAAAGATATAAATTTAGATGGATAAAACGGAAGTAATCAGCATATGATCAATTTACTAAAAAAGTGGTGTCAACAATTATCCGCACTCCGCCGGAACAAGTTTGTATGTAAAATAATGATCACATTTTCAGTGGAAAATATTGGTACGAGTTATAAGTAATTACCATTTAGTTTAGAGCTCTTTATTCTAGATTAGACTTTTACATCATTTACCGCAGTAACGAACCAACTGTTAAAATGCTTGTGCAGTAATTTTGCTTCATTCATCTCGAAGAATTTCCCAGACTTCATAACGGTTTTCGGATTCCTCGCTTTGGACCTCTTTCCGAGTGTCTCCAAACATGTTCAGTGGGATTCATGTTTAGATTCTGAGCTCTCCATTTCACTACAATGATGTGCATTTCGTAAAGGTAGGTCTTCATCTGCTTGGCTGTGTGGTAGGGGACGTTATCCTGCATAAGAAATTGCAGGTTGGGCTTCGCAGACCCGCAGATCGATCAAAACAGGCTGTCGCGGCAATTTCTTATAGACTCGTGCATTCAACTGTCCCAGTAAGTGCAAATGTGGCATAGTGCCTTTTCCCGAAATCCCTCAAGACCATGGCACTTCCTCTACCAAACTTCACGCTAATTTGGTGCAAATTATATAAAATATTTCGTTTGCTTTGCGACGAACTTTCTGCCATCAGATCCGTGCAAATTTAAATAAGATTCAATCCTGAAGTAAACATACCTCCAAAGGCCATGTGTCCATCTATTATGGCTCAATGTCAAGTCAAGAAGAGACTTCTTGTCCACGAAACATTGTTGGCAAAAATCTCCCTAATTACTCTCGAAACTACTGGAGCCTTCTTCTTGGAACGGCCACTCTTCACAATTTTAGAAATGGCTTTACCTTCCCTTTTTGAGCTCTTTCTTGGCATATCGGTTGATTTATAGCTCTGCATAAGCTTGTTTTGTCCCATGTTGATAGAATATTATGACTAATTTTGGAGCGCTTGGCAGTCAGTGCCATGGTTTCAATTGAATTCCTTCTTGGTGACGCAGCTTTGCGGCCAGCTCACAGATAAAGAGGGGCATGACCAATTTCTTAGGCATGTTACCTGGCCAACAACTGGCAAGAGAATGACTTAGCTTACATGAGATTAAATTAAATTTAGTTGCTATGCAAACAATGATGGTTCTCTCTACAAAAGACAAATCGTTCAGATCAATTTAAGCACTTAATTTTTACAAATAAATTGCTTATCTGTAGATAAATTTCGTTTTATTTATCTAAATTTCTATAACCTTTACCTAAGATTGCATTTTCTCTTTGGAGAAAGCTATGGAAGATGTAATAGAAATACAGGCGTTTTGATTTCTTTTGTTTTGTTTTAGGACGGTAATATATATATATATATATATATATATATATATATATATATATATATATTGTTGAAGTCAACAGCTAGTTTAGAGTTGTTAAACTCGTTTAAAAGCTTTCGAAAAAGAGCCTTGTGTTGAGCCTTTGAAGACGGAACAAAAGACAAATATTTTCCATATTACCGAGACGTCTTTCGACCAACTGCGGTCATCTTTGGGGAATACGGATTAATGTGATTGGGATTAAGCTGATTTAATTGGTGAATTGTCTGTGTGAGGTAGGAGAACTTGTTAGAAATATTGTTTAATAGGATAGTTATGCTAATGTAAATGAGAGGGATGAGTGTGGGGATGTGGATGAAGATGACGTTATATTGATGAGATATTGTGCAAGGATCCCTGGCAAATGCTATCATTTTTCCTTTTCTTTTATTTTTATGTTACATTTGATGATACTTTTTTATTTTATTTTTCAGCATTTGAGCTTTTTTTTTCAATGGAATACCTGAGTATTCCATTTGTTTCCTTTATATTTTGTTTGCCTTCTATTTGTATGCACTTGTGTGCTTTTGGTTTTTGAAGTTGGTCCATTTAATTTTTCTGTTAGCTGTAGATTGTCTAGGTTTCTTCTTGAATCTTATTTCTGCTATTTCTAATTTTTTGCTTGTAGTTTTAAGTTCTGTTTTGTGTTGCTCCGGGGAGGTTTTCTTCTATGATATTTTGCCCCATATTTTGTAGACGCGTTCTTGTAGGTCCTGGTTTAATTGTTTCAGATTGTTACTTATGTATGTAAGCTTTTTGCGACGACATTCAATCAGATCTGAGTGTTTTAGTTCTAAATTGGCTCGCTTAGTTTTGTAATCTTCTTCAGTTTAATGGTATTATTTAAAATTTGTTCTTGCTAGCTTTGATTTTGTTTCTTTTTACTCTATATTTAAGTTGCTATGTCGGTCCGCCGGTCGGTCGGTCGGATGGTAACCGTAATACTTTTCAATGAGTTTTTTAAATTTTTGAAGGTCGTAAGGTCAGATGATATGTTTGGTAATTGATATTAGGTTTGTTAATTATTAATTTTTCTTCGAAATTATTTAAATGATTGAGAACATGCAACTTAGGTCTGTTGACCTTATTTTAGAGACATTGAATGTTTTTATTTCAGGTGTTGTTCGTTACGCTGTCTCTCGGAATTTTGCATTCACTTGAAATAACCTGAGAGATGTCGTCCACCAGTTGAACATAAGTAGCGATGCCTTCAGTTAGTCGTTGGAGGTCTCTGGCGTACCCAGTGTAGAGTGTAGGGCTAGTAAACCCTCCTTGAGGAAGTTGGGAGCAGAAAAATACGAGCACTGAAGAGGGGGAGGAGTTGACGATAGCTATGACTCCTCTCGATCTTTTATTTCGGAGAACGCCAGTCCTTATCTGATTTCCATTGCCGTTTCGTCGCAACGTGCATGGGTAGGATTAGTGGCTATTAAATTATAATTTGCAATTTTAATGTGATTTTCTTGCAATTTAATTCCATGTTCTGTAATTATAATTATGTCTGAGTCTATTTTCTCTATTATTTTGCTGAATATTAATCTTTATTTTTGTCCGTCCACGTTCAGGGTAAAGATTTTGATGCTGGTATGATAGTGTATGTTTTGATGATCTATCTTATTCTTTGTTTTATTGTCCTGCTTTACTCTTTCCTATCTATGGTTGTGACTTTACGTGGTTTAGCGAGTTTTTTTATCCCTTAATTAGTCGTTGGATAGAAATTGCTTTACCCTTGCTTTAGTGGATTATTGATTTAAGTATCGTCATGTTCAGAGTCATGATCCCATTTGAATTATTCTTTAGCAATGACTTCGACTATATCTTTCTGTTTGGTTGCTGTCGGAAGTGGCGAGGATATGGTTCCGTAGATTTAATGTTGAATCTTTCCCTTTTGTTTTTCCTCTTTTGTAGCTTTTCTTCGTTTAATTGTTTGTAGATTTGTTTTATTTTGTTCCTGATTTCGCTTTTGTCGTGTGTAGACATTGTGTAGCTTGCAGGTTGTTCTTTTTTTATTTGTTTCCCTTTGTGTCGAGGTTTCTTGGTTTTCTGTTTATTGATTTATGTTTTCTTGTTTGGGAGTCATTAAGATCCTGTATAGTTCGCTAAATGGTGGTTCTTTGGGGATCAAATTGGTTTTAGGCTTACCTTCGTGAACATTTTATTGGGTTTTTCAGCGTAGAGTACAGGTTTTGCCATGTTTACGAAGTGAACATGTACCATGCACAATTTGAGGTCTGGTCTCATATTGTTCTCGATTTTCACGACCGTTTTTGTTCGGGAATAGTTCATGTTCCTGCAACGTATGTGGTTGTTTTGCTTTTTTCACTTTTTTCAATCATTGCCGTATTCCTCACTTTAGCGAACTTCATTGAGTACGGCATTGCAGGTTTCTGCAGTTGATGCATTTTTTCTTTGTGCTTTTGCATTCTCCCACCTGTGTTTGAGGCTTGTGCACTCAGAACACTCTTTAGAAGGTGTATTCCTTTGTCATGTGCTGGTCCAGTGAGTAACGCTTGGAGCAAACCTGGACAGAAATGAAGGTTTCCCTCTCTTTCTGGTCTGGAGCTATTTTCGTGTAAAAGAGGACTAAGTAGTCTTTATTCCAAGACTTTCGAGGATATTTCCATTTTTTTTACTTAATGACCTTTTCAATTGTGACAATATGTGATTCTTCCCTATTTCGCTTTTTATTTCTCCTGCTGTGTGCTCCCATATCCAAGGATCGAGGCATCTTAAGATCACCGATTT
Organism: Ceratothoa steindachneri; assembly: GCA_963969495.1. Lineage (NCBI taxonomy): Eukaryota > Metazoa > Arthropoda > Malacostraca > Isopoda > Cymothoidae > Ceratothoa > Ceratothoa steindachneri. Next base: position 131,512,688 of record OZ018322.1, on the reverse strand, counting down.
TTTTTGGTCGTGATGGCCAGTGGCGTTCGGGTGGAGAAGCCAATCTTCGTCAGTTTTTTTGTTGCGTTTTTGCTGAGGAAGTTAAGGTCTTTCTTCGTGTTGTATAAGGCAACGTAGCCTTTGTATTGATATTTCAATATTATGGCTCCATTATCTGCGTAGATAGTCTGCAGTGTTGTCTCTCGTGAAGGCTTAGTCTGTCCCTCGAGGACCCTAAGCAGGACTTCCTTGACTCCTTCCATACTGTTCGTTAGGCCTTGAAAGAGACCTCTTCCTCTACTGTTTGTGTTCCTCTTCCTGTGGGCTTGATTGAAGAACCCCTGACGATCTATTTATAATTTGCTTAACAGCGGAGAAGGGAGAGAGAGAGAGAGAGAGAGAGAGAGAGAGAGAGAGAGAGAGAGAGAGAGAGAGAGAGAGAGAGAGAAAGAGAGAGAGAGAGAAAGAGAGAGATAGAGAGAGAGAGAGAGGGCTGGGGGAGTAAAGAGTAGATATAGCAAAACTTGAAATACAGGAGTAGGGTTGACAGGTGATCAAAGGAGTCGGTGGACCTAGAGCTTTACGTGATATCCCAACTAATGCGTGTGCAATGTTCTTGCCTATTTATTATTTATTTTATTTACCTTGTCCCGCGTGTAAAGTGTTCACCCCGTATAGTGTGAAGGATAGTAAAAAAGTGTAGGAAGAAGTGAAAGGAAGTAAGATGCTTGCAAGTGAATGCTTGGTTGCGTAGAAGTCATGCTAATCTATTTCCGTTTAATAGAGTAATATAGCTTTGAAAATAGTCTGTATAGCAAGTTGGTGCCTGGGCATCAGGCTATCATTCATTGTTATAAAATGTGTCTCTATTATGATTGCATTTTTATAGGAGTTCAACCCGTTATGTTGTCGTTCCATCGCTGGTTTAAGTTTTTCTCTCGTCACTTTTTTTCTTTATTGGTGTGTCAATATCGCGTTTTATTTAGTTAATTAGTGAAATTATCTAGATAAACTTAAACATAATTGGTTGACATATTTAGGGAATCCTTAGGTAATTCGGTTAGTTTCCATTTTGGTAGTAGTAAACCGTGGTTTAGATTGTTAGTTTGGTGTCTTCTTTTAGGTATAAATTTCTTTTTCTTCCTGATTGATCTTTGCTGTATAGGTTGGCAAGTGGCAGTGTTTTCTTTGGGCTATTTATGCCATGATTTCTTCTCCTATTTCTTCTTGTTTTTTCTATTAATTGTTTCGCTCTTTGAGAGATATATACATTTGTATATCTGCCACGCGTTTAACTATTCCTCATTTATTCTTTGAATTCTCAATTAATTTTCTATTTCTTTCATAGTCTCCGTTCGAGCTTGCGGAAGTGTTCCTTAAAATCTATTCTATTGAGAGAATTTTGTTTGTTCTCTGCGTAGCATAGTGTACTACGGCATACTTTTAACTGTGATCAAAGCGGTGCTCGCTGCCTTAGTGTGCCTGGTTCGAATCGCTTCCCTGCACGGATTTTTTCGAAAAATGGTAATAAAAATATTACTGCAACGAAAAATTATTCCGTTTTCTCTTTCAATGTGGTTTAATGGATACATTTTCATCATTCTCTCGTGCTACTTTGAGAGATATATACATTTGTATATCTGCTACGCGTTTAACTATTCCTCATTTATTCTTTGAATTCTCAATTAATTTTCTATTTCTTTATAGTCTCCGTTCGAGATTGCGAAAGTGTTCCTTAAAAGCTATTCTATTGAGATAATTTTGTTTGTTCTCTGCGTAGCATAGTGTACTAACGGCATACTTTTAACTGTGATCAAAGCGGTGCTCGATGTCTCAGTGTGCCTGGTTCGATTCGCTTTCCTGCACGGATTTTTTCGAAAAAGGTAATCAAAATATTACTGCAACGAAACATTATTCCGTTTTCTCTTTCAATGTAGTTTAATGGATTCCTTTTCATCATTCTCTCGTGCTACTTTGAGAGATATATATATTTGTATATCTGCCACGCGTTTAACTATTCCTCATTTATTCTTTGAATTCCAAATTAATTTTCTATTTCTTTCATAGTCTCCGTTCGAGCTTGAGAAAGTGCTCCCTAAAAGCTATTCTATTGAGAGAATTTTTTATTGTTCTCTTCGTAGCATAGTGTACTAACGGCATACTCTAAACTGTGATCAAAGCGGTGCTCGCTGCCTCAGTGTGCCTGGTTCGAATCGCTTCCTTGCACGGATTTTTTCGAAAAAAGGTAATAAAAATATTACTGCAACGAAACATTATTCCGTTTTCTCTTTCAATGTGGTTTAATGGATTCATTTTCATCATTCCCTCGTGCTACCTTGGGAGATATATACATATACATAGACATAACCAAGCGAGTTCTTCCGTTTTTGGACTTTGATATCTTAATTTTACCGTTTTTCAGGAACAATATGAATTATCGCTGAATAGTCAACGGTGTTGTTTAGCATACAGGTTAAAGTTTTAGTTGATAAAAAGTTAGCTGACATTGAAGAATGAAAACAAAGAAATTTGTTCTTCCATTAGCCAATAGTGAAAAGCGAAGAGTCTTCATTAAGCGTTCCCCTATAAAAAAAATGTTGTGGGGACACTGTATTGAGGAACAAAAATTTGAATAATATTTGACGCATCCTTTGGAACAACTTATGCGTTGAGCATATTTGTTAAGCCTACTAGCCAAATTATTTCACCTAATAAAATGTGCCTAACTTTCTGATTGGCTTCGTCGTCGCTGAGTCGGTTCTAGTTCACGCTGTGGAGCCAAAGCGATCTCTACAGTCTCCTATGTTCATTTTAGTCTCAGCATACGCTCCGATTGGTGAAGTGGAGACGCATATCAACAAGATCCGGGTAGGTGCACTGACCAGCTTCCACGACGTCTGCAAGAAGGCAGAGCAACTACTCCAGGAGATCGGCTCGTCACACGACACTATTCCTGTGTCTCGAGTTTGTAGGCGGCAAACACAGCGACTAAACGTACACTACCAGACAGCAGAGGAATATTACCGCTATCTGTCAGTGTTCCGTTCATTGATCAATGGTTTACTGAGCTGCAGAGCCGGTTATGGGACGACACTATTCCCGTCGTCTTCAACATCAAACATCTACTCAACGGTGCTCACTGAGATGTTGCTTCTTTACTGGAGGCAGCAAAAGTCTACGAGGCTGACATTGAGGCCTTGAGCCCCGTCAAGGGGCAAGCAGAACGCTGTTTTTTTTGTCAACAATCAAATTTGACTCCGTTGGAGATGTTCTTGCCCATGCCCAGACCCGAATGTATCCGAACCTAGCCAGGCTCTTTAAAGTTCTAATCACTTCCCCAGTCTTGAATGCGTAGGCCAAACGTTCATTTTCGGGCTTGAACGACTGAAAACGCACCTGAGGAATACCATGGACCATGAACGCCTCAACAACCTGGCGCTGATTGGTGTTCATAACGAAATTGATGTTAGAACAGAGAGCCTAATCACTGTATTTGCGCAAAGGAACAGGACGTTGATGCTCGAGTGAAATACCGTGGCCAATGATTTGTGTTAGATTCTGTTATTAACCTTTTTAGACGCGTTTACATTTATATATTTTTTTAACTTGTATTCAGCTATTCCGAATTAGTTATGCAAATATATATATATATATATATATATATATATATATATATAAATATACTCGTATATTTGCTAATAAATTAGTTTATATATTATATATATAATCTAATTTATTAGCAAATGTAGAATAAAGAAACGAAATTAAGTTTATTAGTACTTACCTACATCCGTCGGTTTAATAGTTTGTTCAGATTTTGGGGGGAATACGTTAAATGCCTAATTACTTAGAAGAAATGTAAGTATTAAAACTTTTCACATAGTTACTTTGTTCAAATTGGTCATAGTAAAGGATTGTAATTAAGATGCCTTTCAGACCAATATTACGCACACTTAGTACTCGCGACTAATGGAATGTAAACAAATGAACAACAATTTTGTTTGGGGTTGTAGCAATTTATACTAAACTGAGCTACAAACGACTATCGGTATAAAAAGCGGGCTTGAGTGTTTAATGTCGAGGTAGTTTATCAACCTGAGGGCGCTCGGACATTTTTTTTTACCTTTAGAATTTTAAAATTTATATTCTGTGGTCTGCTATAGAATATGGTCTCCTATAGAATATGGTCTGCTATAGAATATGGTCTGATATAGAATATGGTATACTATAGAATATGGTCTGCTATAGAATAAAGTCTGCTATAGAATATAGTCTGCTATAAAATATGGTCTGCTATAGAATATAGTCTGCTATAGAATATGGTCTCCTATAGAATATGGTCTCCTATAGAATATGGTTTTCTATAAAATATGGTCTCCTATAGAATATGGTCTTCTATAGAATATGGTCTCCTAAAGAATATGGTCTCCTATAGAATATGGTCTCCTATAGAATATGGTCTCCTATAGAATATGGTCTCCTATAAAATATGGTCTTCTATAGAATATGGTCTCCTATAGAATATGGTATCCTATAGAATATGGCCTTTTATAGAATATGGTCTTCTATAGAATATGGTCTCCTATAGAATATGGTCTCGTATAGAATATGGTCTCTTATAGAATATGGTCTTCTATAGAATATTGTCTCCTATAGTATATGGCCTCCTATAGAATATAGCCTCTTATAGAATATGGTCTCCTATAGAATATGGTCTCCTATAGAAAATGGTCTTTTATGGAATATGGTCTCCTATAGAATATGGTCTCTTATAGAATATGGTCTTCTATAGAATATGGTCTCCTATAGAATATGGTCTCCTATAGAATATGATCTCCTATAGAATATGGTCTTCTATATAATATGGTCTCCAATAGAATATGGTCTCCTATAGAGTATAGTCTTCTATATAATATGGTCTCCTATAGAATATGGTCTCCTATAGAATATGGTCTCCTATAGAATATGGTCTCCTATATAATATGGTCTCCTATAGCATATAGTCTGCTATAAAATATAGTCTCCTATATAATATGGTCTCCTATAGAAAATGGTCTCCTATAGAATATGGTCTCCAATAGAATATGGTCTCCTATAGAGTATGGTCTCCTATAGAATATGGTCTCCTATAGAATATAGTCTCCTATAGAAAATGGTCTCCTATATAATATGGTCTCCTATAGAATATAGTCTGCCATAGAAAATGGTCTTCTATAGAATATCGTTTCCTATAGAATATCGTCTCCTATAGAAAATGGTCTCCTATAGAATATGGTCTTCTATAGAATATGGTCTCCTATAGAATATGGTCTCCAATAGAATATGGTCTCCAATAGAATATGGTCTCCTATAGAATATGGTATCCTATAGAATATAATCTCCTATAGAATATATATATTTTTTTTTTTAGAGAACTGGCCGTGTCCTATGGCTAATTCACATTTGGGATGATAAAATGAATACAAAGACCGAATGAGGCTGACGAGTCTAAGGGTTCCACCTGGATTTGTAAACTAGTACGCGACACCAATATTTGAGTAGCCGATTCTTTATTGGGGAAACATTTAATTGATTTATTATTGAAAAATAAAGACCCATTGCACAAGAGTATTGCTTTAAGATCATCGAGAATGTTCAACTACATATTTTTTTATTAAAACTACCCGTCCTTGTCATCGTGGACGAGATCCTCCAACCGAATAATGAAATGCACATAAAGATTAGGATGACAATCGGTGGCAAGCCGAAGGCACCAAGAACACGCTCTCATGACGGTAGGAGAGGTGTCTAGTAGTATTGTCTCTTGGCAGCAACCGACCTATCGTCATTCCACGTCAGGAGGAAGTACTGCACCCATAGAGAACGCGAGTAGTCCACGTCCGGTATGATTGCCGTATCCACTAGGGTAGTGAAACCCGTGCCTCAACGCTAGAAGTCCAACGCCATATCCACTAGGGTAGCAAAACCCGTGCCTTGACGGTATAATTCTAACGCCATACCCACTAGGGTAGCGAAACCCGTGCCTTGACGCTAGAAGTTTAACGCCGTATCCACTAGGGTAGCGAAACCGATGCATCGACGCTAGAAGTCTAACGCCGTATCCACTAGGGTAGCAAAACCCGTGCCTCGACGTTAGAGGTCTAACGACGTATCCACTAGGGTAGCGAAACGCATGCCTCAACGCTAGATTTCTTACGCCGTATCTACTAGGGTAGCGAAAGCTGTGCCTCGAGCTAGATGTCTAACGCCGTATTTACTAGGGTAGCGAAATCCGTGCCTTGACGCTAGAAGTCTAATGCCATATCTACTAGGGTAGCGAAACACTTGCCTCGACGCTAGAAGTCTAACGCCGTATCCATTGGGATAGTGAAACCCGTGCCCCAACGCTAGAAGTCTAACGTCGTATCCATTGGGATAGTGAAACCCGTGCCTCGACGCTAGAAGTCCAACGCCGTATGCACTAGGGTAGCGAACCCCGTGCATCGACGCTAGGAGTCTAACGCCGTATCTACTAGGGAATCGAAACACGTGCCTCGTCACTAGAAGTCCAACGCCATATCCTCTAGGGTAGCGAAACTCGTGCCTCGACGCTAGAATTCTAACGACATATCAACTCGGGGAGCGAAACCTGTCCCTCGACGCTAGAATTCTAACGCCGTATCCACTAGGGTAGCGAGAGCAGTGCCTCGATGCTAGAAATCCTACGCCGTATCTACTAGGGTAGCGAAATCCGTACCTCGACGCTAGAGGTCTAATGCCGTACTACTAGGGTAACGAAACCCCTGCCTCGACGCTAGAAGTCTAACGCCGTATCTATTAGGGTAGCGAAACCCGTGACTCGACCCTAGACGTCTACCTCCGTATCCATTAAGGTAGCGAAACCCCTGCCTCGACGCTAGAAGTCCAACGCCGTATCTACGAGCGTAGCGAAACCTGTGCTTCGCGCTAAAGGTCCAAAGCCGTATACACTAGGGCAGCGAAAACCGTGCCTCGACGCTAGTAGTCCAAGGTTGCATATACTAGGGTAGCGTAATCCGTGCACCGACGCTAGAAGTCCAACTCCGTATCCACTAGGGTAGCAAAATCCGTGCCTCGACACTAGAAGTCTAACGCCGTATCTATTAGGGTAGCGAAACCCGTGCCTCGACCCTAGACGTCTACCTCCGTATCCATTAAGGTAGCGAAACCCGTGCCTCGACACTAGAAGTCCAATGCCGTAGCCACTAGGGTAGTGAAACCCGTGCCTCAACGCTAGAAGTCCAACGCTGTATCCACTAGGGTAGTGAAACGCGTGCCTTGACGCTAGAAGTCCAACGCCATATCTACTAGGCAAGCGAAAGCTGCTCGAAAAATGGGAAGTAATGAATTTGCTTTGGAAGAATAGTAAGACTGTTTTGGGGTCATTAAATATTGTTTAAAAACCTATGATTATTTTATCTAATGATGGATAACTGTTGTTAAATGGTTCTTAGTTTGCTGAAACTATTAGGATCACACTCTTCAGAAAGTCTCCATTAACTAGTTTGAGGATGGATTTTTTCAGTAAATGTGCTCTTAAAAATAAATTTCCGCCATTATAACTTTGTTAGAATTTAATGGATAAATAATTCAACCAACTGAGATTTGTGTCAAAGGAAATTTTTTAAAAAGTGTACAACATGAGAAGGGTAGAGAGAAAAATACAGCGCACTACAAATTAAGACCCCCATATGTCTGTTATTGTGCGTATTCTTATTATAATTATTTGCTCGATTTAAGTGTCGCCTAATCTTACTAGTAGTGATATTTTCAAGTTTTTTGTTAATAATATCCCACGAGATGGTCCTGACACGCATATTTATTGTGATCACAAAAAAAGCGGAAATATACATTCGAGGCTCCGCCGATCACCCGACCCAAGAATTTCTATATCTGAAAATTATTAAACAGAATTTTCGGTCATTGTTCTTTAAAAAAGGGAAGCTACAAGCAAAAGGAGATGGGTTTATTTTGAAACTTTCAACTCATTTGAAGAGATTACAAACCTTTCACTGAAATAAAAGATCAAGGTCAACAGATCTACATCAAGTGCTCTCAATTATTCTGACTTAAGACCATATGACCTTACGAACTTCAACAGTTTTAATAATTCCCAAACTAACCTTGGGAGGACATTGACAATTATATCATTAAAAAGAGAATGTAAAACAACATAAGGGTTTCAAATTTCGTTAGAATCGGCCAAATAATACGATGTTGTTGCCAAAAAAACTCTGAAAAGTAAAACGATTCCCATCGGACAGATCGACCTAATTTACTCAAAATGTAAATGAAATGAATAAATTTGAATAATTAGTCAATTATTTGTTACTCCACGTGAAACCCCCCCCCCCCAAATCCTTGCATATCGACCAGTTTAGGGGAAGCATAAGAGAATGCGACAAAACTAGGAGGAATAGGTGACCTTAAGAGGAGAAAATAAAATTAGAACCCATCGTCTTTGCTTAAAACCTAAACCAACCTTGTTAGTTCGATTCCAGGTTCGGATCTCATTCTGGTGACGCACAGTCTACCATTCTTCAGTAGATAAAGTTCAAGCTTGAAGAAAAGTCCTTGGTTGTGCTTCGGATTGATTAAACAACTAAGGACTACTTCCTTTCACACCGGCGACCCAGCCACAACCCAACCTTGCCACGATCGAATCCTGCATGATCCAACCCTCTCACGATCCAACCTTGCTGCGACCCAACTCTGTCACGATCCAACCCTGCCCGCCTCGGAAACATTAAGTATGACCATTAGAAAGAGAAGGTAACGATTATGAATCACATATTCGTAAAAAAAAGGCCATTCCAAATCACTTTTATTTTGTCATTTAATTTTACTTTATTAGTTTAGGATTCTTTCACACTACATCTATAATTGCATCATCAGTTATAACTAACTTAATCACCCTTCTTGTTTCTATGACTACGACCATTTGCATAGAGACAACACGAGCCTCCTATCCTTGAAGCACCTTTTGTAACCGATTCAAACTGATATTTAGATGATGACGGGTCTTCCCATCCTCCAATGACTAGAAAAGGATCGGCAACTATGTCCACGCATTATTATTTTATCTCTCTTCAACATCAACATTTTCTTTATAAGCTTCTGGTGGTAAATGCTCTCGTTGGTTTTAGTTTTAAATTTAAATAAATACGAACTAGACAGTTTCCCTTAAACAAGTGTGACGTTTTAACCGGCTATGTAGGGTACATCATCGATGGTACTGGTAGGGATGAGGCAGATTGCAAGCGCAGGGAGGCTATAGGAAAGTTTCTGGTGCGATTAGATCGTTCGTGAGGTCCAGTGTGGAATGCGCCAAGAGAAAAAGATCAAGAGTCAGAGAAAGGTGCAAATGGACACTTCGATGTAAGGGGGCGAGTTAGGTATAAGAAGAGTACAACTGAGTACTGATTAGCAAAGACCTGAACTTCCCAAACCAATGCGCTGATGTTGAGAAGAATGGTCAGCGCTTGTTGGACTATTACCTATGGGGGAAATTAAACTTCCCGAATGAGGAGGTTATGTCGTATAATTGTTGGTCTCGAAATGGCATCGATGACTTGAAAGTGTGCAAGCTAGAGACGCTTAACAGATCCCAGCGATAAGGACCCGTTTGCGGGGACTTGATTCCTTCTGGCTGGACGTCTGGATGGTTTCGCTAGAGGTCATCTCTTAGAGGTATTCAGGATTATTTGAAATTTAGAGAATATTTTTTAAAACCAAAATATCCACTCTGAAGCGTGATAGGACTTAGAAACACGAAAGGAAGTTGCCTCGGTTTTGAAGTAGAACAAAGTAATTGCTTCGGTATTTAACGGCAATACTATTGATCACTTTCAAAAGGCAACGAGATAAAGTTTTAATGGCTGAATAAATTATAATCTTAGTAATTATTTCGTTTTTCAATTTTCCTTAACCGCATATTACAGGAGAGGGGGAGAGGTCGATCGGGAGAGCCTTCATATTTTCTATGCTTTACCTCATACCAAGTTGCAGGTTGATTTGTAAGTAATTTCCGTTTATTGGAAGCAAAATATAACGGCGCATTTCGAACTGCCAGTGTTTTAACCTGAACACTAAAATACTTGGTTAAAAAGAGCTTTTATAATTTTTACTAAAATATCCTGCCCTAAAATGGAAGAACTAAAAATGCATATCTGCCATGTGATGTGGGAATTTAAGAATAACTAAAGCGCTTCAGAAAGAGCAAAGAAAATTTGTAGTGTTTATGACAAAGGTGCCATTACTGATCGACAAGTCCGAAATTGGTTTGAAAAGTTTCGTTCTGGGGATCAATCAGTGACAAAGACCAGGGCAATCATCAAACTTCGATGAAGCTGTCTTAAGAGAACTGGTGGAATTAAAACTTATACTGCCAACAGCTGCAACGAGTGCATAAAAATCTTCTAAGAAAACGCTCTCCATTCGTTAACAGGAGACACGTTGTACTTCTTCGTGATTACGCAAGACCACATACAGCGAAAATCATACAGAAAAAAAATATTGGACTTAGCTTGGTGTGTTCTACTCCATCCACGATATTTACCAGACCTTGCACCAAGTGATTTCCATGGTCTTTTTCACTACAAAATGCTCTGAATAGTAAAACGAAATTCTAAAGAAGACCAGGCAAAAATGTTCGTGGTCAACTTCTTGAACTCAAAACCGGCTGAATTTTACCTTAGAGGAATCAACAAGCTACCTGCTGAAGGACGAGAGATGATTGACAAAAATGGGGAATATACTATTAATGGAAATTATTTAATTGTTCAGCTATTCATGAATTTATATATTTCACAGCCAAGCAATGGCTTCGCCACTCCACCCTAAGAGGGAAGCTTGCGCTTCGCTACTAAGATTAAAATTTAAAATCTAAAAAAAGCAGCCATGGTTAAATTTGTATAAATTTTCTGAACTTAGCCAATTATAATAATTTTAAAAAGGAACTTTAAATTAAATTTTCTCCCTTTCAAAATATCACGTTGCTGAAATATAGTTATAAAAGAAGAAGATATGTAAAAATCAATTTTCTGAACTTTTAAAAAATTCACAAAATTTCGATACTTATAAAAAACAAAAGTCATAACCAAACTAAGATGCAATTATTACTAAATACTCAAAAATATCCCCTTCTTAAATTATAGAGTTAGTAAAAAACGGAAATTACTCATGACTCAGCCTGATAAGTATGTTAGGTCCTTTCTGTTGCGCTCTTGGTATGGTTGGCAAGATCTTATGAGGTACTTATTTTCTTGTAACTCCTTATACTCCTCTCTCTCTCTCTCTCTCTCTCTCTCTCTCTCTGTGTCTTCTCCGGCTGGGGTATAGACATACAAGTGTCTGTTCAGTCATGGCCCAAAGTTTTGAGACTAATATTTTTTCAAATAAGAAAATTAATATAACTCATCAAAAATTGATTTTTTTTAGTATGTTTGTATTATAATTTGAAAGTGAAATATACAAATATATATAACACAAAAACAAATGATGCGCCCATTCAATACTTACAATGGTATCACTTATTCAGGACTACATCGATTCATTTTGGCATGGTGGAGACCGAATTTGTGATGAAATATTGACTGCTATTACTCCATTTTTGTTCAATAAGTGCCCACAACAGCTCACAATTGGATGGCTTATGTTTATCAATCGCTAGTTTGATTATCGACCACAAATTCTCTATTAGCCTCAAATTTAGAGAACTCTCTGCCCTGGCCGAAGTCCCCAAAGTTCGATCTTATTTTCAGCCAAGAACTTTGATTTTGATTTTGATTTTTCTTTACGTTTCGCCATCATCCTGAAAAATACAGTTATCGTCGCCAAACTGGTCCTGGATTGTTGGAAAAAGATGATAATGAAGCACGTTTGCTACCATTTTGAGTTCCTGACAGTGTTCTTGGGCAAAAAGGTTAGTGCTCCAAGTGTCTTTACCATGGACACGACACAGGACTCGTGAAAGCCCTTCCCTATCTCCCCTTAACGAGGGATCTTCCAGAGGCTCAAAACAGACGGAAAAAGGTTCATCAGAGAATATCACTTTGCCCCAGTCTCCACCAGTCCATTCTTTGTATGTCCTACAAAAGTGGAGCCTATCCGTAAAAATCTTCTTGACAGCCCTTCTCGACTTGAGACCTTTGTCGAAAAGTCTCCGTCTTACTGTGAGCGCTTAAGCGTTTACACCTGCTATTTCCCAATTGGGAGCAAGCTTGGCATAGGATTCAACCCGATCCTTAAAATAGGAAAGTGATCTTGGCGTTCATTCGAAGCTCATGGGTCTCCAGAAGACTTTTTCACGGAAGTGTAACCAGTCTTTCTGAAGTTATCAATAATCCTAAAGATGGTGTTCCATGATGCAATGCCCTGCGCAAATCTCTCCTTGCATTTTAGACCACTTTGGTGCAATAAAATGGTTTCACGTTTTTCCTTGGAAAGAATCATTTCTAGAATTTAAAATAATTCAAAATTTTTTTCTTTTAAATATTACAATATAAATTATAATTACAATCATTCATTTAACCCATATTGGTCATCATTTTTTTCCATTTGATCGAATAGCAAAGGTCTAGGTACTGACACTCAGCTCCTACGGACCTACAGGAACATGACCAGAGCCCGATTTTGGATTCAGAGAAGGAATGCAGTTCCTTTCTTATTATTTTTTGAAATTCTGACTTTTTAATTAACAAGCAATAATTTAAATAGTAGAATAATTATTCCTATCCCATAATTTTAAAAACAAATAAATAAATAAAAATATATATTAGTCTATGACTGTTACAAGTAGTTGTATGTGTGTAAAAGGAAAGAAGCTTTTTGTGTATGTGTGTAAGTATAAAAGAGTACGTGTTGGCATCTAACTTCACCCCCTCCGCATCTTTCCTTCTGAGAATCAACTTAGGAAGTAAACAATTACGACAAATGGGATTTTCTTTTTGCTGGGATCAATTTTTATCGCCTGGCACTCAGAGAATATCCCTCCCAATTCCTAACATTTGTTTGAGCTTTTACTCATTTTTCGGAGGGGGAGGGGTGCTTGTATGAGTGTATCCAAGTCTTAGTAGTTGTGTGCACGTTGGTTCAAAACATAGGTGTTATGCTATGTTTTGCTCCCCAATCGCTCATGTATCTATCTCACATAATCCAAATCGAAGGAATTTTTATCATCAGCGGAAATTGAGTAATACCCTAATACCTGACTCGTCACCCCTACCCAGACGGGGGATACACAAAACGGTTTTAACTGAATGTATGTGTGGACACACATGTGTAGAGGTATGTGTATATTAAACCCGTTAACCGCGGGTATATGTCGAGACGAACTCGCCCTCAACATTTTTTAAGAACCCGATTCACCAGGTTCACATCACAGGTGCGATGGAGTAGGTTGAAGTGTGAGAGAGTGGTTTATAGGAGTACAAATATCGGAAAGATAAGTGAAAAAAAGAGGCAGAAAAAAGAAATGGAAGAGCCAAGGATTCGCAAGTGGTGGCAAAGTCGTGAAATAGCAATCTAACACTCGCACATCTACACACGTACATGGGCAGGTACTAAAATACACTAAAAACGTCAATATGTACAGGAAAATACATAAGAATATAGTTGCAAACATTCATCCATGAATAGCATTAATCCTCACAAATATTAAACAATGCAGTACAACTCCCCCCTCCCTTCACACACACACATTGCATTTCATACACTTATACAGAGAGGGAGCATCACGGCGCAAAGGCCAAGGTCAAATTTAGTCTTGCTGCCACGGCCATTGGCGTCGACCACCCGATGGACAGTCGAGAGGGGGGAAGAGGTCGCTCGTCCTCCTCTGCCTGACCTCCCTCCTCTAATCGCTGAGGCTTCGGACCTCCTTCCCCGGCCAAAGAGCCACTTCATCTCCACTCCGGGAATTTTCAAGTCCAAATTATATTTATTCCTCCATCGGAGGCTGTCAAACCACAAATTTGGCCCTTTGAGGATGCTAGACATATAATCTGAACATCTCAACATACTGCATCATTAATAGTAGTCTTATAAGGTAAAAAATGAATCCTATCTCTAGAGAAATGTTAGAGCAATATTTTTTATCTCTCAGGCTGCCAATGGCTTATAATCTCACAAAAAGGGCTTTCTGAACTCTAGGAAGCTTAGAAGAGGTGTTTTGTGATAGTATAAGGGGATATTTTCTAGGAAGAGAACACACGACTGATTAGGGACTATGGCAAGGGTGTTCCCTCCTTTCAAGCAAATGAGAACCAAAGAAAGAAATATTTCAGGGGTCCTAGATCCCATAACTCTCCGCATTTAAGAAATTCTCATTCAAACAGGATGCCATCTCTACCAAAAACTTTGAGGGCAGATAATCGTAAACTGATGAAATTAGTGAGAGAAATTGAGTTGAAAGTACCATGTTGCTAAAAATTAATGTCGTTTTTAGAACAAATATTTTTCTTAGAATTGTTAATTTTTTCTCAAATTTGCTGTAACAAATGTAGAATTGTAGTAATCCACAAGCCTTTGTACGCTATCAATAATTAGTTCAGCTCTGTCTAGAAACAAACCTCACCAGAATCCTTTGCAGTTATCCTGAAGAAAAGCAAGAATTTATATAAATAACTACCCTGGCAATGCCTTCACCTTAAATACAGGGGTGCAGGAGGGAAGGTGTCTCAGTCCCACGCTCTTTGCTGTGTATACGAGAAACTTCCTCCTACCCACGGACGATTGTGCCGTTTATATTCAACTTGCAGACGATGTCTCACAGATTATTTACCAGCGAACGTAAACATCCGAGAGACATTAGGCAACGAACTGCTTGCGAAATCATAAACATCAACAACTTCGACAGAGCTAACAAAATAAAAACGAACACATACAAGTTCTGAAGCATACCTGAACAGAAAAAAGACTCATCAAGTCACCGCGAACAACATCGAGTATCCATACAGCACCAAGGACAAAGTCCTCGGCCTGAATATTCTAAATATGGATACAATTCGCATGTTAATGAGAAAGTTACTCAATCAAAGATAGTTCTCTCTTCCCTGTGAAGGTTCAGTAACCTCTCGGAGAACAACAAAAGGAAACTATACTTAGCACTAACATGCCCTATCCTGACATACCCAGTTATTCCCATTCATAGCATATCTAAGAGAAAGATGTTGCAAATGCAGAGGGTCCAAAACCAAGCGACCCGCTTTCTAAAAAATACAACCAGAGATAGAACACTATTAAGAGTTATACAACAAAGAGCAAGATTAAACCCGATCAACAAATTTATCCATGAACGCGCTCAGAAAATTTGTGATAAAATAGAATAGAATTTACCAAACGAAGTTCTGCACAAAGTTATACTCACAGAAAGAAAAAACAAGACAGTGAACTTCAAACAAAACTTCCAAAGCAGCAGAAAAAAATTCTAGACCGAATAAAACCGTTATATAGTTAGGAAGATTAAAAGAGATGATAAGTGAGAAAGGATGAAAAAGTAAATAAATACAAACAAGGAACTAAAATTCAAAAGTATGATAGTGCATTCAAAAACTATTTAAAACAAAGTAAGAAAGAAACTTCAGAGCTCGAAAGAGAACAAAACATGAGAAAAAAGGCTCGAAAGCTGAACAAAAACAAGAAATCTTATATGTAAAGCAAATCAATAAACAAAACTCAGAGAACAAAGGCTCCTATGCTAAAATAAAAACAATATAATTATAAGTAAATCAAATCGAAGGCAAAATTAAAGCGTTTTCCAGGCAACCTGGCACAAATCATCATCACCCTAATTTTAATCATTTTTCATAATAATCTCCTCTCCGCAACCTTATCATTAACATTACTCATCCTTCTATTACGCGATGATTTCTACCTATTCTATCTCTTTCTCTCACATTTGCCTCTCATTACTATCCCTATCCCTATAAATTGATAAAAAAATAGGATGTTTCATTATCCTCGTTCTTCTGACTTCTGTCATGGTTAGCCTAACCGATTTACAGCTACTGTCTTTGAATATTAGTAACCATATGACCAACGATACTTTTACTTTGGTTAGCTTAAATGACTAAATGCGGCCAACGCCTCAGAGTGGTAAACATACATCAGGGTTGATGTTTGCAGTGGCAATTTCGCGTAGACATCTCCACGGCAGTAGTGACCCTTTACATTGGTCAACATAGTGAATAAGGGTTTTTACATTGGTGACCCTCTGAAGTTTTTGCGCAAATGGGTCCTCTGACAGCTCCTTGCGACACTATGTCTTCACTCATACAGACTTCTGATCCGTTTTGATTAAAATGTCCGAAGACGGTAAGGCGACCGCTACTTGAGCATCAGGCTCCTCGTCTTCTGGACACATGATCTTGCCATCTGGTTTCATCAAGTGGAATCTCAGTTCAACTTAGAAAGGATTACTGCATATAGAACGAAGTACCACTACATTTTGTCCTCTCGGCCTACGAGTATCATCTCCGAGGACTGAGACGTCATTATTTCTAATCCGGCGAGTGACGACCTTTACAATGACATGTAGTTGGAAATTCCCCGACGCACTGCTATTTGCGAGCGTGAAAAGCTACATCAGTAATTTCCAAAGAAAAATGTTGAGACCTTAAGTCCACTCAAAAGTTAAATGCTTTGTAATGCGTTTTAGATGAACGTGCATTGACGTTTGATAGGGATATTTTCATGACGTTTGACAGGAATAGCTATTCTTACATGAGCTTCCTTCGTCAACCCAACGTGTGTTGATCACCATGGATCCTACAAGCCCCGTAGAAAAGTTAGCCCAAACCGCTAACAAAGTTATGGATATCGATGCTGCTCCAATCGATAATGCAAATCCGCATTCAGATTTGAAGAAGAAAGTGGAAGATTTGATTCAACAATTCAACCACATCTATTCTCTTCTATAACAGATTCGACAATATAGGAGCTATTCTTGATCAAGATTTCAGTAGAGGCATTGTTTGAGGTCTAGGAAGGTATGCTACTACCATTTGAATTTTGGAAATGATGCCAGAAAATGCCAACCACCTCGCATTCTTTCCTCGGGAAACCAAAGGAGAGAGCCCTAGTGGTTTCCTCGCTCTGCTAGCCTGTTTTTTCATAGGGGATGGTAAAACGCACAAAATTCCTCATTAACACCAGTGCTTCATTCAGTGTGTTCAAACATGTGATGATCCCCATCCGGATTCCCCACCTCCGTATGCTACAAACGGTCCAAATATTCTTACTTACGGAACTCAATCATGTGCACTGGACTTAGACCTCCCCCGGTCTTTCCAATGGATTTTCATCTGTGCGTGTCTGCAGCATCCCATAATTGGCGCGATATTCATCAGGCATTATAAGCTCCTAGTGTACCTTAACAAGCGTTGTTTATAGGACGAGACCACATATCTTTATATCTACACTAAGCAGGCACACCGTATCAGTGCCTTCTTCAGCGATTCCATAAAATTCTCAAGCCTATGCAGCCAGATAATACCGTGAAGCACACTATCACCAAAACGAAAGAACCACCAGTGTTTGCTAAATCCAGCCGTCTTGCCCCAGACAAGTTGAGACCTACACAAAGGGCAGCTTGTCCTCCCCTCTACTTGTTCAAAAACAGCCAAGGTATTGGAGACTGTGTGGAGAATACCATTCTTTGAACTGGACTACCATCTCTAATAGGAATCCCGTCCCAAACGTCCAGGACTTCACGTCCCTACTTTACGAGGAATTTATCTTCAGCAAGGTCTATCTCGCTAACGGATTTCAAGTCTTTAGACATTCCCAAGACTGCAGTCTGTACCACATTTGGATTGTTCGAGTTCGTAAAAATACCATTCGGCCTACAGAATGCTGCACAAACCTTTCAGATGTTTATTGACGAAGTTACCGGGGGCTTGTATTTTGTTTATTTGTACATCGACGACTTGCCCGTGGCCAGTTCAACAGAAGGTGACCATAAGGAATATCACTCGCTCCTGTTCCAATGCTTAGAACATCACGGTGTCTAGATGTATTTTTTGCTTAGTCTAGCTTAGAGTTTCTTGGTCATGTTATATTGAAAGCTGGTGTTACATATCTAAAAGAAAAGTGTTAATTGATATTGAATTATCAGTGGTAAATAATTATCAACGTGAGTTACGCTGATTTCTCGGTTTAGTGAATAATTATCATAAATTCATTAGAAATTGTGCCAGAATTGTTGCTCCATTGCCCACGTTGATTTTATATAAACATAAATTAAAAAAGCTGCAATAAATAAAGATAGTTTGCAGGCGTTCGGAAATGCCAAGAGTTCCATACAAAACTTGGTTACATTGACAATCCCACTTGCCGATGCTCGTTTAACCTTAACCATTGATGAATCCGATGTAGCGATCAAAAGAGTGTTAGAACAAATCATTAATGGAGACCAAGTGTCCATCGCATTTTATTCAAAGAATCTTCAACCTACTCAAACCGATTACGGCGTTTTCGGACTTAAACTTCTTGCCAGTAACCTTATCATAAAGCATTTTCTACACTTTCTTGATGACAGAGAATTTGGTGTTTATATCGATCACAAACCATCTCAATTTACTATTGACATCTGCCGCATTAAAGGTCTTATGAACGCACCAGTGGATGTATTTTCAAGAATTGACATGAATGCAGTTACCCTCAGCTAAATACTTTGGAATGCCGTTGCACAGGATAAAGTCAAGGATGAAGAGCTACCAGATCTACTCAAAGAAGATTATACCCACTCAGGATCTCTCAAGAAGGTTAAAATCCCTGGATTACCTGCAATATTGTGCTGTGACGTATAAACGGCAACCATCCGTCCCTTTGTTCCCGCACGTCACAGACACGATGTTTTCAAATATCTCCACAACCTATCACATCTTGGAAGCCGCGCATCAACATTTTGTATCTTCCCATTACGATTGCCCTTCGATGTGTAACGTCAGTGGTCAAAATCATGCGTTGATGTCAACGTGCCAAGATTTACAAGCTCACCAAGTCTCCCTCCTAAACATTCCCACCTCTGTCACAGCGTTTTTAAATCGTGCGTCCGGACATCGTTGGCCCTCTTGAAGTCTCTCAAGGCCGACGTTACTTACTTGTATTGATCGTTTCCCTAGGTGGCCTGAATAACTTCCGCTCTCTGATATTCGAGCAGATACGGTTACAAGAGCTTTTCTCCATGGCTGGATAGCGCGATTTCTCCTACCCATGAAAGTCTTTTCTGGTTAAGGATGACAGTTTGAATCTCTTTGGAAGAACTTTACCAGTTTGTTTGTTACAGTGCGTGTGCATACACACTTATATCACTCTGCAATCTAATGGACTGATAGAGTGTTTCCACCGGAATTGAAGTCGTCACTCACAGGCCACGAAGCGTCCGATTTGGTAGACAAGTTTCTATTTGTGTTGATTGGCATTCGTTTTGCATCTAAGAGCGATTTATAGACAACAACTGCTGAATTAGTCTATGGAACGGTACTGCAGCTGCCAAATGGCTACTTTACCTCAGAGAATTGCCCATGCGATCCAACGTATTTTTTTCAAATACCATCCTTTCACATGTGATCCCTCCTGCCTGTTTCTCCTCGGTGGGGTAACAGGATTTGTTTGTCGCGCCAGCTCTTGAATCTTGTACCCATGGCTTCGTTCGAGTACCAGATCCAAGGAAACCACTTTAGTTTCTATACGACGGTCCCTACAGAGTTCTCTGATGTACACGCAAATTCTTCGTCATTCAACGAGGTTTAAAAGTCGATAAAGATTCTATAGATCATCTCAAGCCTGCATTTTTGGAAATAATACTAGGGAAAGAATATGCTACCTAATAAAGTTTACCCTTAATCCGTATCGTTTAAAACCGTATGATTTTTCTTTCTGTTGCAAGTGTGTGTAGTAATTAATTATTATTAGATAATTAAAAAATATCAATTTCTCATTTTTATCCAAGTCAAATAAAGAATATTTTAGTTACCAATCACAAATAATTTTCGACATTTACAATATCTATGCAGATTATTACAGCTCACCTTACGAAATAATTAATTTATAATATTTTCATATGTTTTAAATTGTTTTTATTATATAAAGTATCCCGAATAAATTTAAAGGACGTTTTAAATAAATATTTAAAAACCTGGATTTTTCATTATCTTCGTTCTATTGAATTCTGCCATTATTAGCCTAACGCACCTACATACGGCTGTTTTCCTTCTAACTTGATCAACGGTAACTTCACTCTGGTCAGCTTAACAGACTGAATTTCCCGTAGACATCCGCACCGCAGTAGTCACCCTTTACATTGGCCACCCCGGTGAATAAGGATCTGTAAATAACCATTAACTGGCACTTGCTCTTGTCTGTTAGTCAAGAACTCGAACATCACTTCAAAGGAGTGGCCACCAATACCAAGGTATCTACTTTTGTACAAGAGCACCATACATACGGTTAACTCTAAAGAAGCCTAAAATATAGGCCTTTGACGTACAATAAAGGGCAGGTGGTACACGACTCACGATATTAAAATGCAATAAAAATCTTTTTCATATTCCTATTACATTTTCCTTTCCGCACATTTATTTTTATTCATTATCAAACACGAGAATAATTTGCATTGGTTTTTGATACATATATGAATATGGGTTGCAATTCTGGGGTGACTAAGAGGAGTTCCAAAGGGTCCCAAGTGAACTCTTTACTCTCTTAACTTAGTCCTTGAATACTCACTCTTAATCAGGCCAAATGCTCTAGCTAGGGGTCTCATCTTAACTCTCTAGAAGGTAGCCATGAGTGGTATTAGTACCACTGGTTACATTTGCCATGGCTGACTGGCAATTAAAGAGAAATGAGGGACGCAAACTACTTTCGGTAATAGAATAAACTTTACTACATAAGAAAGGCAAACACGTTCATAAAACAAATAGTTTGAGAAAGACAAATAATTTAAGAAGAACAAATCCTCTAAGAAAGACAAATATTTTAAGACAGACAAAAGTGGAAGTCACTCTATTCACGTAACCAAAGAATACAATTAATAATAACAGTTAAAGGGACCGCTCACGCCTTTTCCTGTCCACTATATAAAACACCGCACTTCGGGTAATACAAAACTCAAACTCCTTAAAACTTTAAGGGAGGGGCTTAAGGCTTTGGGTGGATGTGGTGGCGCTGACTTGGAAAAGAAACATATTTCTTTAAGAGCGGTAAATTTCCAAGTGCCAATTTTTTCGAAAGTTTTTTCGGAATAAAGTTCCCAGTCCAAGGCCGAATAAGACCTCAAACCCACCTCTTGCTCGATTCGCCCGAAGAGTCTGTCTCCTCTTCCACACGCCCTCCTCATTCCTTCCTCCACCTCAGCTTAAACTACAAACATTGAGCTTATCCTTACTATAGACCCGAAAACAAGAGGCTTTATTTTGGGCTATTCATCACAATAAACTAGTGACAGTTTATTGCAGTCAACGATTTCTAATGGTAAAAAATCACGAGAAGAAAATTAACCTCGGACCGACGAAGACAATGAGAAACCCCTCATTGGAATAATAATGTCTCCTCATTGTCTCCTCGAATGAAAATGACTCGCCTATGAAAATATTTCGGCACCCTCTTTCGCATTATCTACCACTAGTTCTGAGAATAAAATTGAAAATTTAAGAAATATGTAATGTATAAACTTATCATTTTAACTACTAAATTATAAGGGACGTTTAGCTTATTGACAACGATTGTGCAAGCTAGGGTTGGGAAAAAAACATAAACCCGAAACACGGTCCTGGAATCACATTCCTCATTCAAAACTGGGTAGAATCGGTTTTGAAATTAAATTTCTTTTGAAATAATATTTCTTTAATATTTTAAATATTTCTTTGAAATAAGATAAGTGATTTTACAATAAATTTTTATTCCATTAAATACAAAATAACTCCTCTAACGAAACCAAATTACCTAATTGAAACTTCTTAATTTTTTTTATTTAGAAAATAAGATCTTACAAAATATAGAGCATTGAGGTTTACAGCCGACAATTTCGCCCTTATCTTAGTTAAAAAAAAACCTGCAGCTGAAAATGGCCGCTATGATGCCACACTAGTTGCTTTAAGGGTCAACAAGGCTTTGTGTAATAGTAGAAAATTCTTGATTTTTGTTTGAGTAGATTGAAAACGTTTAAATTCATTAGTCACATTAAAGCTTATGGAATTATTTTGTGACAATTTGTTCAACCATTTTCTCTTCCTTCATATATTCAGGCGTAAGATCAATGCAGTCAAGTGAACCAATATCACTTGAGTGACTTGAAGTTACTCAAATTTTCTCTTCTGACTCGTTGTTGTTGTTGGAATAAATCTCAGGGAAAAGCCTAGAGAAATGTTTTAAACACATTTTTATTAGTTTTGGACGCGATAGAAATGGAAACATTTCATTAGGCTGGTCTTGAATTGAACTTGGGTTAGCCAAGTAACTAAGAGGTGCCACAAAATCTTTTTGCCTTCTCGAAGAATATTTATCCATGAGACATTTTAGAAGTTCTCCTGATATTGGGTTTGCGTGTTTGGATTCTAAAAACCTTTCATGAAGGATTTTCATCAACATATCTGCTTTTAACATAGCTGTGTCCTCATGGCAGATCATCTTCAGAGCAAAATTAATATTACATAATGCCTCATAAAGATCATTGAGAAGTTTACATTCATCATCAAAAATATTTTTAGTTGAACTATCAGTCTAAGAGTCTTAAAAATGTAATTCTTTAGTTTTAAAAACGCTCTAACATTAAAAGCGGTATTTAAACTTTTTTTACAATCTAGAAAAAGTTCCATTTCATTTCATTTGAATTCTGCTCTGACAAAGTCTTGCTTTTTTTCATTTTTAAAGGGGATTTTCAAAATAATTTGCAGATCCTTCTCACCTTGTAATTGTCTTACTGTATTTTTCTTTAAGAGGGGGATAATTTGACACGGGATCTTCTTCCGTCAAAGGATGTGTACGCTGATTTTCATTTCCATTAGATGAAAATATTTAAAAAAAACAACTGTAGTATCAGTAATCTTTATCATCAGCAGAGTGAGCGGATTCATCTACATTAAACACTTTGTTTTTGGCATACAAAACATCTGTAACATCCAAGTGAATACACTAGGATATGCAGTGTTGATGTTCTGCACAGATTTGCTTGCCAAACTTCACCCCAACCGATGCACCGTCAGTTGTACAACAAACAATGTGTGAATTCAAATCTAAACTAAATTCATCTAATCTTGCGTTAACTATTTCTTCACATTTACTGCTGTCTAGTGACTCATATATTCTAATCAATGCGAGAGACCAATGTTGTTTTTTCAGAGAGAAAATTTATGTTCATGTATCTTACATTTCTGCTTTGAAGTATAGTCATCAAATGCTAATGAAAACTGAACGCCTTCATCTGCTCGATCTTTGAAGTATTAACTACCTTTTGTTTCTTTGTTATTATAGAAATTCAGCACAAAGTTGCTAAGTCTTAGGAGTTTTCGATAGAATTTATCAGATTTGAATTTCTGGAAGCTTTGTTGGATAAATTTGTTATTCGCTCTACAATAATAACTCATGCCATCTTCGCTAGCCATGCGGGAAACCTCTTCCTCTAAGGATTGTCTTTGAACAAAGTCCTCAAGAGACTTTTTCCTTTTCACTGAGTGATCTTGATCACCAGTATACCAGAAACCGGACTTTATATGTTTATGCAAACTTGAAGTTGATCCACCCGAACACTTAATCAATTTATAACATGCCTTATAATTCAGATTCTTCTTTTTTCTTCTATATAAAATGATGCCAGATTTTTTATTTATTATGACTTGCCATTTTCTAAATGAGGGTAATTAAAATATTCAAATTCTTGCCTGGAAGAACGTGCATTAAGGGAGAAAAACATGAACAAAATTACAGGCTACTTATAAATGTGTACATTTTGATGGTTTGCAATGAATTTGCCAGATTTTTAATTGTCACTAGTTTGCTAATTTTGCTGTATATAACTTATTCAGAAAAAGTCAAAAACATATTTTAATTTGGGAAGGAATAAATCCATAAAAGAGTAGTTAATAGAAAGGCGAAATATCGGATCTAGCTTAGGTCACTGATTATTCCAGGCCGATTATAGTGTAAACAAAACAAAAAGCCTAGTCCTAACTAGTGTTCAATATAGGTTATCCTGATAACTTAGGTGAGAACCAGGATTACTGCTTAATTGTAGGCAAGTGATATAGGCAGAATATAGATTCACTCTTACTTCTAGTAATGTAATAAAGTGAAATATAAAGAGTAACATTAATTTATATAAATAAATTGGTAAATTAACACGCTTTACTTTGCCCAAAGCAACGACGCGTCTGTTCAAAACGGTTGCTGTCTTTTGCCCTAAATCAGAACAAGAGGTGAATTAAAGAAATTTTCACTGAAGATTATTTGAAAGGAATTTCTTAAAATACAATAATGATTAACTCTTACTTTATCAAATTTGTTGTCATTATTAATTATTTTTAATTTACATGAGTAAAACACGACATAATAACTTTCTACGACTCATTCAATCATATAATTGGAATACTGAGTTCTGATTGGTTAAGAAGTAATAATCAACTAATCAGAATTGTGTGACGCAGTTATATACAAATCCGGACAAGGATCAACCAAGTATAAAGACTAAAATTAAACATTGCATTAGAAAATAACTAGAATGGTTATTTTAAGCCATTATATTTGGTAAGGTCGGATCAAATTTAAAATTAAAAAAAAAAATTTTTAGAACCGGTTCTTGAAATCCGGTTCTCAGTTCTAAAGATAAAAATGAAAACCGGGTAAAACCCGGTTCTTTAGAACTGGTTTCTAACCCTAGTACTAGCATATATATAAAGGTATATTATACATTTTCTTCATTCAGAATTTAACCTTGCAGATTTGCTCTCTTCTACGAGCTACCTTGAGAGTGGATGTGAATGTGTTTGCTAGAGACTAGTTCTTCTTTTACTTAGAGGAGAATTATCAGAAAATCCGGTCCCTGCTAAACAAAAATAAAAGCGAGGAAACAATGAAGATGTAAAAAATACGTCAAATGGATAATTGGGAGAAGATTGAAAGACGAAATCTGGTCGGTTTGTTGTTTCTTATTGGGTGAGGGGGGCAGGGCATGATGAGTAGGAATAAAAATAAGAGGATGCATAGAGGAAGAGAAATGATAGATCGACATAGAGACCAAAAACTAAGCTAGAAGATCCGTTGTGCTACAATACACCTTTGTCAGAGAGTTTAATGGTCGGGATGAGCCACTTCTGATGAAAACGAAAAATCTCAGGACATTAATGGTGTCAGCATTAATGGTGTTATAGTGAGCATTTGGAAAAGAGAAATGATAAAAGAAACGTGGTAACCGAGATCAAAGAAACTTGACAAAAGAGAAAATCAACAAGATAGGAACTATTGCACCAGAAACCCGCGACTCCAGATGCATTTGGAGATCAAAATTTTGGATTCTTAACCCTTTTTCCTTAAGGTATCCCCACAAGAATAAAAATCTACATAACTGATTATACTCGTAGATCGAGAATGTCAAGAAGTGTAGATTCCAAAATTCGCCAAAACAGCCTTCAAACACTTCCAGAAGTGCATTTCATAATCCTAACAGGAACTCAAATGCACGAACTAAAACACTTCAACTCTAGAACAGTCTACAACCCTCCCCCCCCACCCCCGAAGCCTTCACACAACCAACTAAAATAAGTCTAGTTAATAAAATCTAACCACACTCATAATTAAAGTGCGTCACAAACCATAAAAAAAACATATTCTCCCTCTCTGCAGACTCAATCTGCAACAAATTCGCAGCCCTAACTTGCCATGAAATTGCAAACCACTGCCTTAAACCACTACACATCTTACACTTCCTGTAATTAATTCACAATAACCAAGTTTCCAAGGCAACAGGATGTATTTATTAATAAATGGCAAACCCACATACCTTCATCCTATTATTTCATCCCAACTTGTCTCAAACCCTAAGGTCCCCTAAACCAGAAAACCCCTTACCAGACATACAACCCCATCTCCAATATCCTCGCAGCAATATAATTAAGATGGGGTGTAACCCCTCGGGAGTGAAGGTAAAGTAGCAAAGGTCATCTGAAATAACGGGGGTAATTTTTTTTCCGTAGAGCCGACATAACAAAGCCGTGCAGTGTGACACCTGCTATGTAAGGTCAGGGTATCGAACTCCGTTACTCATCTCCATGGAGTAGAGTGGATGTTTTAGAGGCAAAAACAAATCACCTTTATGACCCTAATCTTCAAGCAACCTTATAATTCAACTTTACTTCGCCTGCTTCCAAAATAAGAAAGAGGAGGATGAAAGTAAGAGGAACAAGAAGAGGAAAAATAATAGAAATAAAAATATGATTAAATAGGCAATGAAAAAGAAGAAAAAGACAGAAAAAGAAGAAAATAAAGAGAATAAGAAGACGAGGAAGAAGACTAAAAAAATAATAGGAAGAAAAATAAGATGAAGTAGGCGAGGAAGAAGAAAAAGAAGAGGAAAAAAGAAGATGACTTAGAATAGAAAAACGAGGAAGAAGAATAAGAAAAATAATAGGAAGAAGAAGATTAAAAGACGACGACAAAAAAGAAACTAATAATAAGAAAAATTACAATAATAACAATAAGGTGATGAAAGAGAATAAGCAGAAAAAGGAGAAGAGAAAGAGGAAAAAGAAGGAAATTAAGAAGAGTAAGGCGAGGAAGTAGTAGAAGAAGAAGCATAAAAAGAAACAGAAGGAGAGGAAGAAGCACTACAATAACACCGAGAGAAGGGACGCCTAGAAAAGATCCTCAAATCCACCCGTCCAAGAGAGAACTCTCGAGAGCAAGAATCAAAATGCGCTTACAATATTCAAGAAAAGAGGCCTTAATATGTCTAAAAGTGCTCCGTAATTTAAGAGATAGAAAACGTGTTTTCATTATTTTTTATCTTCTTTGTTGCATATCTCGATGAAAGAGGAGGAAGTGAGGAAGGCGAACTAACAAACCCCACTCAGTTTTTAATCATACCAAACATACATCCAGAAAGGTTTTGAGATAATTGTATATTTTTATTTTCCTCATTCGTTTTTAAAACTTATGTGATAGGAATAATTATTCTAGTGTTTAAATTATTTCAGGTTTATTAAAAAATCAGCATTTTAAAAATAATGAGAAAAAACTGCATTCCTTCGTTGAATTCAACATCGCCCTAAGGACTTGTTCGGGTACGAGGTGAATTTCAGTCCCTGGAGCTTTGCTTTTTGATCAAAAGGGTAAAATAATGACAAATATGAGTTAAATGTGTAATTATAATCTATTTTGTAATATATATATATATATATATATATATATATATATATATATATATATATATATATTTTAAAATAAATGTTTGAATCTTTTTAAATTCCAGAAATAGTTCTTTCAAAAAACAAAACAAACGTGCAGCCATTGTTTCTCTGTACCAAAGGTCCCTGAAATGCAAGTAGATTGTTGGCAAAGGTATTACATCAAGGAGCACCATCTTTAGGATCATTAATGACTTTAAAAAGACTGGTTACATTCCTGTGAAGAAGTCTTCTGGATGTCCACGAGCTTCAAATGAACGCCAAGAGTGCCTCGTGGTAAGGTCCCAGATTTTAGATCGGCTTTCCTCAAATGCCACCTTGCTGACGAGGCGAAAGAAGCGGATGTAAACGCTTCAGCGATCACAGTAAGGCGGAGACTTCTCGACAAAGGTCTCAAGTCGAGAGTGGCTGAGAAAAAACTTCATCTCACCAAAAAGAACCTTAAGGTTCGATTCCATTTTTGTAGAAATTATAAAGGGTGGACTGTTTAGTTGAACACTAGGGCAATGTGATAGTCTCTGATAAAGCTCTCTCCCGCCTGTTGAGCTTCTGGAAGATCCCTCGTTGGGAAGAGAAAAGGAGAGCGCTCTCAATAGTCGTGTGTCTTGTCCACGGTGAAGCAATTGGACACTCTTTATGCATGATTCTGCTTCTCATCTAAGGTAATTGGAGCAGTAACAATTTTGCCCAAGAACACCTGACATGAACTCAAAATAGTACCAAAAACGTGCTTTAGCAGTACATTTTCCTAACAGTTCAGGACCACTTTGAAGATGATTATTGTTCAGCATTTTGGCGCAGCTGCTTTGCACAAAGCAAAAACAATAACAAAGTTCTTGGCTAAAAATAATATCGAACCTTTGGGACCAAGACCCGAGAATTAAACAGAATTGGATCCAATATAATCAAACTGGCGTTTGATAAACAGAAGCTATCGAATTATAAGCAGTTGCGGCTGTTTTTTTTAACAAAACTGGAGCAATATCAGTCAAGATATGATCACAAATTAGGTCTCCAGCATGCCAAAGCGAATTGAAGCAGTCCTGAAGTACAAAGAACATCATTGTAAATATTGACTACGCACATCATTTGACTCTATTAATTAATAAATTGGGTTTAAACTGTATTTTCTTTTGTATATTTCACTGTAAAAATAGGATGCAAACATACTAAAACTAAATGCAACTAAAAGCAACCCGATCCTTAATCTTGGACCTTACCCGGAGGCGATCTTATATTTCATTTGAAGCTATTGGGATTCCCCAAAACTTCTTCACAGGAGTACAACCGATCTTTCTAAAGTCATTAATGATCCTAAAGTTGGTGCTCCTTGATGCAATACCCTTAGTAACTATCTCTTTGCATTTGAGGCTACTTTTGTGCACAACAACAATCGTTGCAATTCTTTAGAGAAAACCATTTCTAGAATTAAAAAAACAAACAAACATTAATTTTTACAAAATAATATTATAAAATAGATTATAATTACACAAAAATCATTCATTTAACCCATATTTGTCATCATTTTACCATTTCGATAAAAAAGCAAACCTCCAAAGACTGAAAATCACCTTTAACAGGAACAAACCCTAAGGGCAATGTTGAATTCAACGAAGGAATGCAGTTTTTTTTTCAGTATTTTAAAAATTCTGACTTTTTAACAAACATGAAATAATTTAAACACTAGAATAATTATTCCTATCAAGTAAATTTTAAAAACGAATGCTCTGATGTAAAACTGAAATAAAATTCCTTTTATTCCTACCTCTCGGGCACAGTCAGAGGAATATGAGACGAAATTCGTTAAGACAACCTCTTTGATTTCTTCTAAATGACCTTATTTAGCTCTACACTAATTGATGCCAAGCCCTTGTCCTATTCGTCTCTAATTACCCCCAGTTCTCTTCAGATCCCCCCCAAGTTGGATGCCTGCGTCCCTGTGGTGGAGATTGGCGAGGAAATGCGCGTGGTGGGTAGGCGAGTGTGTGAATGCACTTGTGTGGTAGTGAGGTCAGGGTAGAAGGAGGAAATAGGGGAAGGTTGACTATACTGGTTGGAATAGATGGTTGCGTGGGAAAAGAAGTGATACTGGTGTAACTAACATTGACATATTCAGTAAGAAAAGAAATGCATGATGGAGAAAGATGAAGGTGAAAGGCAAGTAGAAAGAGCAGGAAGAGAGGAAAGGGTTGAGGATGGTAAATTCCGCAGTGACAGATCCCTTCAACCCAACACACTGGGTCTGGAAGAGGTGGAATATTATAAATATTCAGCAAAAGTTAGTAAACAAAGCTCTGGTACTCAAAAAAGTGTCAACTCGATTCCCGGGTATGAGGCGAGAGAGTGGGTATGTTTTGAATCTACCAATGTGTGGTACATTGGAGTATTTTGGTGTATGAACGAGCGGGGCTCTTTTCATGATGTGTTACTTAATGGTATATAAATGTATGAGTAAGTTAGGGAGTGAGTGAAAGAATGTGTGAGTGGTTAGGTATTGCGTAAGTGCTTGCGCGTGGTACAAGTGTATGTAAGTCTTTTCGTGTGCGAGTGAGCATTCATGCGTGGCTAAAGGCATCTGCGCATATATAAATACAAGTGGGTGTGGGTGAATGTGTGGGAGTAAAGATATGTCGAGATGAGGCATTCTTTCGTGCATGGAAAAGCAGCCACCCAAATAAACCAGTACAAGTCCGTTGTTCATTCACACACAAAAAGGACTACAGCTGCGCAATCACACCGTCATTTCTATATTCGGTATGTGACGTCAGAACGCGTCCGCCGTTGCGATGCGCTCAGGAACCTCAAAATAGACAATCCTGGAGCGAATTCCGGAATCTGAGAGTACCTCTGTCCTAACGTCGAATTAACATTACAGTAATGGTACAGTTAAAGTTACTGTACAACAAGTTTGGATGAGTAAATTCCTTAGTGAGGCAATCATACCCATACCGTTAAGGTACAAGAATTTGACAGCAACTTAAAATAACGTTATACATATAAACGGGATTATATTATAAGGCAACTGTAACAATAAATTTAATAAACTAATTTGAATAAAGGAA
The DNA here is from genome assembly GCA_963969495.1 of Ceratothoa steindachneri. Taxonomy (NCBI): domain Eukaryota; kingdom Metazoa; phylum Arthropoda; class Malacostraca; order Isopoda; family Cymothoidae; genus Ceratothoa; species Ceratothoa steindachneri. The sequence continues at coordinate 131,482,231 of OZ018322.1, read as the reverse complement.
TTTTACAGTAATGTTACTGTAAAATTATATTAATATTAGAACGGTGATATTTTTTTAATTTTACATTGATTGATGATATAACGATACAAGGATTATAAGGGAACTGCAGGATTTCCAATAAGTTTGCACTTGTGTTTTCTAGTTGCAAAATTTCAGCCTCAATTATATAAAGTTAAATTCAATTACAGACTAAAAAGAAAACATGAAAAAAATGAAGATGATATGGAACGCATTTAAATGGAGAAACACGCAAACATACATATCTAAGCCAAGTATAAGACGATACGAAGATAATGTAGAAACGAACCAAAACTTTTTAAGTCATTAAAAAAAGAAAAATGACAAAAAATGGCATAAAATAAAAGAAGTCATAAAGATATCTATGCAAATTAAGATAATGGAAATGGTAAAGAAAGCAGGCTGATATTTTCAAGAAAGTCAAATTGATGATGGTATATACTGTAGAGAATAAGTATGAACTTTCATAACAAAGATGATCTTTCTTTCTCACGCACACACTCTCTGTCTCTCTTGTAAGTTTCCGTCAGTCTTTGTCTTTCTGTCTGCCTTTGTCACTCCTTCTGTCAGTCTCTCCTTGCGTGTTTCTCCATTTAAATGCGTTCCATATCATCTTCATTTTTTTCATGTTTTCTTTTTAGTCTGTAATTGAATTTAACTTTATATAATTGTGGCTGAAATTTTGCAACTAGAAAACACAAGTGCAAACTTATTGGAAATCCTGCAGTTCCCTTATAATCCTTGTATCGTTATATCATCAATCAATGTAAAATTAAAAAAATATCACCGTTCTAATATTAATATAATTTTACAGTAACATTACTGTAAAATTTCTTTATTCGAATTAGTTTATTAAATTTATTGTTACAGTTGCTTTATAATATAATCCCGTTTATATGTATAACGTTATTTTAAGTTGCTTTCTTTTTCTGTGCATCTCTCTCTCTGTCAGTCTCTGTCATTCTTTCAGCCTCTCTATCTCTGCCAGTCTCTCTCTCTTTGTCATTAATATTTATTTATCTCTTTCAGTAATAATCTATCTATGTCAGTCAGTATATATCTGTCAGTCTCTGTCCATTTCTCAGTCATTATCGCTCTATCTCTCTCAGTTACAACCGCGTACAGTATCTGTGGTAGTTGAAACGCACTTCCATTGGAAGTTGTCAACAGTGAATCTGTTGACCAGTTCAAGTCAAGACTAGACAGGGTCTTGAAAAGTGACCGTTTAAGGACGTAAAGCATTTAAGCAGAGATGTGCCCGCTCGATTGCTAGTCGAAAGGTACCCTCTCTGAATGGACCGTAAGGTCTCCTAGGGTACTTTCTTTCGTTGTAACTCCTTGTAACTCTCTGCTAGTCTCTCGCTCTTTCTCTCTCTCTCTCTCTCTCTCTGTCAGTCTTTGTCAGGTGTATATCTTTCGAATGACCTTAAGTTTAGTTTTCAATGCATTGAAGCAAAAAAAAGCTGCAAAGATCCACGGATACATAAAACGACAATTTAAATGCAGAAAGGAAACCATCGTACTGAATTTATATAATGCATTAATTCGCCCACATTTGGAATATTGTGCACGATTCTGGTCTCAAAATTTAAAGAAGGATATTGAGAATCTTGAGAAAGTGCAAACAAGAACAACCAAGCTAATATCATCGTTAAGAAAACATAACTATCAAACAAGATTAAAAAGACAAAATCTCTTTAGCCTGAAACGTGGAGAATGCGAGGCCAACTCATAGAAATCTCTAAGATCTTAAACAAGATTAAAAATATAGAAGCTGGAACATGGTTCATGTTAAATGAGGATGAGACGAGGAACAACGGAATTAAGCTAGTACCATTGCGTTTAAGATCAAATCTAACTGGAAAATTTATTTCCCTATAAAATTATAAACCTTTGGAATAAGCTGACGCAGGATGTAACATCTCGCAATACAATAGATACTTTTAAGAAAAAACTAGATACAATTATACATATGTACACTCAGCTATTAAATTTTTATATAATGGAATCGATAATTATGTATATAAATAGAAAAAAGTATAATGACAAGATTCTCAGCATCGAAGTTCATATTTTCTAATTAAATTAAAATATGGCATCAATATAGATAGGTGTTTAATAATGAAATGACGAGATTCCAAACATCGTATCGTATAATTATAATTTCCTGTACAGAACCTGTATTATAATTTGTTTTGTTATCATTACTGATGTGTTTAATGATTTTTTTGTTATTAGTATTGTTATAACTTGGTTTAGTTTCAAAAGCTTTAATCTCAAAATTTCTGATTGAGCTCTATATTTCAAGTGAACCAGGTATCTTTTCATTTTTTCGTGCCCGCGTAGAGGGTGTAAGAGGAAGATGAAGAGAGCCTTAAATTTTAATGTCCATTTGTCTTCTACTTAGAGTTATTTTTTGTGTATATATTAGGATAGGGAACTTTCAGAAGTAACTTCTCGGCCTGGACCGAGAGGTCTGTTAAGCTGCTTGCTATCCTTGTAACACCTTGTAAATCTCTATATCTGTCTAGTTAAGTGTCCCTCTCTCTCTGCCTCTCTTTGTTACTCTCTCTCTGGATCGCTTTGTTAGTCTTTCTTGGTCAGTCTCTCTCTGTGATTCTTTCTTTGTTAGTCTCTATCTCTGTGATTCTTTCTTTGTCAGTCTCTATCCGTGAGTATCTCTCTTTTTTAATGTATATGGTCCCAGAGTTTTTAAGATGGCGAAGAAGAATGGTCCTCAGTTTCGCAAGTTAACCTACAAAATTTGCAAAGTTTACAGATGGAGTGAAGACTTCGGGGGCAGGAGTTGCAAGGAGCTAACAGATGCCGTTAGTGTATGTGACTTCTACGAACTCGAAAAGCCCCTGGGCGAGAGCATCGCTCAACTGAGAGAGGAGAACTCCCTCCTCAAATGTGAGTTTCACCTCTTAAAACAGAGAGGTGCAGATACTCAGGCGAGTGCGAAGGAGAGAAGGCTTCCGACGTCCAAGAGCAGGAGTCTTCTGCTGCAGGACTGGCTCAACGAGCTAAAAAGAAGAAAAGAAGGAAAAAGAAGAAAAATTCGAAAAAGAAGAAGAGAAAGTAGAAAGAGAAGAAAAGAAAGTGGAATCAGAGGACGAGAAAGTAGAAACAGACGAAAAGAAACGAGAAACAGAAAAAGAAAAGACAAAGGAAGACAAAAAGAAGAAGAAGGAGAGAAAAAAGAGGAAACCGGCAAGTCGCTCCTGAAAAGGAAGACTCAGTCGTCTGCAGACAAATGTGCAAGGGTCAGCCTTATTGGTGATTCTTAAGCACGGGGTCTGCAGCCTCTGCTAGCGGCCCGCCTTCGTACTAGTGTGAAGGTAAACTGCCTGCCAGGACGGGGTAACCACCACATCAGAGTAGAGGCGAAGAAATCTCAGATTTCTGAGAGCTCAATCGTTGCTCTGATGGTAAGTGGCAACGACCTCTACCTGAGAGGAGGTAGGGTAGGCCCTACGGATAAAATCCTTCACACAATCATGGGCGCCGTGGACGAATGTGGGCTCAAAACCCGCATGACTTTTGTGGTCGGGATACTCCAGAGGAGAGGTCCAACACGGACCGCTCACTCGATGAACGTCTCTTTGAACCAGCGCCTGGCAGATTTGTGTACGGCAGAGGGGGTCTTTTTGTGGACCCGTACCGCACCTTTTATAGTATAAATGATCTCTAACAAACGGATAGGGTACATCTTTCCTTTAAATAAAAGGCCTTTCTGTCGAACATGATCCAGGATGTCGTAGAGAGGACCCAAAGGAGTGTCCGACCCAGAGTGGAAGCGGACGTGCGCCAGTACGCTCTCGTACGACCTTTTCGGAGGTCGCCAAGAGGAGTGCCACCGCGCCAACAAGCAAGCCGGGAAATGGAAGAGGGTAGGAAGTCCTACATTCGGGGACTCCCTGAAAATTCTTTTGTTCAATGCGAAGTCAATCAGGAACAAGTTTCTTGAACTTCGTGGCCTTGTAACGACGACAAAACCCGAGATAGTGGCCATAACAGAGTCATGGGTAAAAACCTCGAACGGAGATTTTGAGGGAGAATTCATGATTCTTGGCTACCAACTCTTTCTAAAAGATAGGCTAGACAAAGAGGGTGGCGGTGTGATGTTAGGGATACATTCAAAACGACAAACTGCAACATTATATCCGACCACGAGCTCCTAGGTGTAGATCTAGAGATAGGTCCTGCCAGATACAGGACCCTGCTGATTTATAGACCCCCTGACCAACTCGTTGAAAATGACAGGGAGCTGTACCGGCTGCTGTGTGAACTTGTTGAAGACAGAGTGTGTATCGTCATGGGAGACTTCAAAACCAAAGTTGACTGGGAAACGAGAGAGCCCTGTGGCGAGAATGCACTGCTTCTGGAGTTCGCGAACAACGAGTTCCTAACTCAATGGGTGAGAGAGCCGACGAGAAGCAATAATACTCTCGACTTGGTTTTCACCTCTCAGGATGACATTGTTGAGGACCTCTCTGTAGGCGAAGAGCTCGGTGGCAGTGATCACCGACTAGTTAGATTTATAGTTAAGGTCCCCAAGGTAGAGTCTGCGACTGGTAAGTCGAGGAAACTTGATTTGAGAAGAGCAGACTTTGCAGGTCTTCGTGCTAGATTGACTGATGCGAGGCTAGAAGTGTGCGAGGATGTTGAAGATTCGTGGAATAGATTCAAAACCACATTCATGAGTCTTCAATCACGATTCATCCCTTTGAAAAGCCTTCGTCGGTCCTCTGTTTAACCAAAGTGGTTTAATCGAGAAATTGGTCAACTGCAGAGGGAGAAAAGAACGGTGTACCGGCAGTCAAAGATTTCTGATGACTTTAACGAGTATCGTAGGCTAGCTAGGAGAGTGAAGTCCAGCATAAGGGCGACAAAGCGTGCCGAGGAGATCCGAGTCGCGAGACTCTGAAACGAGAATCCCAAGTAGTTATTTGGTTATCTAAACAACCGCAAACCAATCCATCGCACGATTGGCTCTTTAGTGAATGAGGAGGAGGTATTAAAGCACTCATATACAGAAAATTCTAACTTCCTCAACAACTACTTCTCTTCAGTGTTTACTGAAAAATGTGGTCCAATCCCCTAGCCCACGGATTCTTACTCGGGGGAAAACTGGGGAAAGTGGACCTCACCCAAGGAGAAATAGAAAAAAATCACTGATCTAAAGACAAATAAGTCCCCTGGGCCGGACGAGTTTCTACCTAAAGTGATAATAGAAAAGCGCAATGAAGTGTCACGACATCTAAGCACAATCTTCAACATGTCAATCCGGATCGGATGTGTTCCTAGAGACTGGCGTGAAGCGGAGGTGACTCCTATCTTCAAGAAAGGAGACCCTAGCAAGCCGTCGAACTACCGACCTATTAGCTTAACCTCAATAGTCGGTAAACTCATGGAAACCATCTTGGTGGACAAAATGATGTCATATTTAGAATCCAACTTGCGATTAAGGAGTTCTCAGCACTTGTTCCGAAGGCAACGGTCATGCCTAACAAATCTTGTGAAATTATCCCACTTCGTTTTCAGTGAGCACGACCGGGATAAGGTGGTGGGTGTTATCTACTTAGAATTTCAAAAAGCCTCCGATAAGGTACCACACTGCCACCTCCTCCGGAAAGTGCGCGCGCTGGGCATAGACGGAAATGTAGCAAGTTGGATAGAGAACTGGCTAAACGGCAGACGGCAGATGGCAACAGGTGGTGTTTAATGGGCAGGCTTCTGAGTGGGTGGCCGTTACTAGAGGTGTTCCTCAAGGTTCTGTTCTGGGACTACTACTCTTCATTATCTACTTCAACGACATAGACAGTGACATAGTTGCGAAGATTTTTAAATTTGCTGATGATACAAAGCTTGGTATGAACATCGCAAAGGAAGGAAATACTGCCCGCCTTCAAGATGACCTTCGGAAGATTGCGGAGTGGTCGGACACGTGGTAAATGCCTTTTAACATGAACAAATGCAAAGTGATGCATATCGGCCACCGAAACCCCTAATCTCAGTATATTCTTAAGGGCACTGCTATTGAATCCACCGACATGAGAAGTGTATTGAGTCGGAGAACAAAGCCCAATGGATGCTAGTTTATATAAAGCGCCAGTTTGGATATCGGAACAAGGATATAGTACTGTGTTTGTATAACTCCCTTGTACGACCGCACCTGGAGTATGCCGTACAAATTTGGAGTCCTCCGCTTCGAAAGTATATCGCAAGATTAGAACGTGTGCAAGCCAGAGCAACCAAACTAATTCCCTCTATCAGATACAAGATTTATGAAGATAGGTTACGGGAATTAGACTTGTTCTCGTTGGAGACCCGGAGATTACGTGGTCAGCTTATCGAAGTGTTCAAAATACTCCGAGGCTTTGACATTGTAGACTACAGGGATATTTTCCAGCTTAGCCAGAGCAGAACAAGAAATCACGGCTACGAATTTGAACAGAAGCGTTACCAGCGTGATCTGTGTGGAAAATCTTTCACATATAGCCTCTGCAGCACTTGTAACACACTTCCAGTGGAAGTTGTCAACAGCAACTCTGTTAAATAGGTTCAAGTCGAGACTAGACAAAGTCTTGAAAAATAGCCGTTTGGAGAGTTGAAGCGTCGCGTGAGTGCTCTTCTAGAGCGTCAATCTGACCCTTTAGTGGACTGTGCCTGCTCAAGTGTCCACTTAAAGGTACCCTCTTTGAATGGATCGTAAGGTCTACTAGGGTATCTCTTTTCCTTGTTACTCTCTCTGATGTCTTTCGCTCGCTCTTTTCTGTCAGTTTCTCTCGCTGTTAGACTTTCTCTCTCTCTTTGTCTTCGTCAGCATTTCTCTGTGTGTCAGTCTCTCGCTCTCTCTCTCTCTGTCATTTTCTCTCTATATATCATTATCTGCTTTTCTGAGTCTCTTTCTCTGTCTATAAGTCTCTCTCTCTTTCTTTCAGACTCTCTCTGTCAGTCTCTCTATTTCATTCTCTCTTTCTCTCTCTCTCTTGGGTTACATCAAGAGGCAATTTCGCATCCGTAACAAGAAGATTGTTCTCAAATTGTACACCTTTCTAGTCAGACCTCACCTGAAATACGTTGTTCAATTCTAGTCCCTTACACTGCGTAATTCCATGAGAGACTGGAGCGTGTCCAGGCTAGGGCCACCAAGCTAATTCCCTCACTTTGGCACAAAGGCCATCAGCGTAGGCATTAAGAATTGGGGCTTTTCTCTGTAGACCCGCCTATTACGAGGCCAGTAAATAGAGACCTTCAAGATTTTAAAGGGTGTCGAAAACATAGACTACAGAAGGATGTTCACGTTGAACACAAATCCGCCCCGTAACCATAATACAAGATGGATTTGCCCCCATTCCAGACTAGTATTTGCGGGAACGACTTTTCGTATAAAATCTGTGCTACATGGAACCGTGTCCCGGTCGAGGTGGTGAATAGTTCATCTATAGAACAATTCAAATCTAGATTGGACAATGTAATCCATGAATATGTATAGAACGTACATTATAGAAACAAGTAAATTAGGCTTCAGCTATATAATTAAAACTTCCTGATTGATCCTTTTTATCATCGCATTTAGGTGTCTTTTCCGCTTTCTGTGACCGCAAAAGCGGGTGAGAGACGTGAGAGTGGAGAGCCTTCGCCTGTGCTATGCTTTCCCCTAAGCTATAGGTTAGGGCCTTCCCAAAATAGTACCTCCACAGTATGGACAGCAATGTCCTTTGAGGTACAACTTTTCCTTGCGTCTATCAACCACCTTCTCATTGTCAGTCTCTCTCCATTAATTTCTATATCTTTATCTCTGTCTCTGTCAATCTAAATCTCTCTATGTGAGTCTTTCTCTCTCACCTTCTCTCTCACTTTCAGTCTCGTTCTTTCGGTTAGCATTTCTCTCTCAGTCTCTCCCTTACGCTGTCAGTATCTCTCTCTTCCACTCTCTTTCTCTCTCTGCATCTCTGTCAGTCTCTCACTCACTCTCTCTTTGTCAGTCTTTCTCCCTCTGTGTAGGTCTCTCTCTCTCTCTCTCTCTCTCTCTCTCTCTCTCTCTCTCTCTCTCTCTCTCTTTCTATGAGCCTTTATCTGTGTCAGTCTCTCTCTCTCTCTCTCTCTCTCACTCTCTCTTTCTCTGTTTCTCTGAAAGTGTCCCTCTTTCTGCTAGTCTCTCTTTTACAGTTTTTGTCTGTCTCACTCTCTCAGCCTATCTTTGTCATTCTCTCTCTGTGAATATCTCTCTGTCATTCTTTCTTTGTCAGTCTCTCTCTGAGTCTCTCTCTGAATCTCTCTCTTTGAAAGAATAATGAGAGACAAAATTGTAGATCAGATGGAAACGAAAAACCTTAGAAAAAAAAAAATTCTCAGCATGGATTTCGTCGAAAACGATCATGTTTGACAAACTTGCTTGATTTCTTTCACGACATATTCAAAATTTATGATGATGATCGAGCTGCCGATATTGTGTATTTTTATTTTCAGAAGGCATTCGACAAAGTACCACACAAACGATTGATTGCCAAAATTATAGCTCATTGTATTGGAGGGAAAGTAGTTAAATGGATAGAAAACTGGCTTAGTAAAAGAAGTCAAAGAATAGGAATTTGTGGCAGCCCTTCCAGCTATATTCAAGTAACAAGTGGCGTGCCGCAGGGATCGGTGCTTGGACCAAGTACTCTTTCTCATATACATTGACGACATAGACATCGAAATAATGAACAAGTTATCAATGTTTGCAGATGATAACAAAATTGGCGGATGTGGAAACACTTCTGAAGACTGTGCACTGATTTAAGATGACATAAGCAAATTGGTTGAATGGGCGAGCAAATGGCAAATGAATGTTAACGTCGCAAAGTGCAGCTCCACATTGGTAAAAACAACGCGAGAACCAACTATAAACTGGGCGGAACCGTCATACCAAACGTCAACGTAGAAAAAGATCTGGGTGTAAAAATTTCCAGCGACCTTAAATCAAGTAAACAATACATGAAGGCAATGAAAAAGGCAAACAGGATACTAGGTCTCATAGGGCGTACATTTCAAAACGAGTCTAAAAGATGTATTCTAACACTTTATAATGCACTTGTTAGACCACATTTGGACTATTGCGTGCAGTTTTGGTCAACACATCTAGAGTGCGACACAGAAAGATTAGAAAGAGTCCAGAACCAATGACCAATATGATTCCTCACTTGTGAACAAAGAATTACCAGGACAGTCTTAAAGCTCTAAATCTATTCTCTCTTAGACAGAGACGCATACGCGGGGACATGATAGAGTTATTTAAAAATCGTTCATGGATTTGAAAATATAAACAAATCAAAATTTCTAATATTTATATCAAATGAATCAACGCGTGGTCACAACTTTAAGCTTGAGGGGAGTCACTTTGGGGCAGACGAAACGAAATTCTTCTTCTTCAACAGAACCATAAGAATCTGGAATTATCTACCAGATGCTATGGTTAACGCAGCTAGTATAGTTTCATTTAAAGACAAATTTGATAAATCGATGATGACAAACCCTAACCCAGACTTGTATTACAGTAGATAAAAAAAGGGGTGATGAAAAATAGTAACTAATAAAGTTGCAATCTACTTTAGCAAAATATTTCCTGCCTCCCCTTTACTTTGCCGTTTCATAGAGCTTTTTTGTTCCATAATTCTTCTGGTAGCCTAGTGAGGATCAGTAGATCTGTTGCTACCAGACTTTCGATGTAATCTGGATATAATCTCTCTGCCATTCTCTTCCTGTGTTACTCTCTTTCAGTCTCTCGCCCTCTTACTCCATTTCAGTTTCTCTCTCTCTGTTAGTTCCACTTTTATCTCTGTGAGTCTTTCTCTCTTCCTTCTGTTAGTCATTTCTCTCTTTCCTTTTTGAGTCTCTCATTTTCTGTGTGATTCACTCTTTTCGATGTTAGTCTATCTATCTTTTTCTGTATCAGTCTCTCTCTCTCTGTCAATCTCTCTTTTTCATTCATTATATCTCTTTATTTTCTCTCTCTTCCTCCCTCTCCTCCCCTTCCCTCCCTCCCTTTCTCTCCCTCTCCACTGTGTGTGTGTGTGTCTGTTTGTCTCTCTCTCTCTCTCTCTCTCTGCGGCCTCTTCTTGTCCTGTGAGCTTCTTTCTCGCTGTCATTCTCTCTCTGTTCGTATTTATATCTCTTTGTCAGTCTCTCTCACTAGAAGTCTATTTCCTTCTCTCTATCACCATTAGTGTATGTCAGTTTTTGTCATTCTTGGTCAGGATTCCTCTCTTCTTACTCTCTTTCTCTCTCTCTCTCTCTCTCTCTGTAAGTTTTTCTTTTTCAGTCTCGCTCTGTTAGTGAGTCTGTCACTCTCTCTCTTTGTCAGGCTCTACATGCCAGTCTCTTTCTACCAGTCTCTTTGTCTCTCTGACACTCTATGTGTGTCTTTTTGTCTCTTTTTCTCTTTCAGTCTGTCTCTCTTTCTTTCTGGGGATGCTCCCGAGGTGGGGTCCAAGCCGGACTGCCCACTTGAGGAACATGTCGCTAAACCGGCGCCTTGCAGACCTCTGTACGGCAGAGGGGGTCTTTTTTGTCGACCAGTACGCCGTATTCTATGGTAGAAAAGACCTCTACCAAAGGGACGGGGTGCACCTCTCCTTTAAGGGCAAGGTGTTCCCAGCTAACCTCATCCAGGATGTCGAGGAGCGCACTAAAAGGAGTGTCCGGCCCACTAGGAAGGCGGACGTACGCCAGTACGCCCGAGTCACTTCCCAAACAACCTTCTCGGAGGTTGTCAAAAATGGTGCCACCGCGACAACCAAGAAGCCGGAAAACGGAAGAGTATAGGGGGTCCTACATTACGGGACTCCCTGAAAGTTCTTCTGTTCAATGCGAGGTCAATCAGGAACAAGTTTCCTGAGCTCCGTAGCCTCGTAGCGACGAAAGAACCCGAAATGGTAGCCATAACAGAATCGTGTATAAAAACCTCAAACCGAGACTTTGAAGGCAAATTCACGGTTTCTGGCTACCAATTCTTCCACAAAGATAGGCCAGACAGAGAGGGTGGCGGTATAATGTTGTATGTCAAGGATACAACCAAATCTACGAACTCCAACGTTATATCCGACCACGAGCTCCTAGGCGTTGACCTAGAGATCGGTCCTGTCAGATACAGTACCCTTCTGCTTAACAGACCCCCTTCCCAACCCGTTGAGAAGGACAGGGAACTGTACCAGCTACTGGGTGAGCTGGTTCAAGGCAGAGTGTGCATCGTTATGGGCGATTTCAACAGCTAAGATGACTGGGAAACCAGAGCAGCATGTGGCGAGAGCGCGTTACTCTTGGAGTTCACCAACCGCTAGTTCCTCACTCAATGGGTCAGAGAACCGACGAGAGGAGACAATATCCTCGATTGGGTCTTCACCTCTGAGGATGATATCGTTGAGGATCTCTCTGTAGGCAAAAAGCTCGGTGGCAGTGATTACGAGCTAGTTAGATTTAGCGTCAAGATCCCGAAGGTAAGGTCTGTTTCCAGTCAATCAAGGAAACTTGACTTGAGAAGAGCAGACTTTGCAAGCCTTCGTGCTGGACTGACTGACGTGAGGCTAGAAGTGTGCGATGCTGTTGAAGACACGTGAAATAGTTTCAAAACCACATTCATGAGTCTTCAATCGCGTTTCATCCCTCTGAAATGCTCCCGTCGGTCTTCTTCTCAAATAAAGTGGTTTAATCGAGAAATTGGCCAACTGCTTAGGGAGAAGAAAACTGTGTACCGGCAATGGACTTCACCGAAGGAGAAATAAAGAAAAAGATCGCTGACCTAAAGACGAATAAGTCCCCTGGACCGGACGGGTTTCTATCCAAGGTGTTGACGGAAGTGTGCGATGAATTATCACGACATCTGTGCGCTATCTTTAACATGTCAATTCGGACCGTATGCATTCCTAGAGACTGGCGTGAGGCAGAGGTGACTCCGATCTTCAAGAAAGGAGACCCCAGCCATACGTCAAACTACCAACCTATCAGTCTGAATTTGATAGTCGGTAAACTCATGGAAAGCATGATGGTGGACAAAATAACGTCGTATTTAGAGTCCAACCTGCTACTGAGGAGTTCCCAGCACGGCTTCCGAAGGCAACGGTCATGCCTGACGAACCTTGTGGAATTCTTCCACTTCGTTTTCAGTGAGCACGATCGGGACAAGTCGGTGGATGTGGTCTACTTAGACTTTCAGAAATCTTTTGATAAGGTACCACACCGCGGCCTCCTCCGGAAAGTGCAAGCGCTGGGCATAGATGGAAAGGTAGCCGGCTGGATCGAGAACTGGCTAAGTGGCAGACGGCAACGGGTGGTGCCTCAAGGTTCTGTCCTGGGACCACTACTATTCATCATCTACGTCAACGACATGGACGGTGACATAGTTGCCAAGATTTCCAAATTTGCCGACGATACCAAGCTTGGTATGAACGTTGCAAAGAATGGAAATACTGCCCACCTGCAGGAAGATCTTGGGAAGATTGGAGAGTGGTCGGACACGTGGCAAATGCCTTTTAACGTGAACAAATGCAAAGTGATGCATATCGGCCACAGAAACCCTCAATCTCAGTATATCCTTAAGGGCACTGTTCTTGAATCGAGTGACACTGAGAAGGACTTGGGTGTAACTATCACTAGCGACCTCAAGTTCTCGAAACAGTGCATCGAGGCAGAGAAGAAAGCCCAAAGGATGTTAGGCTACATAAAGCGCAAGTTTGGATACCGTAACAAGGAGATAGTACTTTGTCTGTACAACTCCCTCGTTTGGCCGCACCTGGAGTATGCCGCACAATTTTGGAGTCCTTCATTGCGAAAGGACATCGCCAGATTGGAACGCGTACAAGCCAGGGCAACCAAGCTGATTCCCTCTATCCGACATAAAAGTTATGAGGATAGACTAAGGAAATTAGATCTGTTCTCGCTGGAAACCCGTAGACTGCGTGGTCAGCTCATCGAAGTTTTCAAAATACTTCGAGGGTTCGACAATGTTGACTACCGGGATATTTTCACACTGAGTGAGAACAGAACGCGCAATCACGGCTTAAAACTTGAACTGAAGCGTTACAACCGCAATCTGTGTGGAAATTTTTTTACTTACAGTATCTGCGGTAAGTGGAACGCACTTCCAGTGGAAGTTATCAACAGTGAATCTGTTGACCAGTTCAAGTCAAGACTTAGACAAAGTCTTGAAAAGTGGCCGTTTAGGGACGCAAAACAATTGAGCATCCATGTGCCCGCTCGATTGCTAGTCCAAAGGTACCTTCATTGAATGGACCGTAAGGTCTCATGGGCTACCTTCTTTCCTTGTTGTTAATCTCTCTGTCAGTCTCTCTCTCTATCTGTCAGTTGCTCCCTCGCTTTATTTCTGTCATTCTCTTTGTCTCTCTCTCTCTCTCTCTCTCTCTCTCTCTCTCTCTCTCTCTATCTGTCAGTTTCTCCCTCGCTTTATTTCTATCATTCTCTTTGTCTCTCTCTCTCTCTCTTCCCCTTGTCAGTCTCTCTCTCTCTCTTTCTCTCTGTCTATCTCTTTCTCTCTTGGTCTGGTTAATATATATTTCTTTTTATATACACTCCTTCTTCCTTTTGAATATTCCGAATGGAAATGATTTAATTTAGAAATTAAAAAATTGATATAAATATTTTTTCTCAATAGAAAAATATTTCATCCTCATAAAAATGAATATCAAAACCCCAACGCTTGCTTGACTCATTAAGAGACCGTTTGATGGCATTATTTGAAAAGTAGGTACTTGGCAACTTGCTCTGCCAATCTAATTCTTTAAATCGAGTTTTAAACAAGGTACGAAAAAGTGAATAGGTAGCATTTCTCTTCGATCATTTCCGCAAAAGATATTTATAAATTTAGGAAATAACATATTTTTCATATGAATTGGAGGTTATAGACTTTTCTTTAGAGTACGATTACTTCTGAAATAAACATTGGATGTCTTCAATGTTCAAATTTCATGTGGGTGGAGCCAATCCACTGTAGATTACAGGGATTGCCACAAAGAGGAAATAAAATTAGACGCAACGATATCTTTAGAAAAATAGATTTCCCTCTTAAAACTGAAACAAATATAAGGTCTTGTATTATAAATAACCGATATAATAACCTTTTGTAACGTAACCTAATTAAAAAAAATCGATACCAATGTCCTTTTAATTTCAAAAGTTTAAGCTAGAATAATGCATTTGATTAAGTTTCAACATATCTTGGTCCAAGGGTCAGCGGTTTACTTAACTCAACCTATGTTAAGTTCTGATCTATTGTACCAGCGTAAGCAAGGGTGAGTATAGTATACTGGATGACCGCAAAAAAGGTATTGTAAAAGATAATTTGTTCAGGAAAATAGTTTCAAAAACTTTGTGAACAACTGATTCTCAAAAAAATAGTCTCTGAAGTAAATATCTGTTATAATTCACCGTACTTTACCACTTCTTCTCTAAACTAGTGACCCAAACCAAAGAAAAAAAGCCTTACCAAACCATGAGTCGAAACTCTGTTAAATCATTCCGATCAAATTTTTCTCCCCCTCTAACTTTAACAGTTCTCTTGAAGATAAGCCACTCCGAAATATACAACCGAAGATAAAACAAACCGAAACCTACACCTGAAGATATATATATATATATATATATATATATATATATATATATATATATATATATATATATATATATATATATATATATAACTGAAGATACGCCACTCATGAAACTACTCCGGAAAATAAACCACACTGAAAACAACACCTAAAGATACACCACTCGGAAACCTATATCTGAAAATAAGCTACTTCGAAGCCTACACTAGAAGATAAGCCACTCCAAAACCTACACCTGAAGATAAACCACTTTCTGCCATTAAACCATGCAGTTGGACCATTGTAACAGGGGTTACAACGTATGTGCGAGGGCCTGGGTTTGTCTTGATCTTCAATTTTACAGTCCAAATAATGAAAGGAAGCAGTTTTCAGGAGGAGAGTAATTGGTCGGCGCTGTGCAATCCCCACATACCTAACAAAACGAATCAGCTTTGTTGATGGAGTTGCAATGTTTTGAATTGCCTGAAGCCATTGTAGAGATATGTAACAGCTCTCAAATATTTGAAAAACAAAATAAACAATTACCATATTTATTATCACATGAATTATCACAAAATCCTGATATAAACCTATATGTATGTCGTAGGTTAGGTATGAGCTCCCTGACCTTCACTTGCCTCCCTGGATGCGGGGAAAAGAGGCGACAAGCAGGCGCGGGAAAATGTCCCTTTTTGGCGTGGGTCATAACGAAATTATATAAGAGTGCTTATTCTACCTTTGGCCGATTTCAGTCAAATGGCTGTGTGGTTCTGGGAATCAAACAGGGGAAACAAACTAATCTTTACTACTATACAAACAATAAAATTTAACAACAAATTGATTTAAATGGATGTTTCGACACGCGCCGCGATCATGCACAAACGACTGACCGAAACAAAACGGGTGGGGATCATTGGTGAATCTTCGAGGTGGAATCGCGTCTCGTCTCTTCGAAGTTGATAGAGAGAAAACGTAATTCTCTTACAATTTCCGTGGTGAGCCTCGAAGGAGTATTCTCGCCGGAAGGAGCTGAGCTGGTTATTGCAGAAGGACGAGTCTTCACGTTGCTCGACTGTCGTTAATTCTGAATAAATGTTTCTTGCCTGCGAGCCCTTAGGGTGCGGGAGTCGATTGAGAATTTGCATGTCGTGTCCTTGGCTGATTAGGGTAAATATTGGCGAATACAGATTTTTTTCAGACCCGTGCTAGGAATTATATATGGGGTCGCCGGAAGCGATTTCACTTGCTGACGGAAGGGGGTCCCACTACATCTGAAGGGGCGCGGCGATGTGAACTTAACTTAGCACCCTCTCGCTGATCTTTTCCCGGGCTCCTGTTTGGCTCGTCTCAGCTCGTCTTATCACCCCAGAAGTTTACCCAGAGACGCCAATTAAAGGGCTTATCGTCTGTCAGATACTCCCTAGGCCATTGCGTCCGTGTGACTCTCTCTCACTCACAATGTAAGGTATAATATAGTTTTATTTACAAATGCCAAATTAGCGTAGAGGAGGGTGGGGAACTTTTCCTGTGGGAAAGACCTATTCAGTTAACTGTCGTTTGCATTCATAAAATTTTAATTGGATATACTGCAAGTTGTACATTATCATCATCATCATCATCATCATAATCATCACTAACTCTATAATTTAAGAAGGGGCTTTTTTTGAGTATTTGAATAATAATTTCATCTTAGTTTGGTTATGACTTATGTCTTTTTTTTATTAAAGTTATTTCTAATAATTTTTTTTATAATATCAAAAAACAAAATGGTGAAGTTCAAAAATAAATATAAGTATCGAAATTTTGTGAAATTTTTAAAATCCAAAGAATTACAAATGGTGAAGTTCAGAAAATTTATTTTTCTATATCTTCTTCTATAACTCTATACTTTAGCAACGTGATATTTTGAAAGGGGAGAAATTTAGTTTAGTTCCTTTTTAAAATTATTATAATTGGTAAAGTTCAGAAAATTTATAAATATTTAACCATGGCTGCTTTGTTTTAGATTCGAAATTTTAATGTTAGTAGGGAAGCGCAAGCTCTCCACGTAGGGGGAAGGGGCGAAGCCATTGCCTGGTTGATATTATAAAAGAATGATTAAAAATAACTCTGATAAAAAACACAAGTCATGACCAAACTAAGATGAAATTATTATTCAAATACTCAAAAAAAATCCCCTTCTTAAATTATAGAGTTAGTGATGATAAGGATGATGATGATGATGATGAAAACAGATGATACGTTTCTTCTTGCAAACCGCAAAAGGTGTGGATCCCTTACATTCAACCTGCTTGCACAACAGATTTCTAAAACTTCTTAACAGGTGAATTATATTAGATCGAGCAGTCAGCCATGGACTAATTTAAAACCAGTGTATTAAACTATGAGTTGAGACTCTCGTGTCTTACATGATGAAATAGTTTGTATGATCTTCCTTATACTGTTCAGGTGTAAAAAAGCTAAATTAAATGAACTGATGGGTTGTTTAAAGTTACCCGAATTTGAGGAGTGGGGGGAAGAATACACTGCTTTTGTAAAGCCCTTGGCTGTGTCTCCTGGATGGCTTCCAAGGTAATCAGAACTGAAACTACGGTATTCTTATTCCTATTCATTAATAGAACCATTCATTAAGTGGTTTATTCAGAACTCGATTCAAGAAATTCCTTCAATTTAAGTGTTAATGAAACAATTATTGCTACATTAACAAAGCCACACTTCAATTGCAAAAGCGATTCACTAGAAGCAAAAGAACGAACAATGGCAGAATGTAGAAAAAAAATGATCCCCAAAACATGAAAATCGTCGTCACAGCTTACCTGAAGAGCCACCTAACACAGCGATGGTACTAATATAGTGGTGACGAGTTCTTTGAATATGGTCATGCCTCTGGTGACGTAAAGAAGCACCTCAAATTGAAGCGTTGAAATAATTTAGTAATGACTGAACGGCTCTGATTCGCTTGATGGTTATTCTTCAATTAAGAAACTCTTCCTGAACTATAATACTCAATTTCCTTTTTCGGCTCTTGTTGACGGTCTCTTAAGTATGTAAGACGGACTCGTGCCCTTCCGACAGCATGTTTGAATAGCTAATGATGCTAAAAGGGAAGCCAAGCCACATTTACAACATAATTTTATGCCTCAGAGAGATTTTTTTTACATCTGCTATAGAAATAATTGTTCACTTATTATTTTTTTCCACTTATTAATACTTTGCTTCTCAAATGTCTTTGGTGAAAAAGGTCCTGATTTTGTATATCAGAAATGAACCTACATTTATTAAAAATCAATACGATGGAAAATTATGATATCATAATTTCGACATATGATAGATAATTAATGTATAGAGTACAGAATGTAATGACGTCACTGTAACGAGTAACGGTATTATCTAAAGATATTTTTCGAGTAACGACGGATTGGTGTCGTCAGGGTAATTTTAAGACAGTAACGGTAATAGATGACAATTTTGAGTAACTATGTCCAACTCTACCATACAACCTTTAAAAAAAATCTTTATCGATGCTCGACTGGATTCAGCTTAAAATAACCAAATTAATAAGAGGCGATTGCCCTCTA
The DNA here is from genome assembly GCA_963969495.1 of Ceratothoa steindachneri. Lineage (NCBI taxonomy): Eukaryota > Metazoa > Arthropoda > Malacostraca > Isopoda > Cymothoidae > Ceratothoa > Ceratothoa steindachneri. The sequence goes on along the minus strand of OZ018322.1, from coordinate 131,464,047 downwards.
TGCCTCTTCCCCCCCCCCACCTCCACCAATTTCTCGGAGCGGATTTGGGGATTGAAATCCCTATCAAAATGTGTTTGGGGTTACGCCCCAACGCCCCCGTAACGGGAGTTTAGGGAGTTCTTCCTCACGAGTCGCTCCCTAATTGCTCCAGCGTCGCCGAATGACAGATTACAGGTTCCTGTTCGTTTCTCACCCTAATCAGAGACCTACGTTCGTATGTCTGAGACCCCATGCTACAGATCTATGTTCTTAAATCTGAGACTCCATGTTAGAGACCTACGTTCGTATGTCTGAGACCCCATGCCAGATACCTATGTTGAAACGTCTGAGATTCGATGTCAGAGACCTACGTTCGTATGTATGAGACTCCATAACAGAGACCTATGTTCTTACGTCTGAGACTCCACGTCAGGACCTAAGTTCGTATGTCTGAGACCTCATGTCAGAGACCTACGTTCGTATGTCTGAGACCCCATGACAGAGACTAATGTTTTTAGTCTAAGACTCCATGTCAGGACCTAAGTTCGTATGTCTGATAACCCATGCCAGAGACCTATGTTCTTACGTCTGAGATTCCATGTCAGAGACCTAAGTTCGTAACTCTGAGACCCCACGCCAGAGACCTATGTTGTTACGTCTGAGATTCCATGCTAAAGACATACGTTCGTATGTCTGAAACCTCCCCTAGAGATCCTTATGTCTGAGACCCGATTCCAGAGACCTACGTTGTATGCTCGAGATCCCATGCCAGAGATGTACGTTCGAATGTTTTAGATCACATGCCAGAAACCTACGATACTATGTCTGAGACCCCATGCTAGAGATCTACGTTTTTATGTATGATAGTCCATATCAGATACCTACGCTTGTATCTCTTAGACCTAATGCTGGATGCCTACGTTCGTATCCCTAAGACCCCATTCCAGAAACATAAGTTCTTATGTCTGAGACACAATAACATATGCCTGCATTTGTATACCCGAGACCCCATGGCAGAGACCTAAGTTCTTATATCTGAGACCCACGTCAGAGACATATGTTCGTATGTTTGAGACCCACGTCAGAGACATATGTTCGTATGTTTGAGACCCCACGTCAGTTATCTAGGTTCGTACGTCTGAGATACCATGCCAAAAACCTAGGTGCGTATATATCAGACCCCATTAAAATACCTACGTTCGTATCACTGAGACCCCTGCTTAAAATTGTAATTAAACTACGTCACTTGTATAAAATTCTAATTAACCTCGTCACCTGCTTAAAATTGTAATTAATTGTTCAGTTGCTTAAAATTGTAATTAATTACGTCAGTTGCTTAAAATTGGAATTAACTGCCTCTCTTGTATCAAATTGTAATTCACTCAGTCACTTCTTTAAAAATGTACTTAACTACGTCACTTGCTTAAAATTTTAATTAAACTACACCACTTGCATAAATATGTAATTTAACTACCCCTCTTGCTTGAAATTAGAATTAACTACGCCACTTGCATAAAATTGTAATTTAACTACTCCTTTTGAATAAAAATTAGAATTAACTACGCCACTTGCTTAAAATTGTAATTAACTATGTCACTTGGTCGAAATATTCTCGAGTGACACATTTGGAAACATTCGGCTCTAGGCTTTTAGCCATCATAAAGTCTTTAATTGAGGCGAGGTCAGGTTTGGCTGAATCTTTCCAATGAGCGTTCGGGACAAAAACACTTCGCAGGTAGTTAATTGAAACATAGATGAGAGCCAGGCCTAGAAACATTCTTATCAATTTGATTCCTAATGTACTTTCATTGACTGCAATTAATGCTAAAAAATACTGTTTTTGTTTTCAACATATAATAAATTTATGAGGTTAATAATTCCACTCATAATTTGTCCCTTTATTCTTCATCAAATCGTGTAATGGTAGGGGGGACATGTATTAATTCCTACAAAGGTCCAAGTTCATACTATGGAGTGTCTATTCTCTTTGTACGAACGTTTCACTGAATGTTTGTAAAACCTATAAATCTTCAGTCACGACAAGATTGACTACAGGAGAGTTTACCCTCGCCATTATTCCTGTTTTCCTAAAGACCCGCCCCTGACCCTAGATTAAATCAAAACGCCTTGAATAGTCGCCCCTGTCCATATCTTAAATAAAAATGCCCTCAATACCCGCCCCTATCCTTCCCTTAAACCAAAATGCCCTAAACACCCACCTCTGTCCCTCCCCTAAATCAAAATGCCCTCAATACCTTCTACGGTCCTTTCTCTAAATAAAAATGGCGTCATTACCCGCCCCTGTCTCTTCTTTAAATCAAAATACGCTCAATACCCGCCCTTGTCCTTCCCTTAAATAAAAATGCCCTTACTACCGACCCCTATTTCTTCCCTAAATCAAAATGCCCTCAATACCCGCCCCTGTCCCACCCTTAACTCAAAATGCTCGCAATACACGCCCCTGTCCCTCCCCTAAATGGAAAGGGTCTCAATATCCGCCCCTGTCTTTCCCTAAAATTAAAATGCCCTAAATATCCGCCCCTGTCTTTCCCTTAAACAAAATGCCCCTAAAGCCCACTCCTACTCTCCTTTAAATCAAAATGCCCCCAAAACCCTCTCCTGTCCTTTCACTAAATCAAAATGAGCTCAACACACGCCCCTGTCCCTCGCTTAAATCAAAATGGCCTCAATCCCGCCCTTAAATTTAAAATGACCTCAATACCGGCCCCTCTCCCTCCCTTAAATTTAAAATGCCCTCAATACCCGCTCCTGTCCCTCCCTTAAATCAAAATGCCCTCAATACCCGCTCCTGTCCCTCCCTTAAATCAAAATGCCCTCAATACCCGCTCCTGTCCCTCCCTTAAATGAAAATATACCTCAATACCCGCCAAGGTCCCTCCCTTAATTTTAAAATGCCTTCAATACCCGCCCCTCTCCCTCCCTTAAATCAAAATGCCCTCAATACCCGCTCCTGTCCCTCCCTTAAATCAAAATGCTGGTGTAAGTATTGGAATTTATTCTGCCCTCACAGGTGAACAACAATTCGGGACCTGAATACGACATGCAGCCCGAAACCATTACTCTGCCACCTCCAAATTTCACTGTTGGGACAACACATCTTGGATCATAAGCTTCCCCAACACTTCGACGAACCTAAAGAGCTCCAGGGGTTCCAGAGTTCTGAGTAGAAATACAAATTTTACTGATCATTTTTGGTATCCAATAAAAATGTGTACAAGCGTACCACATTGGTAGAAACTGATGTGGAAAACCTATCTAAAAGTTGCTTTCATTATATTAAACAACTATAGCTCAATCATCATCAGTCCAATCTTCATGCTCCTTTTCCCAAGACAAAGCGCTTCTTCTTGTTCACCCGAGACAGCCACAGTTTTTTTCTAGCCTTACATCCTTTGAGCCCAGCTTCTATCTTCTAATAACCTTCTTCTCACTGTGCGTCTTGATATCTCTTTGTTTTTTGCTACCCGAAATTCAGCCACTACATCAGAAGAGGGTTTTTTTCCTATTGGTTAGAGATGTCTTTTTCAGCAACCTCTCTTCCCTCGCAGTTGTACACATTTTGCGACCTTAACCAACACGGTTTTTGAAAGAATTGGTCTCATTGTACCTTTTAATGGTTGTTTGGACACCTTTTCTCGAGCATTTCAATTTTCTTGCAAGTTTGACTTGGGATAACCCCTCTTTGGACAATGCAATGATTTGGGATCTTTGAGCTTCATGAATCTGTTTCTTCGGAGACATTTTTAACAAAGAATTACCACTTTTAAGTTAACAATAAGATAATCACTGAAGAAATAGGAATAAACGTTAGTATCACATATTAAATGGTAGAAGGTTGTCCCAACTATTTATGCACACTATGCAAAAACGCATTAAAGCGGTTATACAAGCAAAAGGAAACATCCAATATTAATTATTATTGCTAGAATATACGCAGAAATGTTTATTTGTACATGTCAAGTATGAAGAGATGAGTTTCAATCATATTCTTCACTTTTTCATACCTGCCCCATAATTTGGGCCAAGGCTGTATATATATCAGCATCTGGTTCAAGGTTTGGGCCAAACTTGATCCAGATCCAACACTCTTGCCTCTCATGGTGTAATAATTGTGAGTCTGCGCGAGGTTTTTCCTTGGGATCCTGCGGTTAAATAACTTCTTACCGCAAGTTCATCATTAAGTCATCCCCAGATTTCAAAATAAGTTCACATTGATGTTATGCAACTGGGAGGGGGGCTATTCAAAAGCGGGGCATCAAATAGTGATTTATCAATTTATAGCCATCCTCTTTAGATACTTAGTGCAATATTATCATTTAATTTGGGGTAAGTTGAAGCCACTACGGAGATGAATTCAGTTATCTCAATAGGCCTTTCTATCTACTTGTTTTCATGTCTATTTGTCTCATTATCTACCTACTTAACTGTCTCTCCGTCTAGGTACTTAAAATTAATGGCCTAATTGACTAAATAAAAACAGTTCACTTAAAGTATCATGAATAACAACTAAATAAAATTAGCTTTAGTAACGTCTCCTCCCTGTAACTTTTACCACCATACTTCAAGAATAAGGAGACAATTTTTCATTTTTAATGGTATTAAAAACTAGAGAATGGTCGTTGAGTCTTATTATATGCACATATTCGGGCGTGTGCATGAACTAGCGGAATGGTATTTTCATTATGTGAAACCATTAAACAAGGAAATTATCTGATTTATTGATCCTATTTATTCCGCTAACTTGGTTTGCGTCAATTTAGCAAATTTAGATGATTGATTTATTGCCGAATTCGACCGAGGATAACAAGAATCAAGAAGAGAAATCTTCATTTCCTCCCAGGAAACGGAGGGAACTTCCAGGTGCGACCTTGGGAAACACCCAAGTTCATAAGTTCGGTTAAGTTCGAATCTTTTGTTTGTATGTTTGAGTGCGGGTACCGTGTGTACGAACTTGTTTCACTAGGATTATAATGCATTATAACTCTCCAGGATTTACGGATAGCGGGCTTCTCTTTTCCAATTCTTCTTTCCATTATCTTTCTTCAGTATTCCATTTCTTCTCATTTATCCATTATCCTTTTATCAGCCTATCTCACCTCTCATATTCATTCCCCCCATTAATGGCAATGCCACCGTTGGTTACATTAGTTTACTTTCTCATTTAAATTAAGAAAATTGTTCACCGGAACGGAGAAGCGACATCGAAGAATCTTGGGTCGCTACTGATTTGGGGCTGGGTCGTGTGACCCCTACGTCTTCGTCGTTATGACCAGTACCCAACAACTACACCCACACCCATTACTTCCCTCCCCTCCCTTGCTCCTATCTCTTTACTCCACACCTCCACATGCCCCGATCTTTACCTCCTATTTCCGCCAGCGTTCTCCTGACATTTGAGGGCGCAAATTAGAGGAATCCAAATTTGGTTTCCACGGCAACGGACACGTCATGGTTTGGGAATTAATTTTAGGGCTGTCATCCGGCGGTCGCCGACGAGGGACCGACCGTCATGGTTTGTGAATTTTTATTAGATGACCTTTTCCCCCCTATTTTTCTATCATCAGTAAGAGCATGTCATTTGTAGCATGGCCAACTTTGCAGCAGTTGACATCTTGAAGATTGCGTGCCTTCCCGGCCCCATAGCCTACATGAGGAGCTGCCATTATAAATCTTCCACAATTTCACTTTCTCTACCTTCTCCACTTCGCAAGTTTCTTCTTACAAAATTTCAATGTGATTTGGCCTCGTTGCTATTGAGCTTTAAATTCGACAGCTCCCAACCTATGTCTCAATGGCAACCGACCAAAACCACTCTCGTCATCTCCGTTTTACTCCTTTTGCCAGTTATTTCCGCCTCATACATAAAACTGACTCCCGAAAGCCATAGTCGAGTGCTCATAGCACACTGTCAGCCGAGACGCCATATCTTCGCGGTAGGAAGTAGCGCATCCATCTTCCGATCCGAAATGATACAACTCATTCAAGATAAATCGACACAATTTCGAGCTTCCGCTTTGAAATGAAGCGAGTGAGGACTTTTCGGTCTATCACGCGGGAGAGGGAGCTCCTCCCCCTTCCCCCAAACGCGATACGGGTTCTTTGCTAAGGGAGGGGGTCTCCAAAGAGGCGCTATCTTGGAGGGTCAAGGACCGAAGCTCGGGCGAAGGGAAGCCGTTTGTTGACGCGCGCTCGAATGCCCTCTTTCACCCTTAATGGAGACGACGTCGTCTATGCGAAAGAAAGAGGAAAAAGATAAATAAATGAATAATGACGATTTAAAGAATGAAAGGATGAAAAGGAGAACACTCAAGCTTTATCCCCCACAAGGGGGGAGGGTAATGGCCCTGGTACACCTGAAAGCCCGAGGAGTTGCGCGCTTTCCCGAACCCCCGGGGCCCCAACAGAAAATGGGATCTCTTGAATCCGTCACTATATTTTTGACGCCAGATTAGACCCAACAGTTCGGGGAAAGATGGCGTTAAACGTTCTAACCTCCACGTCCTCAAGTTTCGTCACCCCCCCGAGGCGTCCGGCAACGAGTTCGTGCCAATAGCGTTGCCACTCAAAAGGGTGGGGGGGTAGGGGGAGGTCTTAAACTCCCTTGCGGAGTGAAACCAAAATCTGGGCCTCTTTATGTATAAGGGCGCGCCTCACCCCCCCCCCATTTAGAACCTCTTTATTCTCTCTCGTGTCCTTTCATTTAGTAATGCGTCCTACATAAATATTTTATTATTTTTAGTCGCGGGCGACTCTACATCAACTTGGTCGGTCGGTCACCGTTTTGCTTTTGTTTTTGGTTTTATAATAACATCGTAACTATTCGGCCGATTCTAAAGAAATTTGAAACCCTTATGTTGTTTTAGATTCTCTTTCGAATGATATAATTGCCAAAGTCCTTCCAAGGTTAGCTCAGATATTATTTTGTTTTGTTAATAAGATCATAACTATTCGTCCGATTCTAACGAAATTTAAAACTTTTATGTTCTTTTACATTCTCTTTCGAATGATATAACATGCATGGTCTTCCTAAGATTATTCTTTGAATTATTGAAAGTTTTGAAAGTAGTAAGGTCATAAATCAGAATAAGTGAGAGCAGGCGACTTTTTGGTTGCCACACCTTGTTTCTTTATATCTCACCCGTATTTGTGTTCTTATCCTTTTAGGCCATTTCTAACACGTATTTTTTTGTTTCTCTGAATTATCGACAGTATTTGAGTTTGTTTATTTATTTTTCCTTTGTTCTATATGTTTCTTCACAAAGAACGGTAAAGACCCAATTCAAATACAGTGCGGTTTTTTCATTAAAGTACCTTGTTAAAAAATGTTAACCTTTTTCCCCCACATAATTTTATTATTTTGTTGTTATTCCTTTAATAAATCCCTTATAATAAATCCTCTTAATAAATCCTCGCATCAAGAGTTATAAACTTTGTAAACCCAATTTTAATTCAGAACCTAAAAAATGATTTCGGATTTTGAAACTTAGTTATTATTAAATTGGATGACGTCATTATCGTATGAGAATTTTGGAATCTAGAATCTATAAAACATAGAAGTCTTTGACAAGTCCTTGACAAGTCCTGCTGGTAGGGATTTGGTAAATGACCTCACATCGCGTCGTGCTGACTAGTTTCACAATTTAATTAGCTTTATGAACATCGATCAATATATATATATATATATATATATATATATATATATATATATATATATATATATATATATATATATATATATATATATATATATATATTATATATATATATATATATATATATATATATATATATATATATATATATATATATATATATATATATATATATATATATATGATAGTGAAACCACTGTGTAGGAGCAAATAATTTATTTACGAAACTAGTTTTGGTATGAAGTTTACCATACCCTTTTCAGTCGTAATGGAATGAACAACACAAGTTACTAAATATCTCAAAATCCCAGCCCCCCCCCCCAAAAAAAAAAGAACGGAGAAAAAAAGGTCATTAATCAGGAGGTGTCGTTCTAAGATTATTAACTAAACTCTTTACAATCAGGTTCTGGGAATCGGAGCTACATTTAAATTGACCATCCCAAAGATTAAAATTGGGAATTTCTCCAATTAGTATTGATTCTACAATTTTTTGTTTTTGGAAATCTTTACAATTATATATAATTTGGGCCTTAGAATAATCTATTTGGTGGTTGTAATTGCTAATGTGATTAAAAATACTGGATGTAGTACTGCCTCGCCTGACATCACCTTTATGTTCATATATTCGTTGTTTTTAATGTTCTCCCAGTCTCTCCTCTGTAGAATGAGGGACAGTTAGTGGATTCAGACGGGATTACATCTACACCTGCCTCATTTGGCTGATCCATGGGCTTGGTCGAAGGGAAAGATTTAAGGATGGAAAACGAGTCTCATCCTGAAGAAATAATTCTGTTTACTCCATTGATGTGGGGAGAGAACGCGAGGGATAGACAATTCGTGTTTCTCACTTTGTTTTGGTATTTGTAACGGTAGTATTTAGAATTAGCTTCAGATAAACTCTCATTGATGACGCGGAGGGGATAATTTAATTCAATAAATCTGCAGGTTACATATGTAATCTCGTCTTCTAGAAAGCAAGGGCCACATATCCTCAGTGCTCTCAAAAACATACCTGATGCAACGACTTTTTTTAATGTTGACATCATGATGTGAAAAGAAGTGGATATAAGAGTTAGAATGAGTCGGTTTACGGTACACGTGAAGCTGATTTGATCTAAGACTTATGCAATTTTTACATCGATAAAGGTTATACAATTATCTTTTCCCATTCTACTTCAAAATTGATGGTGGGATGGAGGTCGTTAAGATTTTTAAGGAAATTGTCGGATGAATTTAAACTTTTTGTAGGCCAAATCGATATGACATCATCTACATACTTAAACCATACAAAATTTTGATGTGGAATAACGTCAAGGGAGTAAATTAACTTAAAAATGTTCCATAAAAAGATTACATAATATGGTTTCACCATCATATATATATCATAACTCGCTATTGAGTTCTTGCACGGCCCTCGTGCGTCACGACTTTCCAATGAGTTTTGGTGAACTAATCCACGGTTAAACCAAGAACAAAAGCGGAATATAACACAAATCGAGAGACACGAAAAGAAAACAATAAGTTAGCAGTCGCCTTCAATAAATAAAGAAATATATATATATTATATATATATATATATATATATATATATATATATATATATATATATATATATATATATATATATATATATATATATATATATATCTACAGGGTGGGTTGTAAGTTTCCATACATAAGAAAAAAAAATATGTTTCAGATATCCTAGAATATGCGTTTGAGGAAAGAGCAACGAATTGAAATCCTTCTGATGGCTGGGTCGGGAAGCAGTCGCATGGTTGCAATGAACTTTAACAGAAAACATGGAACGAACATCACACACGACACTGTGGCAAAACTTATTAACAAGTTTCAGAAAACTGGAAATGTTGCAGATCAACCGCGAAGTGGACCAAGACGTACAGCCACCGATGAACACATAACAGCTAAGATACTTACAGCGCTTACACGGAGTCCCAGAAAAAGTACACGACGGTTGTCTGCAGAAACTGGTGTCAGCAGATCGAGTACCAGGGGCATTTTGGAAGCAAACAAATGGCATCCATACAAATTGCATATGGCACAGCATTTGAGTGAAAACGACCCAGATAGACGGATGGAATTCTGTGAATGTGCATTACCAAAGTGAACGAGGATGCAAACTTTTCAACTAAGATCTTGTTTACTGATGAAGCCAATTTTGACGTCAATGGAGAAGTTAATCGGCAAAACATACGTTATGCTAACCCTAACTGGCTGAGTCCAACGAAGATGCAAGGTGCCGTAAAGTGATAGTGTGGGCCGGGATATGGGGTGACAGAATTATTGGACCAATTTTTGTCAGTGGAAATCTTAATGCCGAAAAGTATCTTAACTTGTTGCAAGGATAAATTTTCCCATCCTTGCTAAACGAGGAAGGTAATTTCCCAATTTACTTCCAGCAAGATGAAGCTCCACCTCATTATGGTCTTCATGTGCGTCGGTATTTGAATCAACAGTTTCCGGATGCCTGGATTGGTCGGCGTGGTCCTGTGGATTAGCCTCCCAGATCCCCATATCTCTTCCCCCTTGATTTATATCCTTGGGGGAAATTGAAGGCCAGGGTATATCAGGTAAAGATACGAGACATAAACCATCTAAAGGAACGTATCACCAACGCCATTACAAGCATAACTTCAACTGCGTTAATGCGTGTTCAATCAACAGTGGGAAACACGTATTAAAATGTATTTTCAAAACAATGACAGCCATGTAGAACATATTAAATAAATAAAAATGGTTGTCCATAATAAAAAAATGATTTGTCCTATGTATGGAAACTTACGGCCAACCCTGTATGTATATATATCTAAAATTATGGAGAAAGTATGAAAAAGTGAAGAATATGATTGAAACTCACATATTTCATACTTGACATAATACAAATAAACATTTTGCATATAATTGTATCAATAGTTAATATTTGATGTGTCCTCCTTTTGCTTTTATAACCGCTTTTATGCATTTTTGCATCGTGTGCATAAATAGTTGGGACAACCTTCTGCCATTTAATATGTGATACTAACGTTTATTCCTATTTCTTTAGTAATTATCTTATTGTTAACTTAAGAGTCGTAATTCTTTGTTAAAAATGTCTCCAAAGAATCAGATTCATGAAGCTCAAAGAGCTCAAATCATTGCATTGTCCAGAGAGGGATTCTCCCAAGTCAAACTTGCAAGAAAATCGAAATACTCTAGAAACGGTGTTCAAACAACCATTAAAAGGTACAATGAGAACAATTCTTTCAAAAAACATGTTGGTCAAGGTCGCAAAATGTGTACAACTGCGAGGGAAGAGAGGTTGCTGAAAAGGACATCTCTAAACGATAGGAAAAAAACCCTCTTCTGATGTAGTGGCTGAATTTCGGGTAGCAAAAAACAAAATGATATCAAGACGCACAGTGAGAAGAAGGTTATTAGAAACTGGGCTTAAAGGATGTAAGGCTAGAAAGAAACCGTAGCTGTCTCGGGTGAACAAGAAGAAGCGCTTTGTCTTGGGCAAACGAGCATGAAGATTGGACAGATGATGATTGAGTTAAAGTTATTTAATCTAATGAAAGCAACTTTTAGATAGGTTCTCCGCATCAGTTTCTACCAATGTGGTACGCTTGTACACATTTTTATTGGATACCAAAAATGATCAGTAAAAAATTGTATTTCTACTCAGAACTCTGGAACCCCTGGAGCTCTTTAGGTTCGTTGAAGTGTTGGGGAAGCTTATGATCCGAGATGTGTTGTTCCAACAGTAAAATTTGGAGGTGGCAGTGTAATGGTTTCGGGCTGCTGCATGTCGTATTCAGGTCCAGGATTGTTGTTCACTTGTGATGGAAGATTTACTAAATTTATTTTCTTTATTGCTGTAAACTTTTACTTGAAGTAAATTCATATGGAATTAGTCCATAGGGCAATTGAGGAGGCCTTTCATCCTTTTTGATAAAATTACAATTTTCTTCTAAACATTTCTGTGTTGTTTTTTCTTAATTAACTTTGGATTTTTGTGGATCGATTTAATGGATCCTCTTTTTACCACTTCATGACACTCTCACATAAATAATGTTTATTTGCTAAATCTAGAAGATAAATGATAAAGGCGGTATGGATGAATTTTCTTTTTTTTGACCCATAAACTCTGTTATTTTGAGTATTTGTTGGCACTTGCAAAGGGAAATCTTTTTCGTCGGTAAACACAAAATTTCTTGTATCTTGAGATGAATAGCGATCGTAGAGCAACTTACAACCGGTCTTTCTACGTTTTTTTACATTAATATCACGACGGGAAATGCGCATTCTTTTATAAGCTTTAAATTTTGTTGTTTTAAAATCCGTTGTAGAGAAGAACGGGAAATACGGACTAACCTACTACCATCGGAACCAAACAAATTATACCTCGATTCATCGCTTAAATCTTCTTTGGACCATTGGGCTTCTGTCCATAGAACGTTCTTAGTGGCGAAGGGTACTCGGGCCCTCTTTTTCTTAGGACTGCTCAATGGCTCGACTGGTGGTGTGCGAGATCTTAAAGATCTTTCCGTCAGGCGACGTGATACTGTCTTCCTGGAGACACAAATAGCCATAGTTTAACTTTTGATCGGGAAATTGGTTGCTCTCTTGTATCAGTCCTTTTCTGAAATACAAACCAGACACCTGACGTGATATAATATTATGTACGACACTTTGGGGGCCTTTAACCTTTTCAGCTATGGCTCTGATTGAGAGATGATCCTATTGACAATTAGCTGCTGGATATAGGCAAGGTTAGTGGGTCCTCTAAACATGCATGCTGCTTGGAACTTGACAGGGTAATGACTGAAAGTGCTAAGAATTCATGGAAGTAAGTTACTACACTAAATAAGTTGGTTGTCTCAAATATAGAAGTAATAGAATTATGCTGTCTTGATCATTTTGACCACTGTATCTTCGGAATAAAAATGCTCTTATGCTCGTAACTTGCAGTTTCATCCATCCTAACATGTACAATGTACATGTATAACTTATAGCCATGCTTATTTTATATCTGTAATTTATCGTTCATTGCCTACCATTATTTGGTTCAAAGCTACTGTGAATTTTGTGATGGAAACCTAAGGGTTCGAATCATTATGGCCGCTACCTTATATATATACATTGGTCTTTATTATATAGTAGTGATTATTATTTTAAATAATTATATTCCAGTTGTTTTTAAACGTCTTAGAAAATAACCTAAAAAATAATCCCTCGCAAGGTTTTAGGTTTATATATTTATGTTGTTTTTATGTACGAACGTAGATGTTTGAAATAGGGTCTCTTCTGCCTGCGAGAATTAAGTAACCAAAGTTTGGTATAAGACTCGTCTCATCTTGGGTCTTGTTTTCGTGTCCCTTTAGCCTTTCTTTCCTCCATCAATCGCTTCCTGGCTCTAAGAGTAACTAATTAATCACAACCCTTAATTATTTAATTAATTTCTTCAATAAATCTCACTAAGAAGTCGAAATGTTGAGCCCGAGAAGTTTTGTATTATATTCCCCCAAAACTTTATCGTATAATTGATTAAAAGGATTCGATAATACGAATGTAAGATCAACCCTGTAGGATGTAGCATTGATAATTAATTGACCCCTCTTGATGACACAAATCTGTTTTGTTGACTAAAATTACAGGAAGTTGAGGGTAGCGTGAAATGAAAGCTTCCGACACAGCGTCAATTTTGGACGGTGACAAGGCGACATCATCGTTACAAAGAAAACGATTTACAACCATTCGAAAAGGGGAGAATTAATTAGAAAATAATGATACTTGTCAATAAGAGTAATAACAATGGTACGTGTCGCTGATAATGAACCTTGTTAATCCCATTATAAACTTCCTTTGCAAAGAGAATTACGAGGTAATGAAAAGGAATAGATATTAGATAATGATGCTGATGGAATAATTAATTATAGAGAGGATACACATGAATAAATGAGTGAAAGAGTTGGAGGAGGTTGATACTCATGGAAAAGGTAGTGGAATAAAATAGAGTGAAAGAAATATGATTTCCAAAGCCAGTAGTAACCATAATAAAAAATTCAAACCTGAAATGTAATAAATGTGAGAAATAAAAGTTATACAACCCCCATGAACGGACGGATGCATATAAAAAAATCACAGGGATTCTAATATACAGAAGTAGAACCCATGAATAGGATCAGATCCTATATAATTAACAAGTAGTGGGCAAATATTTCACGATAGCAATCAAAAGATGACTGACGCATTTCTAACATTTCACACGCACCAAAAAAATGTCCTTGAAGAGAATCACGTAATAAACAATAAAACTCTCCCCCTTCAAAAAACTAGCCTCAATTTGTATGTTAGCGTGCAAATAAATCCTTAGAAATCAATCACGCATCATTAATAAAGTAATAAGAAGTCTCCATAATGAAATATAAGCAACCAAACCTCTTATTGGCGAATACTCGAGGGCGTAGTCATGAGGACAAATTGGTCCAAAAGAACACCTCAAAATTGTTGATAGTTGTTAATGGATTTTTATATTGCTAATACTCGCTAGTATCATTATTTTTGTAATGTTTTATTCTCATAATGTATTTATTATTTATTTTATCGACTGTAATTCCGATTTATTTATTTAACTTGACTTCCTAAATAGTGTAGGAGTCAGTTCCCGTTTTAGATATGAATAAGTAATATATATATATATATATATATATATATATATATATATATATATATATATATATATATATATATATATATATATATATATATATATATATATATCGGGTTGCTTCTAAAGAGTCTGAGTCTGATCTTGAATTTACTAGCAGTTTACGCACACGCGTGAATGACCGTTAGTTATGAGCGAACAAGGTTGTGGCCGCAGGCACAGATCGAGCGTCTTATAGATACAGATAGATGAAATCAACAACAACCCTTTAATATACTACCCTTCTTCTGGTTCTATAAAATACAGTTATTAGAATTAAAACTGATGACCAGCTATGATTACCAAAATGAATAATTGGAATCAAAATTAAGGAAATATGATAATGGTCAAAATTAGAGTGGGCTTGCACTGAACAAATATAATTATTAGGTTATTGAAGTAATGCTGAACATTAATTATTGCTTAAAAACAATCTATACAGTGCTAACCTTTTGTTAAGAGTTAAACGAAGAACTGAAGAAGCATATGACGTCATAAGCTCGCTCGGTTGTAAACAAGGCAAATTATGCGACTAGCAGAGTGGGAAGGTGGTAGAATCAGTGTTGAGACGGGCTTAATTGTTTTAGGAAAAGTGATTACAGGATTTGAAGGGAGCTGGAGTCTCCGGAGTGCCTTAAAACTCCAAAGTTTAGTTGGGAAATATTTATTCTACATTGAACAGTGTTCAAAGATGAGGAACTTCTATTTATTAGTTAGAACGAAGCCAGTGGGCGGATTTATGCTTAGGTGGGAACATACAACAAATGGACTCTCCTTTCAAGATAGGTCCCCTGGTGGCACTTGGGGAGAATAAATTTATAGTAAACCGATGAGCTCATTTCAGGGGGGATGGAGTCTGTACTTATATCTAAAATTGTTCTTTTGAACTTTAAAATAAAATAAAGCCCAAATTCAATTCGATTCGTCACCCGAAATTTAAGCAGTCCGAGAAGTTCACAGAAAGACAAAGTTGGGAACAAGTGACATTCACGATACGATTCCATGAACTTTTCCACTTTATAAGATCAAGACTCGTTCTAGAACAATTCCCGTCCTGTTCCATAAGAAGGAGTTAGGAGTTAGTAGTAATTGACATATATAAGACCTAGTTAAATCCTAAACAAACGTGGGTATAAAAGTCATAAGAACAAATTTTCTGGCAAAAGTGAAACATGGATTTCTCCATTTGAGCTGTAACAGGGAAAGTGAGAACGGGGCGCAGGATATTAGGGCGTATGCACGTAGGCTGTTATTCAAGGTCATTCCCCCAGGTCACACCCTACACCCACGGGTCCAAGGGGTGAAGAATCACTCTTTCCGATTTGATAATCATCTTGAGAAACTCACAATAAAATATTAAAAAGGTGAAGTGTTGGAAAGAATGTATCTGTTTGAGAAGGGCTATTGGGGCTGTTTAAGGGTGGAGTGTTCGTTGTGAATCAAATGAA
This sequence comes from Ceratothoa steindachneri, assembly GCA_963969495.1. Lineage (NCBI taxonomy): Eukaryota > Metazoa > Arthropoda > Malacostraca > Isopoda > Cymothoidae > Ceratothoa > Ceratothoa steindachneri. The sequence goes on along the minus strand of OZ018322.1, from coordinate 131,448,238 downwards.
TGTTTGCAAGTGAATCCGAACAGAGTATTTCACAGTAGGTCTGTTCATTAGGGCTTTGCCCGAAGCTGACCTTGACCAATGTAATGCATGATTGAGACAACCTGTACTTCGATGTGTCCAATTTCAAGGCCACATACGCGAATAAGAACAAGATGGCAAAATTAGGATCATGAGTTAAAGATAACTTTGATGTGAGGTTCCCAGATTTACGGGAGGAGTAAAAACAGTTAAGGGAAAGATCATTTACTGCCCTCCCCTCACTTATTTTGGGCAGAGCGTTATAAATGTAAATTTTCAGCAAAATCTAAAAATTATCTTTAAAAATGAGAAAAAACACGTTATTTTAGACATTTTTATTCTTATTAAATTTGTCTAATCATAAAGCGAAGAAGCAAATGTGCGACAAAACTGCGAAGTCTGTACTACCTCGCTAAAAATGATAAAGACTGTAGCTTTACCCCTATGTATTAATTGGTAGCAAATATATGGTTGACCAGAAAGTCCTGAGTCACTTAGGAAGCGGAAGCTTGTTTACAGTTTTTAGGCTCGTGCGAGTCTACATCACCCTATGTCGGTCGGTTGGTTCTCGTTTTGTTATTGTATTTGTAATAACATTGTAACTATTCGGCCGATTCTAAAAAAAAATAGAATCCTTGTGTTGTTTTACATTCTTCATCGAATGATATAATTGCCAAAGTCCTCCCAAGGTTAGCCCAATGAATTATTTTGTTTTGCTAATAACATCATAACTATTCGGCCGATTCTAACGAAATTTTGAACCCTTATGTTGTTTTACATTCTCTTTCGAATGATATAACATACAGGGTCTTGCTAAGATTAGTCTTTGAATTATTGAAAGTTTTGAAGGTCGTAAGGTCATAAATTAGAATTATTACGAGCACGTGACCTTTTGGCCAGCAAACCTTATTTGATTGAAAGCTGACTGGTATCTGGGACAGATCGGGATGCCGGATGGTCGCTGGAAGAAGATCGTAGAGAATGATGGACTTTATTTTGAAGAATAAAGGTTGGTTTTGCTTCATAAAACTTTGTTGTTTTCTTTGCGCTTCCTAAGTATGTCAGGACTTTCTGGCCATCCTAATATATTAAGGCAATTGCAACAACTAAAGTACGCTTAAAAAATATTTTAAAAAAGAAAGTTAAATTATTATTATCCGTCAGAAAAAAATTTAACAGTGAAATTGGGGCAGCATAAATATATCAAACACGTATCGCATTCACATTAATGCGCAAATCAATCATTTTACAAAGTAAAAAGTGAAAAACCTTTAAAGTAGAGTTTAAGAACAGATTACTATTGCAATGCCATGTTTAGAGTATTATTTGTAATTGAAAATGAATGATTGTCACTGATGCATTGAGAAATAAGTTTATTTTGATCAAAGGTCACATTAAAGATTAGCAAAACCTTTTTAAAAGAAAACTAAGAAATACCTGATGAGTGATAAGCTTGACTAATAAAGTTGAGATCTAAACTAAATTAATTGTGTAAATACCATATCTTTGGTTTATAGGCGTCGACAGGAATTGTATGGTTCTGTAGTTTGACAAAACCGTATTAATATATAGCCTTGGGCAAATGTTTTAAAACTACTATATATTTTTTATTTAAGAAAATTAAAAAAAGTAAGCAAACGCATTTTGTTTTACCATTTTTGTATTATAATTTGAAGGTGGAATATACAACGATTTAGAGCCAAATCCATTGAATTATTAAATATAATCAATTGATATCCAGAGTCAATATTTACGTTGATGCCACTTGTTCTTCAGGACTGCTTCACTTCAATTGGCATGCTAGAGACAAAATTAGTGATGATATTTTCACTGATATTATTCCATTTTAATTCATTAAGGACCCACGACACCTTACAATTGGATGGCTTCTATGTATCCATCACCAATTTGATTATCCCAAAAGTTCAATGTTATTTTCACTCAAGAACTTTGTTATTCCTTTTGTTTTGTGACAAGGTGCGCCATCGTGCTGAAAAATACAGATATCACACCAAAATGATGCTTAATTGTTGGGAAAACATGCTAAAGAAGCACTCTTAGTACAATTTTGAGTTCATGGGAGTGTTTATGGGCAAACTAGTTATTCCAAATATTTCCTAAGATGAGGAGCAGACACAGACATGGGAAATGTTTGGTTGCTTCAGCGTGATTGCGACCGAAGACTCGGGATAGAGTTCCCGTTTTCTCTTCCCAAGAAGGGATCATCCAGAAGCTCCAAATAATCGGAAGGGATCTTGCAAAAGGTCCAAATAACAGAAAGGGATCTTACAGAAGTTCCAAAAATATTCGAAAGGGATCTTCCAGAACAACCAAATAATCGAAAGAGATATTCGAGAAGCACCAAATAATCGAAAGAGATCTTCCAAAAGCCCTAAATAATTGAAAATGATCTTCCAGAAGCTCCAAATAATCGAAAGGGATCGTAAAGAAATTCCAGCTAATCGAAAGGGATCTTTCAGAAGCTCCAAATAATCAAAAGTGATCTTCTAGAAGCACCAAATAATCGAAAAAGATCTTTCATAAGCACCAATAATCGAAAGGGATCTTACAGAAGCAACAAATAATCGAAAGCGATCTTCCAGAGGCTGCAAATAATCCAAAAAGATCTTCTCGAAAATCAAAATAATCGAAAGGGATTTTCCAGAAACTCCGAATAATCGAAAGGGATCATACAGAAGCTCTAACTACTCGAAAGGGATCTTTGAAAGCACGAAGTACTCGAAAGGGATCTTCCAGAAGCACGAAATATTCGAAAGTGATCTTCCACACGCTTTAAGTGATCGAAAGGTATCTTCCGGAAGCTCCACGTGATCGAAAGGGATCTTGTGGAAGCTCCACGTGATCGAAAGGGATCTTCCAGAAGCAAAGAATAATCGAAAGGGATATTCCAGAAGCAACAAATAATCAAAAGGGATCTTCCAGGAGCAACAAATAATTGAAAGAGATCTTACAGAAGCTCCAAATAATCGAAAGAGATCTTCCAGAAGCTCCAAATAATCGAAAGGGATCTTCTGAATGCTCTAACTGATCGAAAAGGATATTTCAGAATCATAAAATAATAGAAAGCGATTTTCCAGAAGCACCAAATCATGCAAAGCGATCTTAAAGAAGCGCAAAAAAAATCGAAAAGGATCATCCAAAAGCACCAAATAATTGAATGGGATAATCAAGAAGCACCAAGTAATCGAAATAGATCTTCCAGAAGCTATAAATAATAAAAAAGAATCCTCCAAAAGCACCAGAATATCGAAAGGGATCTTCGAGATGCAAAAAATAATTGAAAATGATCTTCAAGAAGCTCCAAGTAATCGAAAGGGATCTTTCAAAAGCTCCAAATAATCGGAAGGGATCTACCAGAAACTCTAACTACTCGAAAGGGATCTTACAGAAGCACCAAAAATAATCAAAAGGGATCTTCTAGAAGCTCCAACTAATTGAAAGTGATCTTCTAGAGGCACGAAATAATCGAAAATGATGATCCAGAAGCACCACTTATCAAAGGTATCTTCCTGAAACTCCAAATATTCGAAAGGGATCTTCCAGAACAACCAAATAATCGAAAGAGATATTCGAGAAGCACCAAATAATCGAAAGAGATCTTCCAAAAGCCCTAAATAATTGAAAGTGATCTTCCAGAAGCTGCAAATAATCGAAAGTGATCGTGCAGAAATTCCAGCTAATCGAAAGGGATCTTTCAGAAGCTCCAAATAATCAAAAGTGATCTTCCAGAAGCACCAAATAATCGAAAGGGATCTTTCATAAGCACCAATAATCGAAAGGGATCTTACAGAAGCAACAAATAATCGAAAGCGATCTTCCAGAGGCTGCAAATAATCCAAAAAGATCTTCTCGAAAATCGAAATAATCGAAAGGGATTTTCCAGAAGCAAAAAATAATCAAAAGGGATATTCCAGAAGCAACAAATAATCCAAAGGGATCTCCCAGGAGCAATAAATAATCGAAAGAGATCTTACAGAAACTCCAAATAATCGAAAGAGATCTTCCAGAAGCTCTAAATAATCGAAAGGGATCTTCAAAAAGCTCCAATTAATCGAAAGGGATGTTCCAGAAGCACAAAATAAGGGAAAGCGATTTTCCAGAAGCACCAAATAATGCAAAGCGATCTTGAAGAAGCGCAAAAAAATATAACAGGATCATCCAAAAGCACCAAATAATCGAAAGGGATTATCAAGAAGCACCAAATAATCGAAATAGATCTTCCAGAAGCTCCAAATAATAGAAAGGAATCTGCTAAAAGCACCAAATTAGCAAAAGGGATCTTTCAGATGCTAAAAATAATTGAAAGGCATCTTAAAGAAGCTCCAAATAATCGAAAGGGATCTTCCAAAAGCTCCAAATAATCGGAAAAGATCTTCCAGAAACTCTAACTACTCGAAAGGGATCTTCCAGAAGCACGAAATACTCGATAGGGATCTTTAAGAAGCACAAAATACTCGAAAGGGATCGTCCAGAAGCAGCAAATAATCGGAAGGGATCTCCCAGAAGCTCCAAATAATCGAATGGATCTTCCAGAAGAACAAAAAAGTCGAGAGTGAACTTCGGGAAGAACTAAATACTCGAAATTGATCTTACAAATGCATTACATACTCCAAAGGGAACTTCCAGAAGTACAAACTAATCCAAATAGATCCTTTAGAAGCACCAAATAATCGATAGGGATCTTCCAGAAACTCCGAATAATCGAAAGGGATCATACGGAAGCTCTAACTACTCGAAAGGGATCTTCGAAAGCACGAAGTACTCGAAAGGGATCTTCCAGAAGCACGAAATATTCGAAAGTGATCTTCCAGAAGTAACAAATAATCGAAAGGGATCTTCCAGAGGCTCCAAATAATTGTAAGGATTTTCGAGAAGCACCAAATAATCGAAAGGCATCTTCCGAAGCACCAAATATTCGAAATAGATCTTCCATACGCTCTAAGTGATCGAAAGGTATCTTCCGGAAGCTCCATGTGATCGAAAGGGATCTTTCAAAAACAAAGAATAATCAAAAGGGATATTCCAGAAGCAACAAATAATCGAAAGGGATATTCCAAGAGCAACAAATAATCGAAAGAGATCCTACAGAAGCTCCAAATAATCGACAGAGATCTTTCAGAAGCTCCAAATAATCGAAAGGGATCTTCTAAATGCTCCAACTAATCGAAAGGGATATTCCAGAATCATAAAATAATAGAAAGCGATTTTCCAGAAGCACCAAATTATGCAAAGCGATTTTAAAGAAGCGCAAAAAAATCGAAAAGGATCATCCAAAAGCACCAAATAATCAAAAGGGATAATCAAGAAGCACCAAGTAATCGAAATAGATCTTCCAGAAGCTATAAATAATAGAAAAGAATCTTCCAAAAGCACCAAATTATCGAAAGGGATCTTTGAGATGCTAAAAATAATTGAAAGGGATCTTCAAGAAGCTCCAAGTAATCGAAAAGGATCTTTCAAAAGCTTCAAATAATCGAAAGGGATCTTACAGAAGCTCCAAATTATCGAAAGAGCTCATCCAGAAGCAGCAAAATATCGAAAGGCATCTTACAGAAAAACTACCTGATCGATAGTGATATTCCAGAATCACCAAATTTTCAAAAGCTATCTTTCAGAAGCACGAAACAATCGAAAGGGATCTTTTTAGAAGCAGCAAATAATAGAAAGGGATCTTCCAAAAGCAGCAATTAATCGAAAGGGATTTTCCAGAAGCATCAAATAATCGAAAAGGATCTTATAGATTCAACAACAATCCGAAAGATATCTTCCAAAATCTCCAAACAATAGACAGGGAACTTCCAGAAGCAATACATAATGGAAAGGAATCTTCCTAAAGCACCACATAATCGAAAGGAATATTCTAGAAGCACACAATAATGAAAATGGATCTTCCGGAAGCACCAATACTCGAAAGGGATCTTCCAGAAGTACCCAATAATCGAAAGAGATCTTCAAGAAGCTCTAAATAATCTAAAGGGATCTTTAAGCAGATCTAACTAAACAAAAGGGATCATCCAGAAGCTCCACATAATCGAAATGGATCTTCAAGAAGCACCAAATAATAACAAGGGATCTTTGAGAAGCACCAACTAATCGAAATGAATATTCGTGAAGCAGCATATAATCGTAAAGATCTTCCAGAAGCACTAAATTACCGAAAAGAATCTTCCAAACCCCTAAATAATCGAAAGGTCTCTTCCAAAAGCTTTAAATAATAGGAAAGGATGTTCCAGAAGCACCAAATAATCCAAAGGGATCTTCCAGAACCTCTACATACTCGATAGGGATCTTCGAGAAGCACCAGCTAATTGAAAGGGATCTTCCAAAAGCACTAACTTATTGAAAGGGATTTCCCAGAAGAGCCCAATAATCGAAAGCGATTTTCAAGGAGCTCCAAATAATCTAAAGCGATCTTTCAGAAGTTATAACTAATCGAAAGGGATCATCCAGAAGCTACAAATAATCGAAAGGGATCTTCGAGAAGCCAAAAGCTCCAAATTCTCGAAAGCGATCTTCCAGAAGCTCCAAATAACCAAAAGAGATTTGTCAGAAGCTCCAAATAATCGAACGTAATCGTGCAGAAGCACCAAATAATCTAAAGGGATCTTTCAAAAGCTCCAACTAATCGAAAGGAATCTTTCAGAAGCATCTAATTATAGAAATGAATCTCCAAGTTGCTCCAAATAATTCAAAGGGATTTGCAGAAGCTCCAAATAATCGAAAGGGATCTTCTAGAAGCACCCAACTAATCGAAAAGGATCTTCCAAAAGCTCTAAATAATACAAAGGAATCTTCCAGAATCTCTAAATAATCGATAGGGATTTTCCAGAAGCCCCACCTAATCAAAAAAGATCTTCCAAAAACACCAACTAATCGAACGGGATCTTCCAGAAACTTCAAATTATTGAAAACAATCGACCAGAAGCTATAAACAATCGAAAGGGATCTTCCAGAAGCACTAAATAATCATAAGGGATCTTCCAGAATCAGCGAATAATCGAAAGGGATCTTTTAGAAGCACCAAATATTCGAAAGGGATCTTACAGAGGCTCCGAATAATCCAAAAGGATCTTCTAAATGCTCTACATATTCGAAAGGGATCGTCCAGAAGCACAAACTAATCGAAACTTTTCTACCAGAACCTCCAGTTTTTGAAAATTTTCTTCTAGAACTTTCATTAATCGAAAGGAATTTTTAGGAAGCTCCAATTTATCGAAAGAGATCTTCCAGAGCTCCATATTATCGAAAGGGATCTTTCAGAAGCAACAAATAATCGAATGGGATCTTCGAGAAGAACCAAGTAATCGATAGTGATCTTCCAGAAGCATCATATAATCGAGAGGGATTCTCCCAAAGCACCAACTAATTGAAAGGGATCTTCCAGAAGCTCCAAATAATCTTAAGGATCTTCTAGAAGCACCAATAGTCGGAAGGGATCTTCCAGGAGCACCCAATAATCGAAAGCGATATTTAGGAAGCTCCTAATAATCTAAAGGGATCTTTCAGAAGCTCCAACTATTCGAAAGGGATCATCCAGAAGCTCCACATAATCAAAAGGGATCTTCGAGAAGCACCAAATAATAGAAAGGGATCTTCGAGAAGCACCAAATAATCGAAAAGGATAATTGTGAAGCAGCACATAAATGTAAGTGATCTTCCAGAAGCACTAACTTATCGAAAAGGATCTTCCAGAAGCCCCACTAATTGAAAACTCTCTTCCCAAAGATATACATAATCGAAAGGGATCTACAAGAAGCACCAAATAATCGAGAGAAATTTTCCAGAATCATCATATAATTGAAAGGAATCTTCAAGAAGCTCCACATAATCTAAAGGATCTTCTAGAGGCACCAATACTCGAAGGGGATCTTCTAGAAGTACCCAATAATCAAAAGCGATCTTCAATAAGCTCCAAATAATCTAAAGAGATCTTTCAGAAGCTCCAACTAATCGAAAGCGATCATCCAGAAGCTCCGAATAATCGAATGGGATCAGCCAGAAGCTAAAGATTTTTGAAGGGAATTTTCTAGGAGATCTATATATCCGAAAGCGATCTTTCAGAAGCTCCATATGATTAAACTGGATCTTTCAAAAGCTCCAAATAATCGAAATGGATCTTCCAGAAGCCCCAAATAATTGAAAGGGATCTTCCAGAAGCTCTAAATTCTCGAAAACGATCTTCCAGAAGCTCCAAATAATCGAAATGGATTAGTCAGAAGCTCCAAATAATCGAACGGAATCGTGCAAAAGCTATAAATAATCGAAAGGAATCTTCCAAAAGCTCCAACTAATCCAAAGGAATCTTCCAGAAGCATCATATTATTGAAAGGAATCTTCTGAAGATCCACATAATCGAAAAGGATCTTCTAGAAACGCCCGATTATCGAAAGCGATCTTCCAATTGCTCCAAATAATCGAAAGGGATGTTCCAAAAGCTCCCAATAATCAAAATAGATCTTCCAGAAGCCCCCTCTAATCGAAAAGAATCTTCCAGAAGCTCCAAATAATCAAAAGGGTTACTCCAGAACCTCTGAAAACTCGATAGGGATATTCCAGAAGCACCAACTAATCGAAAGAGATCTTCCAAGAGCACCAACTTATCAAAACGGATCTTCCAGAAGATCCAACTAATCGAACGGGATCTTCTAGAAACAACAAATTATCGAAAGGGATCTTCTAGAAGCTCTAAATAATTGAAAGGAATCTTCCCGAAGCACTAAAGAATCTTAAGGGATCTTACAAACGTACCAAATAATCTAAAGGATCTTCTAGAAGCACTAATACTCGAAAGGGATCTTCCAGAAGAACCCAATAATCGAAAGCGATCTTCAAGGAGCTCCAACTAATCTAAAAGGATCGTTTAGAAGCTCTAACTAATCGAAAGATATCATCCAGAAGCTCCAACTAATCGAAAGATATCATCCAGAAGCTCCACCTAATCGAAAGAGATCTTTGCGAAGCACTAAATAATAGAAAGGGATCTTCGAGAAGCACCAAATAATCGAAAAAGATATTCGTGAAACAGCACATAATCGTAAGTGATCTTCCAGAAGCTACAAACAATCGAAAGGGATCTTCCAGAAGCACTAAATAATGGTAAGGGATCTTACAGAATCAGCGAATAATCGAAAGGGATCTTTTAGCAGCACCAAATATTCGCAAGGGATCTTACAGAGGTTCCGAATAATCCAAAAGGATCTTCTAAATGCTCTACATATTCGAAAGGGATCTTCCAGAAGCACAAACTAATCGAAACTTTTCTACCAGAACCTCCATTAATTGAAATTTTTTTTCTAGAACCTTCATTAAACGAAATAAATCTTTAGGAAGCTCCAATTTATCGAAAGAGATCTTCCAGAGCTCCATATTATCGAAAGGGATCTTTCAGAAGCAAAAAATAATCGAATGGGATCTTTGAGAAGAACCAAGTAATCGTTAGTGATCTTCCAGAAGCAAAATATAATCGAGAGGGATTCTCCCGCAGCACCAACTAATTGAAAGGGATCTTCCAGAAGCTCCAAATAATCTTAAGGATCTTCTAGAAGCACCAATAGTCGGAAGGGATCTTCCAGGAGCACCCAATAATCGAAAGCGATATTTAGGAAGCTCCTAATAATCTAAAGGGATCTTTCAGAAGCTCCAACTATTCGAAAGGGATCATCCAGAAGCTCCACATAATCAAAAGGGATCTTCGAGAAGCACCAAATAATAGAAAGGGATCTTCGAGAAGCACCAAATAATCGAAAAGGATAATTGTGAAGCAGCACATAAATGTAAGTGATCTTCCAGAAGCACTAACTTATCGAAAAGGATCTTCCAGAAGCCCCACTAATTGAAAACTCTCTTCCCAAAGATATACATAATCGAAAGGGATCTACAAGAAGCACCAAATAATCGAGAGAAATTTTCCAGAATCATCATATAATTGAAAGGAATCTTCAAGAAGCTCCACATAATCTAAAGGATCTTCTAGAGGCACCAATACTCGAAGGGGATCTTCTAGAAGTACCCAATAATCAAAAGCGATCTTCAATAAGCTCCAAATAATCTAAAGAGATCTTTCAGAAGCTCCAACTAATCGAAAGCGATCATCCAGAAGCTCCGAATAATCGAATGGGATCAGCCAGAAGCTAAAGATTTTTGAAGGGAATTTTCTAGGAGATCTATATATCCGAAAGCGATCTTTCAGAAGCTCCATATGATTAAACTGGATCTTTCAAAAGCTCCAAATAATCGAAATGGATCTTCCAGAAGCCCCAAATAATTGAAAGGGATCTTCCAGAAGCTCTAAATTCTCGAAAACGATCTTCCAGAAGCTCCAAATAATCGAAATGGATTAGTCAGAAGCTCCAAATAATCGAACGGAATCGTGCAAAAGCTATAAATAATCGAAAGGAATCTTCCAAAAGCTCCAACTAATCCAAAGGAATCTTCCAGAAGCATCATATTATTGAAAGGAATCTTCTGAAGATCCACATAATCGAAAAGGATCTTCTAGAAACGCCCGATTATCGAAAGCGATCTTCCAATTGCTCCAAATAATCGAAAGGGATGTTCCAAAAGCTCCCAATAATCAAAATAGATCTTCCAGAAGCCCCCTCTAATCGAAAAGAATCTTCCAGAAGCTCCAAATAATCAAAAGGGTTACTCCAGAACCTCTGAAAACTCGATAGGGATATTCCAGAAGCACCAACTAATCGAAAGAGATCTTCCAAGAGCACCAACTTATCAAAACGGATCTTCCAGAAGATCCAACTAATCGAACGGGATCTTCTAGAAACAACAAATTATCGAAAGGGATCTTCTAGAAGCTCTAAATAATTGAAAGGAATCTTCCCGAAGCACTAAAGAATCTTAAGGGATCTTACAAACGTACCAAATAATCTAAAGGATCTTCTAGAAGCACTAATACTCGAAAGGGATCTTCCAGAAGAACCCAATAATCGAAAGCGATCTTCAAGGAGCTCCAACTAATCTAAAAGGATCGTTTAGAAGCTCCAACTAATCGAAAGATATCATCCAGAAGCTCCAACTAATCGAAAGATATCATCCAGAAGCTCCACCTAATCGAAATAGATCTTTGCGAAGCACTAAATAATAGAAAGGGATCTTCGAGAAGCACCAAATAATCGAAAAAGATATTCGTGAAACAGCACATAATCGTAAGTGATCTTCCAGAAGCTACAAACAATCGAAAGGGATCTTCCAGAAGCACTAAATAATGGTAAGGGATCTTACAGAATCAGCGAATAATCGAAAGGGATCTTTTAGCAGCACCAAATATTCGCAAGGGATCTTACAGAGGCTCCGAATAATCCAAAAGGATCTTCTAAATGCTCTACATATTCGAAAGGGATCTTCCAGAAGCACAAACTAATCGAAACTTTTCTACCAGAACCTCCATTAATTGAAATTTTTTTTCTAGAACCTTCATTAAACGAAATAAATCTTTAGGAAGCTCCAATTTATCGAAAGAGATCTTCCAGAGCTCCATATTATCGAAAGGGATCTTTCAGAAGCAAAAAATAATCGAATGGGATCTTTGAGAAGAACCAAGTAATCGTTAGTGATCTTCCAGAAGCATTATATAATCGAGAGGGATTCTCCCGCAGCACCAACTAATTGAAAGGGATCTTCCAGAAGCTCCAAATAATCTTAAGGATCTTCTAGAAGCACCAATACTCGAAAGGGATCTTCCGGTTTCAAGAAGCTCTAAATAATCTAAAGGGATCTTTTAGAAGCTCCAACTAATCGAAAGGCCTCTTCCAAAAGCTCTAAATAATCGAAAGGGATCTTCCAGAAGGACCAAATAATCGCAAGGGTTTTTCCAGAAGCACCAAATAATCAAAAGGGATCTTACAGAAGCAACAAATAATCGAAAGGGATCTTCCAGAAGCTCCAACTAATCGAAAGGGATCTTCCAGAAGCTGAAAATAATCGAAAGGGATTTTATAGAAGATCTAAATATTAGAAAGCGATCTTTAAAAAGCTCCATATGACCGAAAGGGATTTGTGAGATGCTCCAATAATCAAAATGAATTTTCCAGAAGCACCAAATAATCGAACAGGATCTTCCTTATGCGCCACATAATCGAAAGGAGTCTTCCAGAAGCTCCAAATAATCGAAAAGGATTTTCTAAAAGCTCCAACGAATCGAAAGGAATCTTCTAGAATCATCAAATTATCAAAAGGAATCTTCTAGTTGCTCCAAATAATAAAAAAGGATCTTTCAGAAGCTCCAAATAATCCAAAAGGGATCTTCCAGAAGCACCAACTAATCGAAACGGATCTTCCAGAAGCTCCAACTAATCGAAAGGGATCTTCTAGAAACTTCAAATTATTGAAAGGGATCTTCTAGAAGCTCCAAATAATCGAAAAGGATCTTCCAGAAACACCACATTATTTAAAGGAATATTCCAGTTGCTCCAAATAATCGAAAGAGATTTTCCAGAAGCTACAAATAATTGAAAGGGATCTTCCAGAAGCCATAAATAATCAAAAAGGATCTTCCAGAAGCACTAAATAATCCAAAGGGATTTTCCAGAAGCTCTAAATACTCGATAGGGATCTTCTAGAAGCTACCTAATCGAAAGGGATCTTCCAGAAACACCAACTAATCGAAAGGGATCTTCCAGAAGCTCCAACTAATCGAACAGGATCTTTCAGAAACTTCAAATTATTGAAAGGGATCTTCTAGAAGCTCCAAATAATCGAAAAGGATCTTCCAGAAACACCACATTATCGAAAAGGATCTTCCAGTGGCTCCAAATAATCGAAAGGGATGTTCCAGAAGCTCCAAATAATCTAAAGGAATCTTCCAGAAGCCCAAACTAATCGAAAATGATATTACCGAAGCTCCAAATAATGTAAAGAGATCTTTCAGAAGCTCTAAATACTCGATGGGGATCTTCCAGAAGCACCACCTAATCGAAAGAGATATTACAGAAGCACCAACTAATTGAAATGGATCTTACAAACGTACCAAATAATCGAAAGAGGTCTTCCAGAAGTACCCAATAATCGAAAGGGATCTTCCAGAAGCTCCAAATAATCGAAAGCGATCTTTGCGAAGCTCCATATAATCGAAAGGGATCTTCCAGAAGCACCATATACCCGAAAAGGATATTCCCCAAGCACCACATATTCGAAAGGGATCTTCCAGAAGCTCTACATAATCGAAAGGGATCTTCAAGAAGCTTCAAATAATAGAAAGTGATTTGTCAGAAGCTCCAATTAATGGAAAGGGATTTGTCAGAAGCTCCAAATAATCAAACGGAATCGTGCAGAAGCACCAAATAATCGAAAGGGATCTTCAAGAACTTCAAATAATCGAAATGGATCTTCCAGAAGCACCAACTAATCGAAAGTTATCTTCCACAAGTCCAAATATTTGAAAGGGATCTTCAGAAACTCCACATAATCGAAAGGGATCTTCCATAAGCTCCAAATAATCGAAAGGTATCTTCATCAGAGAATATCAGTTTGCTCCCGTCTTCATTCAACAGTTAATTCTTTATTTCTTATAGTGGTTAAGCCTATCCGTTAAGTTCTTCTTGGTAAGATAAGGCTTGTTCTTAGCCTTTCTCGGCTTGAGACTTTTGTCGAAAATTTCTGCTTCACTGTGCGATCTGAAGCATTTACAGCTGCCACTTTGCAATCGTCAGCATGCTTGGAATTGAAGGCAACCCGATCCTTGAGCTATGCCCTTACCAGGGGGCGATCTTGGCGTTTATTTAAAGCTTTTTGGCATCCAGATACTTCTTCACAGGAGTGTAACGAGTCTTTTTAAAGTAATTCATGATCCTAAAGATGGTTTGTTCTCCTTGATGCAATACTCTGCGTAACTCTCTACTTGCATTTTAGACCACTTTGGTGCAGTAAAAATGGTTTCACGTTTTTTTTTTTTAAAGAACCATTTCTGGAATTGAAAAGGAATCAACATATATTTAAACAAAAATGTATTACAAAATAGATACCACATAATTGCAAAAAAATCAATCATTCAACCCAAATTTGTTATCAATTTAACCTTTTGATCGAATAGAAAAGCTCCAGGGATTAAAATTCACAAGACCAGAGTGTGATTAGGGATTCAACGAAGGAATGCACTGTTTTTCATGATTAATTTTGAAATGCTGAATTTTTAATAAACCTGCATTAATTTAAATATTACAATAATTATGTCTACCAAGATATGTTAAAAACAAATGAAAAAATGAAAATATATATTAGTGTCAAAACCTTTGGCCATGACTATAAAAATATAATTATATTCTATATCTATATATCTATCTCTCTCTCTCTCCTCTCTCTCTCTCTCTCTCTCTCTCTCTCTCTCTCTCTCTCTATATATATATATATATATATATATATATACACACACACATTAGCGATCAAATTATTATGGATTTCTTGAAAATTCGTAATTTTTCTGGGAAAAGGTTATATAAAGTTATTTTATTTAGAAGTAATCAAATTATTTTCTTTTCACTGGCACAAAAATATCCTTTCTCCATTGATTAATACTTGGTTTGACCTCTTTTAGCCGCTTTAAGTGCTTTAACGCGCTATGGCACCAGTGATTAAAGTTCTGCATAATTGCTTGATTCTGTCAGAGTGAAACTAAACGTAGATAAGACGTTCTATGAGCTTTGCTTTGGTTGTTATGGGAACTTCATTTTTTAGAATCTTCCCTAAACCCTCAATAGGGTTCATGAATGGGGAATTTCCAGGCCATGATAGCAGTTGAGTGCCATTTTGTGCACACCATGTCTTCACTGATCGCGCCGTGTGACGAGGAGCCGAGTCTTGCTGAAATATGCAGGATCCATTCCTGAATGAACCATTCCTTCATTCAGAGCGGGGCCGAGGCATAAGCGAACTAAGCTGTCGCTTAGGGTCCCCACGCCACTAGGGAACCCCCACGAGTGCTTGAAATGTCAAGAGGTCATGATAAAACATTTTTAAATAAAATAAAAAAATGAGCAGTAATATAAATGAAATAGTATTACAGGTATTATAGAAAAATACATTTTTATATCATTTGAAAAGTTGGCACAATAATAGGTTAATCCTGCTGCTGACTACTGCCACTGTGTAGCAGTTAGCATTCATGTGTCATTCTGGCAATAGCCAGAATGACATTAATGACAGTATAATGTAAACCAACTATGAATAATGCAGATGATAATGGATGTGTTACACTGACAATGTGAGTAGGTGCCCCAAATGAAATTCTACCTAAGGCCTCATACAGCCTTAGGCTGACCCTGCCCTTATTTGAGGTAGGAAACGGCTTTTCAGTACTTCAATATATTTATACTGATTTATTATACCTTCAACAATATTCAAGTGAATTGTCCCTTGTACAGAAATTTCTCCCCACACCATGATTTTCTGTGAATGTTTTTATCTTTTTTAAAACACTCTGGGCTAAACTGCCCACCTGACCGCCTCCTTACTGTCTGCACACGGTCATCAAGTACTGCAATAGTTAATTCGTCCTAAAACACAACCTGCAACAATATGAAACACTATGGCAGTACTGAAACGACCTGTGATGCTAGTAGCAGCAGTTAAACAGCCAGATAAATTATATTTTGATTTTTTTTCATTCAGCATGAACGCATAGCTAGTAGGTAAATCAGAATGTACCTAATGCAGTAGGTACAGTATGTTCTCTTATGCTTAATAAAGAAATTAACTGGAAAATGTACCACCCTTACCTGTTCCCATTGCTCAGAAGTTTAATCAGCATGGCATTAGCCTAGACTTGACGTGCCTGTATCATGAGTTTGGTAAGCCTAGGCTTCTTTCTTTGACGGTAGGCTCGTAATTCACTGTCCAGTAATCTCCTATTTACTGTTATTCGAGAAAGACTAATACCATCCGCTAATAGTTCTCTTGCAATCTTTCTACAAGATTTGCTTTTGTCCTTAATATCCATTTGTTTTATTTACCTGTCTGTTGTTGGTGTTGTTTTCCTCTTGCGACCACATTTTCCAGCCTTTGCTGAATCCAAATTAAGACTGTTTTTCAATTTTTTTCTTTATATTGCTTACTGTTTGAGAGGAGACTCCCATCCTTTTTTTGCAATATCTTTCTATTTTAGTGCACTATCACTTAGCAAAACTTTGATATGTCTAATTTTTCGAGGATTCAAGTCACTGACTTTACCAATAGCTGTTCACTTTCTTTTTATCTATTAGAATGCAAGAAAAAACGGTTGCTATTATCCAGAGGCAAGCAAAATACACACTAGTTGAATTACTGGGTCAGTAAGAGCAAAAAAGAATAACTCGTACACCCTCACCATGCAAAGTCTGAATTGGAAATAAGGCACGAGACTGACCGTTGCCGCAGCGGGCAAAACCAAATTGGTGTTGCCTTCTTTTATTTCACCAAGTTTGTCAGAAAATGAAGCAAAACACTATAATATTTAGTGTTCAAAAATGATAAAATAACCGCATTACTTTTTCCCAGAAAAATTACGAATTATCAATTACAAAGATCCGCAGGAAGTTTCGAATATTAACCTATTCTGAATCTTAAATGATATTAAACACGCCCAAGATGGCAACTCTAGTGAAATAATGACGATTAAAAAGAAGCAATATTCATCTGCCTTTTAATACGAGGGGCAGTCAATAGGTTTTGCGAATCAGTAAGGCAAAACAAAGGAAGGGGGATGGCTGTTTGTGTAGGTGTTAGAAAAAGCTATGACAATTTAGGACCTGCAGCTGCACGCTCCTGCCTCGTCTATTTAAGAAGCAGTAGCTGATCGCAGATCGTCAGTCACAAATTTTTCAACAATGGAGAACGTTGAGCACCGCGCAGTGATCAAATTTTTGACCAAGGAAGGCAAGAATGCAAAAGAGATCCATGAACGTATGGTTGCAGTGTACGCCGACACCGCCCCTTCCTTTGCAACCATTGCTCGCTGGAATAGGGAGTTCCGCCATGGTCGTGAGTCCCTTGAAGATGACCCCCATCCAGGACGCCCGTCAGACGTGACCAACGAGGACAATGTGGCCCGTGTAGAGAGGATGATCCTCGAAAATTGACAGGTGAAGGTCGAAGAAATCGAGCGAGAAATTGGAATATCACATGGAATTATTATCAACATCATCCACGACAATTTGGCCATGACCAAGGTCTTTGCCCGTTGGGTCTCTAGAAACCTCACGCCCCATGATCGACTTCAAGGTCGTCAAAGTCCACAAGACCAGAGTTGCACAAGCTGCCCTGCGCGAGTGCGGATTCGAGGATCTCAACCATCCCCCTACAGTCCAGATCTGGCCCCTAGCGACTACATTTTATTCTGCCAGCTCAAGGCTGTACTGCGTAGACGCCGGTTTGGGGACGATGATGATGTCCAGCTCGTCGTCCAGGAGTGGATTGAACAGCAGTCGGGAGATTTCTGGTTGTCGGGAATTCGAAGCCTCAGGGACAAGTGGCGCAAGTGCATTGAATTCGAAGGTAGTTATATTGAAAAATAATAAAATACTTTTCCTAATATCTCGTTTCCTTATATCCGAATTGCAAAACTTATTGACCGCCCCTCGTGTATCTTATACTTCCAGAAAATTCATCCCAAAAGAAATTCAACTTGTGCACTTTTGTTCCAATAATGTCTCAGTTTTCCTTGGGCATAAATAAGTAAATCCGAAACCAGTAGAGGTTGGCTTATATGAAATCCTATGGGTAACCTTAACAGTGCCTTAGTGAAACATTGAAAAAAAAAGATCATCATATTGTTTTATTAAATTCCCGTGATAAAATAGGGATTTTAAATTTGACATATGCATTTGGGAAAAAAAGAAATCTTTGAAGACGATAAGACCTCTTATAATCTATATCTTTTAATATTATTAACAATCCCAAGAATTTAAGTAGTACCTGTTCATCGGATGAATATTGCTTCCTTGTAAACCTCATTGTTTCACTAGAGTCGCCATCTTGGTCTAGAACAAGTTTCCCCATTACGGAATTGGTCTGAAATTTTAGGATTCGGGCAAATATTCAGAATAAAGAAAAGTACTCAAACTTGTGCAATCCTGAAACATTTAAAATTGGATAATAAACTTGCGAGCTCTCATTACCAAAGAGTAATGTACTCCCTGATGTTTTTGTGGGCAGGGAGTACTAAATATAATCCCCAAATGATCACTTAACATAGGGAATAATTAATCATTGCATCAAAATGGAAATTCGATAGGAGGGTATGCACTACTCATATACATTAATTACCGTGTCTTGGGTACAAAAGAGTACTAACTCGTAATTTAGTACACTTCTAGCAGCCAACGGTTACAAACTTGTAAGTAACACAAGAAGTACTGATGTCGTATTCAAAATAATTGTGAGTACTAACTAATCTGGTTTAATATGAAATGATCCTTCTTAAATTTAAGTGTCAATTTGAGGAGTTAAGTTAAGCTTGGATCAAAACGTGTTTTGAATTTGTAATTGTTAGTCAAAGGGAGAAATTAGGTTGGTTTTTATTGTAAGTGTACGTCTTAAGCATAGTATTCGGACTAACAAACAAACGACAATTCGGTCGCTTTTTGTGTGGTGCACGTTATGGTAGCCGCCAGCCCAGCAGAATTCATGGAATAAACCTCCACGCAGATTTTACACGAACATTTCCGGTGCATACACACGCACATACATAATTGTTTTCGTCTAAACACGCAGTTATGGCCTCGTCCAAAAGATTTGTTGGCGCGTGATCACAAGCATCAATATTTATTTGGCTAAACCAACGAAGCGCCTGGTTATGCAAACACATTGAAAACAGCTGTCGATCTTTGAATATTCATCTGTAAACATGTAACTGTGAGGCAATCATTCAAACTGAGTGTTTCCTTTGACTACTACTACTACTACACACACACACACACACACACACACAAGTTCATGACCAGGAAGCAGAGCTTAAACCGTTTACTATCCGCCCACGTTCATCGATATCACTTCGCTTTGGACAAGTCGATTCTGTCTCCGTCGATGACGAGAGAAACGTGGCTTTGAAAGCAGCTTCAAGGCCTTGGCAGAGGCACAACGAGACTCGAAGGCGAAGAACGGTTGCTTCAAGATTTAGGTGAGGCTAAATACCGATTTATCTATCGATCGATACTCCTACGCGAAACATTTTAGTTCACGCACACGAAGGTTCCATGTTCGCACTCTCGAGTCCATGTGTTTAATTGTGCATACTTATATGTCCTGATACCTCGTGAAATTCGCTTTCCTTTATTATTCATTGTCCCCCTCCCTGTTATTTGCCCCTTTCGTCTCATTTCTATACCCCCTCATTACCATGTTTACGTCATCAATTTAAGTTTATTTCCCCGAGCCTAAGACGAATCGACTAAAATCCATTGTCCTAAAACAATACCCACAAATACCCCCAGAATCCCACACTGCCATCTTCTTAGCCTCCTTGTGCCCACACACCTGACTCTGTCGCCCTTCCCCACACGGCTCGGGGCGGGCTTATTAGCATTCAGGAGTGACTCACCGAACGCGGGGGAAGGCCAGATTCGAGAAGGGTAAGAAGACCCACTGGGCGCTACGAGGGAGCCCCATACACATAAGGATCCACATACAAAGAATGATACAGAATTATAGACAGAAGCAAATAAATATTTATAGACAAATATAGCAAGATAAGCAGATAGTAAAACGGTGACAGACTAATGGATAAATATGCCAGGGTAAAGAGATAGACGAAGAAATATTAGTACACATATAAAAAGGTAAATATTTACGAAGGAATATAAAATTAACGGTAAAGAGATAGATAAAGAAAGATTGATAGACAAATGTGGATAGATTGAAGGACAGAAAAAGTTGATAGACAAATGTAACTATATAAATAAATAAACAGATAGCTAATAAATAATTTAAATAGATAACTAGATAAAACGAGAGCTAGATAAATAATTGGTAAGAAAGATAAACATAATTATAATGAGATAAATTTATTATAAGCAAAAAATGAAAATAAATAGATAATGAGAAAGTTTTATAGGCCGATAAAGATAAAAATAGATAGATAAGATCTAAATGGATTATAATTAATTGAATAAATAAATAATTATATAGTTTCTTAGTGTGTAGCTGGAGAAAAATAATCACATTTTTATTTTACGAAATATTTTTCGATCCTTTATAAAAAAGATCCATTGATGATGACAGATTTGCTTCTTTGTTTCTTTGTACACGAAGACAATTTTTTTTTTCTCTTTCTCTGAAACAGACTAGAAATTATTGCCTCTTGACCTTTATACCCTTGTGACCTCTTGTTCCTGACTTAAGGGCGCCCCTTTCGCCCCCAGACTTTTGCTCGAAGCAGCGTCACTGTCGCCTTTAAAGGCAACGGGCGTATTTACGATTCCATGTGGATCTCTAACTACGAACTCGCTAAAGTTTAATTTTAACTTACTTTCGTTTTAAACGCATTTGTCAAGGAAGAAGATAGAGATGAACAGGGAACAGAACAACCTAAAAGAGATAATGGATGATTAGAAAAGCAAAGAATAATAAACTAAATCGCGGATGGCAAGAACGGTCTAAAAATAATTTCTTCAATCCACTTTGGATGTTGGGGTTGAGGAGATCCGAGGGGGTGTGGCTCTGACCCCCGATAACAAGTTCGTAAAACGAACACATGCACTCAAAAGAACGAACAATAACCCCTTTTCGGGGGGATTAATAGATAATAGCTATAGCCGCGACGCCTGAGAATGCAGCGAGTAAGGATTGAGCGAGGTGAGTTTAGTTACGTCGATGTCGCAATTTTGCTTCCAACCAGCTGTTGTGATTTCGCCGCTAGTTGCCACCCCTGAGTCCTCTAGCGATAGATTCCTGCCTTCTGAGCCGAGGAACGACTAGGATCCCCCCCTGCCTCTTTGCCTCGTCGCTCACTGAGTGATAGGACCTAAGGAAGGACGAGAAGGATGTGTCAATATGGACGACCGAGTATGGGAAGGAAGGTTGGCCAAGATTCTAAGAGGAATTCGCCCCTTGAAGGGGAGGAGAGAATATAGGAGAGGTGAGGAGCAGGATGCAGGAAGCAAGTTGCGACTGTGAAGAAAGTGAAGGGCAAAGATGCAGAATGCAGGAGATTATGCGCAATAATGGAGGAAGAAAGCTACAATCATGCAGAAATCAGGAATCAAGGTGCAATAATGCAGATTGTGGGAAGCAAGGTGCAATAATGCTGAATGTAGGAAGCATGGTGAAATAATGCAGAATCTGTGAGTAAGCAGGGCTGGCAAATAAAAAACCCAGCACTTAAAAACCCGGGTTTTATTCCCGGGTTTTTTCAAAATTACACTTATTATTATTTTATTCAAAATGCATATTTATGTTATAATTTCAACAAATATGTATCAAATTAAGGTTATTTCTCTGATACCGACTCATAATTCATCTCTCCTTCTACAGGTTATGGCTATCATGGGTACCCATAATTCTCGATCAGTAATCTGCTACTGTGATCTTTTCTTACTATAATATAATTATTAAACTAATTAATTATTAATATTATATAAAAATAGAGATAGCTATTCTTTTTCTATGTTATTATAATGATTGCAGTGTTTGTTTTTGGAAAAAAGCCGAGATTTGAAAAACCCCAGAATAAAACCCGGGTTTTATGGGCTTTTTCAAAATTTAGATTTTTTTGCCAACCCTGAGAGTAACGTGCAATAATACAGGAATCAAGGTGTAATAATACGGAAATAAGGGGCACTAATACAGAATACAGGGTGTGATTTGCAACGATGCAGCATACAGGAGGTACTGTGCACTAATGCAGAATACACGATTTGCAATATTAGGTTAGGTTACTTTTTTACGTTTTAAAGTTGTTTTCCAGATTTAATTCATGAATTTATATAAACAACCTAAGTTATGGTTAAACAGAAAAATAGAGAATGAATATTAAAAAGGACTAACCCAAGTAACCTCGTCGAAGCCCTCCATCAGGGCACAGAGGTGGGTAATGGGATCTGCGTCCGCAATAAAATGAACGCACGAAACTATGGCAACCGTGTTTGTAGCTTTCTTGGCATCCTTAACTTCATTTGCGGTACCCGATGAGGTCATCAAACCACATCGCTCGTTTCCAGGCGGCAGAGAGCCAAAGTTAGGAGGTTAGCATGACCGTTACACTCTGTAAACCTCGCTCACTGCAACTCCTCCTCCTCCTCCTCCACTCTCATATATACACTACCGATCAAAATAAGAGAACGATTTTCCTTTATTAAAATATTTCTCAAAATATGAGGAGTAGGTAAATTTAATAAAGGAAAATCGTTCTCTTATTTTGCTCGGTAGTCTCTCTCTCTCTTTCTCTCTCTCTCTCTCTCTCTCTCTCTCTCTCTCTGCAACTTTTTTTACTTTATCCACCAAGTTGTTCTCAGAATGTGCGAGAGTAGAGAAAACGCTTGTAAGTGTCATAACTTTATTAGCCAAGACGCTTTCAATCCTATCGCGGGTCACACTCAGGGCGAAGTGAATAAAACAAATGTGTGGAAGAAATAGACGATTCGATCACCAGTTCCTCCCTTTCCTACTCTTAGCAGGAGGGTGGAGTGAGGTGAGGCCATCACCGGTCAACGCCTCTCGCACTCTCCGCACTCCTCCTCCATGTCCAGATCGGAGAGTGGGGGTAGGGTTTGCGGAAGCGGCAAATAGGAGAAGACGGAGATAAAAAAAACGGTTGGAAAAGAAATTATAGGAGGAGAAAACGAAATTGATCTTAGTTGACCTTCTTCTTTATAGAAGGGGAAAGGAGGATAGAAAGGAATAATTTCGTTTGGTGGAGGGAGCTCCTGATTAACGTAGAATCCGAACCACGATTTGCTTTGTCGATTTCCATTATATTTCTTCCTTTTTTTTTCTTTCCTCTACTAGTGTGTAATAGCAACTTCTTAATAGTTGGCGAGATAGCAGATGAACTCTGTCCACTTTTGTCCTTCTCTCCTTCTTGTGTATACTGTAGCATTCATGCCGTTGTGTGATTTTTTTTTGTGTTAAGTAATTGCTTAGCGGTATGGTGTTATGTATGTGTTAGTTGTTTGTACTGTCTGGGTAATTTGCATGTATTGTTTCTATGTTTAATTTAGGGTTGCAGGCTTTAGTTATTCAACTTTATTCACTTTGTTCACTCATTTCACTTTGGTTTTAACCACTTCACTTCTGACCTTCACTATGAATAATTAAGTCCACTTTTAGGTTTACATTATTTCACTTTTGTTACTCTTTCAAACACTTCAAAGCAATGAGTCAAGTAAGGTCAATATTATTGTAGTCACTTTCTTAGGGTCTTTATTGAGGTATTTAGTCTCAATCGGTTGGAATATTTAGCGTAGATATTTTTCTTTGGTCGGTTGTGCTCTTTAGGAGCTTTTCAATTTTTGAGCGTGTTTATTCTCTGAAGTTGATACAGGTGCTTACACTATTCTCTGTTGAATTTTTACACTGGGAACCAGAGTTGGAAGGAGCATTTGTGCTGGTGTCTGTATTATCTGCCAAAATTGGAGGAAGAGAGTTGATCTACTTCCAAATGTTGAGAGGATCGATCTTCGTTTCTTGATGTAAGGCTATTTGAGTTCTGCTCTCCATTTTACTAATCTATCTAGTTCTTGTCTCCTCATTTCTCTTCTCCGTGTGCCTGTAATCTAGCGGATAGCTTTCTTTTGCACTCTCTGGATTTTATCAATTGAACTCTTCGTAATAACATGAAACAAAACTGTCGGGAACAGAAGTTTGGCTTTCTGTTTGAAGATTTAAATTACTGTTCTAAGTTCTGCCATTCCTATTTTCCCACCGCCTTCTTTAGTATCGTCTTCGTTACTTCTCTATATCTTTCCCAGCGGGTAAATTTTGACTTGATATTGGTTCATTTCCTTCATTATCCTCGTTTCATGCTCTTCGTCAATGTTGACATCATCCTCTCTGACCATCTTAAATACATCGCTCCACTGTTCCCTAGAAGCGCATCAATTTCTAATTTCTTCGTTACATATTCGTTCGTCCTCTTTATCCTCATTTTCTTTTGGTGGCAGAATCCTTGAAGTTTGTTAATCAATTGCCCCAAACAGTCTGGTTTCCTTTCCCCGTCCAGGCGGAAATCAATCCCGCCACCTCCCCTTTTTATCACCTCTCATCGGGTCCTTTACTTCCCTTTGCAATTCCCTTTTCCTTCTTTACATTACAGCTGTTGGTCCTATACTTCTCGACCTCTATTTTCTCTATACACTTCCTTATTTTCTCCTACCACCTTGGGGCCTGGAGGGTTTTCATTGTCACTTTGGGAATACTCTTTTCCTCTGCTTCCATTATCTTTTCTTCAAATCTTTTAATTTCCCACTCACTGTCGCATACACTTTCCTTGCAACGCTGGCGGCTGGTAATTCCTCAGTTCGTTCTGATACTTGCTTCAGCCAGCATTCGACTACTGTTTCTTGGCCGATAGGCACATTATTTGGTTAAGTACTAGGGTGACCATTATAGGATTATAGTGAGTTAGAAACACCAGGCTCGGCTGAACATACATGCTCCATTGGCACCCGTGCTGGTAAGTGCAATATCTGACTTAGTTGCGGCTCTCTCAGTAACACGTGAGGAACTCAGGCTCAGCTCTTATCACTATCCCCGTTTGTATTAGCAAATCCAGGTGTTTCCCCATCCCATTCTCCGAATGACTCGATGAAGTTATGGAGAGGTGTGTAATTTCTTCTTGGAGGTTGGTACCCTCTCCATTATAATTACTTTGCCTGTCTGGTTACCCAACTAAATTGCTATATAGCTTTCATCTATCTTTTTTAACACATTGTGCTCTATATATTTTTTAACAGCAATTATTACACCGAAAAACTCTCATTGGAGTGAGTCTTCGAATAGGTTTAATATTTTTTTATCTTCAGTTCTTACTTGGCTATCCTTACCATGTACTCACATATCAATGCAACGCAGGGTCTTCTTCCCTGGCTATCACGTTCCAAAAATGATTTTTCTTTTCTTTAAATCCCTAATATTTATTTCCACTACTTTTAGCTTCTGTACTTCCGTTCTCACCCTATATTCAAACTCTAATCCTCCTTCAATGGTCATTGCTTAGCTTCCTAAAGTTTTCCTTCGTAAGGAGGTGACGTATCTGCCGTGATTTTCACTCTTCCCAACAGTAGTGTTCTCTGCACCACGTCCATCGGGACGTCTGATTGGTGAGACCATTTGTACCGTCCATCTACTATTCCGTCTATCAATTTAATCTCGGCGAGGTCTCTGGGAAACTCGTTTCCCATAGTGGTGCAGAGGTGTAATTATACCTCCTCACACGTGAAAACTTCTTAAGATAATCTTATTCTTCTCATCCTTTTTCACTGTCCTTTGGTACTTTCTCTTATCTTTTTATTCTTCTCATCAGTCTATTCTCGCGGCCTCTTTTCTCCTTGACTTAACTCACTCTCAGACTCAGATGAGGACTCTTCCGTATGGGACTCTCTTTGCCTGCCTTCTTCAAATTCTCTTTGTTCTTTTCCTTTTCTCTTTCTTTTCCACTTTTACCTTTTCTTCCTTGCCTTCATTCCCCTCCACTTCTCTCTCAATATCCTTCTCCTCAACTATTTTTTTTATTTCCAATATGTCCCTAGATGGCGGATTATCAGAGAATCACTGTCCACTTCATCCCATTCAGTTCCAATGAAAACACCTTGGGTCTTGACCTTCTGAACATACACAATCATTGCCATGATTTCCAGGCTCTAGTTTTCTACCATTCAGTATGGCATCGTCGTTCTCTGTAGCTCTGACATCGTTCTGCTTTAGTTGCTTCTGCGTAGAAAAAATTATCCTATCTCCAGTTTTCCGAATTTTCTTCTTCTTTTTATTTTTATTATTATTTTTTTGCTGAATAACTCATAGCCATTGCCCCATGAGGACCCTGGCAATTCGGATACTTCTTTGCTTTGCTCGTACATTCACTGAATTTGCGCCCCACCTCTCTGCATTTAGAGCACCTCCTTTCCCTCTTACATTCTCTCGTTCTGTAGTATTCTAGCCCAAAACATATCGTGCAGACTTGTACATGTACCTATTCTTCTCTGTCTCTTTGGGATAGTGTAATCCTAAGATTGAACGCCAATAAATCCTTTTGATTAGCTTTTGTTACCATGTCATTCTCATTGAAGGTCAGTTTGATGAGATTATTTGATCTCGTTACCTTTGCTCATATCTGTTTTTTCGAACTTCCTTTTAATTTCCTTCTTGGATTTCTCTCCTATCAAGGGGTCTACTCGTTCACAGATCACAACCCTGTGTATCATGATCTCAAAGGGATGACTGGCTCCAGATCGTACTACTTCCTTCGCTTCGCTACTCACAAGCGAGTACCCTGTCTTCATCTCTTTTGGGGGGGGGGGGGGGGAGTAGGAGGAAATTTGTATCGCTGGCCCAGACACCTCTCCCCCTTGCTCTCTCGAATGGGAAATGGGGTAGAGAGGGGCTCCCGGTCGACCATTTCAACTAACTCTCTCTCTCGTCACCCAAAGGACCAAAGTGGACCCAGATGTGCAAGGGTCGGCAGGAGCCGATGGAGGTAGAGAGGAGTAGTAAAACAAATGGGAGTGAGAAAGAGTCAGAGAATCGAAGTTAAACTATTTTCACTTTCTTCTTATAACGAATAGATTGGTAGAATGTAACAATCCATATTGTGGATTAGGTGAGTGAGTAGAAGAAAAATAAAAGAGGTAAAATCGATGGAGGAACACAGAAAGTGTGGTATGTGTGGTTCGGAATCCACGATAAAATCAGTAAGTCCAAAAAATGGAGTTGTTCCATTCTATTCATCTATTCACTAAGAGCAAGTTGACAGATTTACGTATATTCTCTTACTCTCTTCCCTCATTTCAAACCTTTTGCTTCTCCTCCTTCTTCTCAAAACCTTCAATGTTTCCCCTTTAAATCTACCCCCTCTTGGTTCACTTGGAGAGAGAAAATTAAATGAAGGGTTGACCGGGAGCGCCTCTCCACCAGTCTCTCCCACTTAGAAGAGGAGGAAAGAGAGGTGCATATGCCGGCGATTAATATTTCTCTCCTTCTATCGAAAAGGAGGCAAGGGGAAAGGTAAGTCAAACTACAATGCGATTGAGACTATGAGTGGTAGGTAAGCTGGTTTGGGGCTGGAGTTGCACGTTTATCGCGGTTCTCCACTGTCAAATGTGACGGCTTCTGCAATCCGTAATTACCTCCGATCGCTCTCACTAGAAGGATAGTAGTGTTATTGTTGAGCATTTCTCGCATGAAGGTTTTCCGGTGCTTTTCGGTGTGCCATTTGGTTGTTCTGTCCTAAACATGAGCTGTTAGCTGCCGTGAAATGTGTGAAGAAGTCGTCGCAATGTACGATAAATTTTAGTGCTCACAGTCACCGACATTGAAGGTATGTATATTCGTACAAAAGGTTGTACTTTGGAAGCGGCCCCGTCGTGGGGAAACAGCTGTTTTTTCATAACCAGATTGCTGGTTTGCTTTGGTCTGTAGTAAATTATTAGGTTGATATTGATGGTAGGTTCTGAGGGCGCAACGTCACGGTGAATGATGGTTTGAAAGATTTTCTTGTGTTCCTTAAATATGGTCTTGGTTAATGGATCATTGTTTATATCCATCGTTTACCAGCAGCTGAGATACTCTTTTTAATTGAGCATCTACTGCTGGTCAGGTAGAACAGTGTGGGAAGTCTGTGTTGATGAGGGCGTTGATTGCGCAATTCTTGTTTTTTTTCAGGACACTCTTAATCCACTCATGGAAAAGTCAAGATTTGAGGCTGTAACATAAACTTTGGTTATGAAGCGTACTGTTTAGAATGTAGGATGATTTCAAGAAAGGGTAGAATGGAATTAACAATGGTTTCATAAGTGAAGTTATGATATAAATTTTCTTCGATTGTTTGGATAAGGGTAAGAATGAGGTGAAGATTATTTGTGCTTATGAAAATATTACACTGGTCTGCATTTTTGGAATTTTTTAATTTTTATTTTTATTCGTGGATGTGATCTGACATATTCTTGGGTTGCTGATTTTAAATATCTAAACCATTTTTTTCTATCACGTGAGGATTTTGAATAAAATACAAATTAATGATACCAATAAATGTGCATTTTTAATATATTATTACTTATTTAAAATGAATAAGTAATCGTGGAAAAGGACATTATTTTAGTTTTAAGAACATATGTATACCAAATCAACATGAAATAAATCACGGTTATCATGAAATGAATCAAAATCATCAACATCAAATCAAATGAATGTAAAAAAAACATGCTCTCATGATTAGCCTACATACCGATTCAAAGGAAGGCGTAACGCTGTAAGTTCCGCTTGTGCTGTGCATCGGGACCATCACGTTTCAATGACCAGCAGTAATCCGCCATCATGCTGACATTCCATTTGCCCTGGTATCGAGTTTCCATGGTGCAAATATCCTGATGAAAACATGTTTCCCACTGTAGTTCCCACAATTCGTGGGAAAATAGTCAAGATGTGAGTGCAAAAAGTGCATCTTCACACTCATTCTAGACCCAAGTTGCTGGAAACTTGAAATCAGATCTTGGACCATTTTTCCTATTCTGTGGAGCGGGTGTTTCCCAAGAAATTATGGACAATCTGCTTGAAGGAAAACCAGGCATTCACCTCGACACCTGCTAATGCTTCCTCAAAATGCTTGTCCTTCATCAATTCCATCTGAGGGCCAACAAAGATTCCTGCCTTTAGCTTGCCTTCACTTATACGAGGAAACTTTGACTTCATAGACTTGAAAGCAGCTCCATTCTTGTTCAAGGCGGCCTTTAAATTTTTTTTTCAGAAACCCTAATTTGATGTGGAGTGGTGGTAGCAGAATTTTCTTGGGGTCAAATAGTGGCATAGCTCTCACGTTGTGATTTCCGGGTGAAAAGCTGGTTCTTGGTGGCCAGTCCTTTTTTTCATAGTGCTGGCTGTCAGCCCTACTATCCCAGAGACACAAAAAAACGGGATAATTGGTGTATCCCCTTTGAAGACCTAGTAGGAGAGCAATAACTTTTAAATAACCAGAAATGAGAAAATTGTGTTGATGGTACTTGATTGCAGTTATTAGTGTTTTCAAATTTTCGTAGGTTTCGGACATTTGGATACTATGGCCAATTGGCACAGATGCAGCTCCGTTGCCATTGTAGAGAAGAACAGCCTTTAAACTTCTGTTAGAAGAATCAATGAAGAGCCTCCATTCATGTGCTTTGTACGGCATCGGTATGTGTTCGATGAGGCCGGAAATATTTGAACAAAAAACTAAAGAATCCTCTTTCTTAAAGAACTGAATGAATTCCGCTTCACGATAATGGTATCAAGTGAATGTTGTTTCAGAAGCTAGAAGCCTGTGTTCCTTCCGTCTAGAGCCAAGTAACTGTGCACTTCCTTTTAGGAGGTTAAGGTCTCGCACCAGGTCGTTGAGCTCAGCTTAGTTGAAGAGTTTGGGATCGTCATTTGTGGTGGTTTATAGTCTACTTCCATCTGATTAGTATCACTAGTATCGGACTCTGATGAAATTTACCATATCGCAGGTGGCACAGGCACAGGTGTATCATCTGAGTGTGGAACAGGCTGAAGGAATATTTGGGTATATTATGCGATATTTAGTCTTCTTGTTGAATCCAGCTACTTTAGTCATTTATACAGCCTCTAGACACATTCACAATCTAAAACTAAAGAAAAATATATTAGCAATATTAGAAATATATCTATAATATATATATATATATATATATATATATATATATATATATATATATATATATATATATATATATATATATATATATATATATATATATATATATATATATATATATATATATATTATAATATATATAAATATTTACTTATGCTATACAAAAAGAGAAAAGTAACGTTTCCGTATAACTTGACAACGTGATGTGATGATAGAGATGAATAAAAAACAAATTAAATCACCATTTTTCATATATATTTTGAAAACGATGTGATACAGTCAATAAAAAAAATCATGCTTACCAGTGTTATCGATGTAACAAACTAAGATAGGAAGTTTCAGGGAAGGATTATTGTGAAAAAAACGGTACCATTCATGGTTCTCAAGTGAAAATTGGCGAATAGAACACCAAGTAGTGATCCCATCGCTACTCCATTGTTCTGTAAGTCCATGCGGCCACCAGAGCCATGGAATGAAGCCTCCTTGGTATAAGCTTGGAGTAGTTGGCACAATATTTCTACAGAAATAGGAAGATGTGTGAGGTGCTGAGTGTAGTAGACCTTGCAGCAAATGAGTCCGATGGTTCCATCCACGGGAAGGTTGGTGAATAAAGCCATAAAACCAACGGATTTGAAAATTTCAAAGATATTTCGAAAGTGCTCAGTAGAGCGTAAGCTGTGATCGGAATGGACGTATGGAGTAATGTTGGAAGTGAGGACTTTGGCGAGGTGATATGCCACAATGGGCGTTTGCCTGATGATAGACCTTGTTTGTGAGTATTAACGTTGCCGTAGGCGTATCTTGGTTTGTAATCTTCTTCAATGATGGTTAATTTCAAATAGAAATTAGTACTATTGTGTTTGCGTATAAGAATGTTAAACTTTTTTAAGTGGTTCGTATGGTTCCAAATTATGGTGCTGAACTTCCTTGTGTCGTGAAGGGTGTTGCTCATTTTGTTGTCTAGGGTAACGTAAATAGAAGCCTGGTCTGCTCGGCGAATAAGAATATCGGGGTTCTCTCTCAGTTGTTTGGCTCTTACCGAATAGAAGGTGTCACGGGGGTTGTTTGGATTCTCCCTCTACGCTTATTAGCTTCGGCGGAGAGCTCAATGGGAAGGTTAGCGTTCACAATGACTTTTCTAACTTGCTTGAGTTGGAAGATACAGTGAAGATGCATCCCGATCTCAATCCTCTTGGACAAAGGGTTGGGTTCGGTCCTATAGTGACAGTTTAGTGTTTCGGTGGTAAGGAAATGTTATTAAGGTGGATGATTCTTTTTTTCTTACTTTGTTTTTGGATGGAACTACCGTACAAATTGACAATCTTGGCAAGCACAATGAAAATTACTTGTCGCTGCTCCAAAAGTGCTTCCATTACTGCGGTGAATGTGTTTTTGGAATCAAAAGGTTGGGGGCATGAGGGTGAACAGTGTCTGTCTGAAGTACTGTGTTGGGAGGGCTTGAAGGAGCTTTCTTTCCAACTATGCTTAAAAGAACGTGGTTCTCTCCTCAGATGTTCTACGACTGCTGCTGGCTTTACGATATAAGGTATAGCAGGCGTCGGCAAAACAATAGCACGGGAGGCATCTATCCTTGGCTCTGAAATTTTTTTTCCTTTAAACAAGGACATGATCACATTAAAAAATGTATATATTAAAATTACATATTTTCTAAATGATAAAATTTCATATTTTTCTTTTAACGCAATATTTACCGTATCTTTTGGGCATATCTACTTAGGTCTGTTGACCATGTGAGATTATGTACATTGGGCATTATAATTGCTTGGCACTCAAGAACAGAAATTCCTTTTCTTTTAATGGAATTGTCACGCAAGACCAAAGGTTTGCCGACTCCTAAGGTATAGGATGCAAGTGAGTAGAATTGATAAAAGTATATATATATATATATATATATATATATATATATATATATATATATATATATATATATATATATGTGTGTGTGTGTGTGAGGGTCAATGAACATAAGCACATAAGTTGTGTCAATTTTATTCACTTACCCTGAGGGATTACCCGCGATCATTTATCTTGGAATGGATTTCACCATCTTTCTCAACTGAGTTTGGAAATTTGCAGACAGTTTTGTTTAATTTGAACTTGTGGCACTTCTCATTGCTTTTCCAAGCACTTCCCATTAGTGGTCTATTGAATATAAGTCTGCGTTCTGTGGCGGCCTTTGCATAGGGGTGATCCCTATTTCTCTAAACCAATTCTTGGGGGGACTGGATGTATGACATTGGGAACTGTCCTGCTGAAATATAACTTCATTATTTGGGTGTTTTGGGATGGACTTTCTCGATAGATAGTTCTGACATTTGTCACAACATGGTGGCATAAGTTGTAGAGTTCATTCTTCTTTGGCATAAAAGCATCTGCCTTGACCATGATGAAGACAAGCAGCGCCAGACCATGCTTCACAGTTGGTACCACACAAGCAGGGTGAAATGCCTCTCCAACTCTTCTCCTCACAAAGGCAGTCTCAGAAAGTGCTCAGTGAAAATCTGAAAAATTGTTACAAAAAAGTTAAATCTCTAAATAATTTTCTTCCAAGATATATTTAATTAGTATTACACAAACTGCATGCAAAACAACGATACAATAGTCTTTCTTACATATCCGATAATTACTTTCATCTCACTAACTCTATAATTTAAGAAGGGGATTTTTTTGAGTATTTGAATAATAATTTCATCTTAGTTTGGTTATGACTTATGTTTTTTATCAAAATTATTTCTACTAATTCTTTTATAATATCAAAAAACATAATGGCGAAGTTCAGAAATAAATATAAGTATCGGGGAAATTTAGTTTAGAGTTCCTTTTTTAAATTATTATAATTGGCGAAATTCAGAAAATTTATAAAAATGTAACCATGGCTGCTTTTTTTTAGATTTTAAATTTTAATCTTAGTAGCAAAGCCATTGCCTGGTCTGACCAATAATTTTAGACCAATGTTCATATGTTTAATTTTTGTGATCTTATGTATATATATCCATAACCGTATATTTTAAGAACGAGATTTTTTGAAGGTGTTTGAATAAGATTCTTTCTTTTAGTTCGGTTGTAACCTTAGTAGAAGAAGAACTACAGAACTACAGAATCTAGGACCAGCAAAGACCCTAAGGTCCGCTCGAGGCTAGTCCGCTACACTAAATCAAAAACTACGATACACCCTTATCTACGAGTGTATCTCTAACATGCTTTTTTTTTTTTTTTTTTAATACTATCTACTGTACACACTTATCTACATGTGTACATTATCGTGCAATTTTAACTAATCAAACTAGGGGTCGGGGGAGATAGAAAGTTTTTCTTCTCATCTTCCGCAGCCACTCGACTGCTAGTGGTGAAAAGCTAATTTAGGGATAGAGACTACTTATAGGATAGGCGGAAAAGAAATGGGACATCTAAGCTACACATGCAGAGAATCGCCGGCATCATTTTTAGTCATCATAATTTCATATCCTTAAACCTCCGCTCCAAACTCTCTCTCTGCAAGGACGTTTAAATTCACAGTGCTCAACTACGTTATATTTAAACTATTCAAATGCACGTCGAGACGATTTTTGAACATATTAACCGAAGTGCTATCTACTACGTGGGTGGGCAGCCGATTCCAATTTTGAGTAACTTTAAATGTAAAATAGTTTTGGGCTATACTAGTGTTAAAACGCTTGTTCACTAATTTTAACCCGTGCTGACGAGTATTTCCCCTATGATCCAGTTCGAACAGATTGCGAAAGTCCACGTTTGAGAAACCCTTTAGTATTTTAAATACTTCTATTAGCTGGCCACGTAATCTTCTGCTTTCTAGCGATGGCAAATCTAAAGCCCTGAGCCTTTCCTCGTATGATCTATTCCTCAGCTCTGGAATTAATTTCGTAGCCCTACGCTGCACTCTTTCTAATTGCGCAATATCTTTCATTAAATATGGAGCCCAAAATTGAACAGCGTATTCGAGAAGTGGCCGCACAAGGGATTTATATAAAGGTAAAATTACATCCTTAGATTTGAAGGTGAAATTACGCGCGATATAACCCAAAACGCGATTTGCTTTTTTACACGCATCCGCGCATTGCTTCGAGAATTTAAAATCGTCTGAGACTAATACTCCCAAGTCTTTTTCTAATTTAACCGCGTCGAGGACTTGGCCTTTCATGGTATATTCTACTCTTAAATTATGGCAACCCAAGTGCATTACCTTGCATTTGCTTAAATTAAATTCCATTTGCCACTTGTCCGCCCAATTGGCAATCGAGTTTAGGTCCCCCTGCAATTTATCGACATCCGATCTTACATAGGCACGATTGCCCAGCTTCGTGTCGTCCGCAAATTTCGAAATCCGACTAAGTATGCCTTTATCTAAATCGTTAATATAAATTAAAAACAATAAAGGGCCTAAAACAGAGCCCTGCGGTACCCCACTACTAACGCTGGCCCAATCTGAACATTCCCCATTTATTACTACCCGCTGCGAGCGATCTTTCAGCCAATTTCTAATCCAGTTTAAAATCTTACCAGTCACCCCAATCGCTTTAACTTTCATTAATAACCTTTGGTGGGGGACGGTGTCGAACGCCTTTTTAAAGTCTAAATATATTACGTCTACAGCTTTGCTTTCATCGTACACGCAAATCATTTTGTGGAAGAATTCGAGCAAGTTAGTCAAGCACGATCTCGCACGCCTAAATCCATGCTGGGTATCGTTAATCAGCTTATTTGCCTCGAGGTGGCTCACTATTCTATCTTTAATTACAGATTCTAAAAGCTAAAAGCTAGAAGAACTACAGAACTACAGAACTACAGAATCTAGGACCAACAAGGACCCTAAGGTCCGCTCGAGGCTAGTCCGCTACACTACATCCGAAACTACGATACACACTTATCTACGAGTGTATCTCTAACATGCTATATATATTTTTTTTTTTTTTTAAATATATAATCTACTGTACACACTTATCTACATGTGTACAATGTCAGGCATATTAACTACTTCAACCTAAGGGGGGGTGATAGAAAGTTTTTCTTCTCAACTTCCGCAGCCCTCGACTGCTAGTGGTGAAAATCTAGTTATAGGATAGGCGGAAAAGAAAATGGATATCTAAACTACACATGCAAGAGAAATCGCTGGCATCATTTTTAGTCATCATTTTTACTCTCGTTGTTCCTCCGCTCCAAACTCCTTTTGCAAAGACGTTATTATTTACTGTGCTCAGACTACGTTATATTTATACTATTTAAGTGCGCGTCGAGACGGTTTTTAAACATATTTACCGACCTACTATCCACTACGTGGGTGGGTAGCCTATTCCAAATTTGAGTAATTTTAAACGTAAGAAGAAGAAGAAGAAGAAGAAGAAGAAGAAGAAGAAGAAGAATAAGAATAAGAAGAAGAATAAGAAAAGGGTGTTCAGGGTGTTAAAATAAAGAGTCTATAAAAGGGGATTTAAAAAGGCGGTTAAGATTAGCAAATAAGGCCGTAGGCCACACCCTGCAGTGGTGCCTGTGTGACCAAGCTCTTCCTGTTAAGGAAGAGAACAGCGGCTTGTATATATATATATATATATATATATATATATATATATATATATATATATATATATATATATATGAGGAATTAAACCACATTCTCCGAAGACAATTTAATTCAGAACAGTTTCGGTGTATCTCACACCCTTTTTCAACTGACACTGGGCAGAAAATATATAAGAGAAAACCATAACACAAGATCCCCTCTTTTTCCCCCAATCCCCTACTTGTGGCTAATCGGGGGGGGAGGGTTAGGCCTAAACATATTGAAGGGCTGACATTTTACTATTTTATTTATTTGCGATCTTATTACAGGATTAAAAGAAAATTGACCCTCAGATAGATTTAAATTAGGAACTGACGATATCAAGCTCGATTCTACGATTCTTCTCTTAACATAGTCGGCCGATTTAAATAACATTTTACTTCCATTGAAATCGATCGTATGATTCTTGTCTCTAACATGGCAAAAAATTCCACTACTTTCGCTGCCCACTCTAATATCTCTTTTGTGTTCGTACAATCTCTTGTGTAGATTTCTCCCCGTTTCCCCTATATAAACTTTATGGCAATCGTTGCATGGTACTGCATATACTCCTATGTTATGATGTTCTTTGGGTTTCCTGGCAATCATCAATTGGTTTAAGGAATTATTATATTTAAAGGCTAGATTAATACTCGCTTTTCCAAATATGTCCTTTAAACTATTTAATTTATTATTAAATGGCAATGTTATAGATTTGATGAAGTCGTTAGTGCGGGAAAGGCTTATTACCATAGAATGTTTTCCTAGCTGCAAAATGGGCAGACGATATGAACCAAGCGACATAGATTTGAGAATTTTCGAATCGTTGCATATTGAAAAGATACACCTAGAACTCAGCGATTAAAAGTACTCTATCAAACATATTACCATACAATGACCAAATAAAATATTTAAAACAACCAACTCCCCCTTCCTCGTTATTTGTCTTTCCCATTTCTGTAGTTATTCTCTTAACTCCAATGCTAAAGGTTAGTTCTCGTGTTTCAAATATATATATTTTTACTGTAGATTTCTTAGTACATTTTTTACCACAGTTTCCTATTTTTCACATCTATTTTAAACTTTTTAACTCACTATTATTGTGTACTTCATATTTCTTATCACACTTTTCTATATTCTACATGTATTTATATTGTTGTTTATTACTGTTTCATTGAAAATATGTAATTTAGATGCATTTTAACATTCAACATTTGTATATACTTTTATTGTATACTTCCTAGGATTTTTGCGGCGTCTCTACATTACTTGAACTGCTTTATTTAGAATTTAAATTTTCTGTCAATTAATTATTTTTACTTAGAATTTTGTTTTGTTTCAGCCACTGAAAGATGGTCCTAGGTTAAGGTCCAAAACGTTTGGGAAATGCATTTATGATTACTGTCACTGCCTTGGTCTTTATTTCCCTTCTAGGGATACGATTCCTGCAGAATGCCTCCATAAATATATATATATATATATATATATATATATATATATATATATATATATATATATATATATATATATATATTGAGAATAATTTGCAATGACGCAATTATAATTATGCGGTTAACAGAACAATGTTGTAGCCAGTGACGTGCGGTGACTTTTGAAGATGAGGATTCTTGAGGAAGCAATTAAAGTTGCATAAAAATAAATGTTAATTAAAGTAAATATGTTGTTCATTACAAATAACTATAAAAAATTGTAAGGTACTCACTTTATTTAAATTTTATTTTGTTAAACTTTATTTATATTTGGTTATTTTTCGGTTCATGCACGCTGTCGAAGTATGGCTCAGTGTACGGGAATATACGCACACGGGCTCTCAGGTCGGCTAAGCAAGGCAACAAATGTTATTGTTCTAAGAGTGCGATTTGAATAGTTAGCTGCAGCTGCGTGACCGAGAAATATTCCAGACAAAACGAAAAAAATAGATTTTAATAAAAGTTACATAATAAATATGGATATATAGGTACATGAATAAGACGGAATTAGGTTTCAAATACTAATTGGATAACCAGGGTTATTAAATGGTTTTAATGGGAGATTTAGGGTAGTGAGCGATTTAGTTCCGTGTAGCCGGGAACCCGAAAATGGTGGTGCTACTTTCTCCAAACTCTGATTTAGTGAGATGCGGGTCTTTTGTCTTCAAGAGTTCACCGGACAAACTTCGAAGGGGGGAGGGGGGGACTTCTCCAAACTCGGATTGAGCGAGCTATCGGGCATCTTTTCCTCAAGAGGTCACCGGTCGAACTTCGAAGGGAGGGGGGGAGGATGACTTCGCGAGCTATTGGGCCTCTTGTCCTCAAGAGGTCACCGGAAGAACTTCTGAGGACGGCTTTTCCAATCCTTGATCCGAAGGCGGTTGAGAAAGGCTGACGTTGCCTCGAGGGACTCTTCTCCCTGACCCGAAGATACGAGTGTGATGTCTAGCTCTTCCGTGGCCTGCGACCGTCACTAAACACCTCTCGGGTGAGAGAGGCTTTGAATCAAACCTCCGTTCGGGGAAGCGTCGTCTAACCGAATATGTGAGTAATCCTTGGGAGGGTGCATATATACCTGGAATTCTCCAAAACAGGGAAAGAGAGAGGGGCTTTCTCGAACCTTCATTATCGGCTGGGACAACCGAGCGATGTCCTTGTGATAAAGTGTAAGAGACCGGGGTCAGCGGGACTGACGGAACGACCAGCGGCTGGAGCCGTAAAAGTTGTTCGAGGTAAAACTACTAATAAACGAGTAATCTCCTGACCCGAGGGGGGGAGGGGGATTAAGACAGGCGGGGAGGTAGCCTTCAATCTCAGCGTCATGCCTCGGTGTGAAATTCTTAGTGACCTGGCGGAACGTCCAAAAAGGGTGAGGTTGGAGGGGGGTGGGGAGTAACGACTCGCTTTCTTTCACGAAGTAATATCTTAGGAGGTGGGGAAATACTACGATTTTAGAGGGTCCGTCTACATCCGCCCTCGAATTTCGTGGGCGCTTTGTTATAAATATCTTTATTTTTAAAAAAATACGCAAATGCTATCTAGAGTATATTTATGATATACACTATATAGCAGTTTCAGTACTTAATGTGTGCAAATCTCTAATTATCATGTTATGACGAAAAATAGATTGGCCATCTTCGAATTGAAAGAATCTAGTTAGTTTAATTTTTTTGATTATTTTTGTATATAATGTCTTCGCCTCAAAAGAATCGGTTACGTAAGAGTTTATATAGTTTAGTTTTTTATTTTTGTAAAACATTTCAAATATTTATTTTTTAATTAAGATGCTATAATTGTGTACACATAGGTGCGAACGGGTTACGTATCAAGCTATAAACAAATAGAGGCCTAAGGAGATTTGACAATCGCGCCTTTGAATTCGGAACTAAGGATAGGATTTTTCAAGTTAGGAATATTTACGAGTTTTTTTTTAAGTGGGAGTATGAGGAGCTAAGCCTCCCATTTCTAAATTAAGTTACAAATTATATATAATACAATATGATGCGATTGCAATTCAGCCCCTCCCCCCCATAGCACTTTTTTTTAATTTGCCCAAGAAAAAGCATTGTCTACATTAAAAAACAAGTTTATATATATATATATATATATATATATATATATATATATATATATATATATATTATTATTATTATTAAAAATCGAGGGTGGGCATAAACCAAAAAAAATAACCTTAAATTTATCCAAAATCTTTTATTATATCTGCCTACATTGTATTTACGAGTGCGTAGGCCTTCCTGTTTTAATAATAGTTTCTCTTTCATTATAAGTCATCGCACTAAACTTCCTTTTTAATAATTTTTAAATAATTTAATCGCATTTTCTCACAATTTCATTTGCATCCATTTTGTTTAAAAAGGAATTATCATTTAAAAAATGAATAAACAATACGGAACACTTATTTACTGATCTACTGATCTCAAAGATACGAAGGGACGGGTGACTATGGTAGGCCCGACAGAATCCGGGAAATATTAACAAAATGCTTAAGATATAAGAGCTTAACCATACTAGAGTTTTTGCTATTTAGCTGCTTTCTTTCCTAGAACTAGTATTTAAATATAACCTAAAATTTTGTTTAAGCTTCAGAGCATAATAATAGCTACGTCCATGTGTCTTATATATTTTGTTGCTTTTTCCTAGATTCTAACAACTCGACAGGCATGCCAGATGCAAGCAGATGACTGCAGATCAAAATTTGCTTCCTTTACCGTATACAAATAGGTTATTTTGTCCTTAATTCTAACACGGCTTTGAAATATCTAGATAAAAATCGTAAAACTCTAAAGACTGTATCTTATTGCAAAGAAAAGCAAAACATCTTTTAAAATAGTCATTCCGAAGCGCCAAAAAGCAGAACTATTAATGAAATTAAGAGAAAAAAAAGAGTAGAAATCTCAACGAAAAGGATGTATTTCTTCAATTGCAGTCAGGCTCATCAGGGTCTAACTACAATTCGATTGAAAGTGACGGTACCGTATACAAGTATAGGCAAACATAAATGTGAGTATTTCAATTCATTGTGCTGTACAGTGGTTAGCGCGCTTGCCCGGAAATCGTTGGGTCCGTAGTTCGAATATCCGTCCGGACTCTTTTTAAGCTGACACTATTTACTAGGGAGGGTTATCACCGTTGGTGGCTGGGCGTCACGGTGGGAACGTAGCCATGACAGGCTGTCCACCTAAGAGAAGGATAACTGATTTCAAAATCCAATGATGAGCCGGGTCTCAAAGGCTGAACAACCCCGGTTTCTACTGTGAATATTAATTGTTGGGTGTAATTTCCTTTTCTTTTCTTTTTAAATAAGGGAAACATTGCTTCCATTGACTGCACGCCACTGGTTGTAGCTAACTAAGCTGTTCATTAAGCCGTCGGAAAAAGTTCTTCTTACAGTCACGAGAGGAAATCGCATAAGCCAACCTTTCTAACGCAAACCCTCATAAATTGCGTATCAATCGGCTATTTTAATTCTTATCCCTGCTTCTAAGAGAATGGGAAATAATTATAATTGCGTCATTGCAAATAATTCACGATTTATAAGGCCGAACTAGAATGGATATCCCTTATGCGATATCCTCTCATGACTGAGAGAAGAGCTCCTTCTCTCAGTGTGCATGGTTCGAATCGCTTCCCTGCACGGATTTTTTCGAAAAAAGGTAATAAAAATATTACTGCTAGGAAAAATTATTCCGTTTTCTCTTTCAATGTGGTTTAATGGATTCATTTTCATCATTCTCTCGCGCTACTTTGAGATATATATATATATATATATATATATATATATATATATATATATATATATATATATATATATATATATATATATATATATATATATATAAGGGCAAAAAAATCAAGACCCACATGTAGATGGAAAAGGCATTTATTTAGCTCTGTCAGACGTTTCGTTCCACATCAGAATATCTTTAGTGATTCTATTTAAAGTCAAAGAAACGGTTCAAATGAGCACAGTAAACCTCTGGTGTGATAGTCTGATTTGGGTTAAGAAGTTCACAATAGATCTTGGCATCTATATCCACCAAACGAACAAGAGAATATTCCGTGAATGAGGCGCCTGTTTCGGTTTGGGCATTGGTTTTTCCACCGGGCTATTCCATTTTCTAAAAAGTTCAATATTATTTTACATAACCCACTTTTCGTCTCCTGTAACAATACTAGTAAAAGTGGTTTACTTTTTCGTTGAAAAGGAGAAATAAACAAATTTTGAGTCTTTATTGCAAGTATACCTCTGAAAGGTAATGAGGAATCCATTGCTCACCTCATTAAACCTTTTCTGTCTCATTTCAATCACGGTGCACAGTGGAAGAGTTCAATGTAGTTTTTTTCAGGCAATCGTTCAACAGTTACAATCCGAAGATTCCACTGTTATTTTTAAAAGATCTTCATCAAATTGCACTGGTCGTTTCCCCGAGAGAAAATTATGACCCATCTTTGACAGTGGCTCACATTAATTGCTCCTTCACCTTATAGTTGATACAACCTTTTTGCTGTTAACTTTAAATTGTTGATTCTTATAAACTCCCAAAACATAACGTTGTGATGTGCATTTTTGATACTTCCATAATATTTATCATTTAATGATAAAGCACATTAAATTAGCAATAATAAGACAAAATTGATAGGTCCTAAAATAGGCTAAGTCATACAGGCACCTAGGCTTTGAGTTTAGTAGACTAGGCTAGCATAAAAACAAATCTGAGTTCGATTATTTCTAGCCATAAAATAATAATTAAGACAAGGAAATGCCGCATTACTTATGGAATGATCAGTGAGCAAACGGAAATAGACTAGCGAATAAACAATGAAGTAAATATCGTCACTATTTAATGGCATGGAGGTGAGAGACGGTGATAAAAGAGCGACCCTCCACTTTCATTTAACCCCCCTCTCCACTAATACACATTCAGTAAAAATTAATTTATCTTTTTTTCTGTTTAATTTAGTTAATTTTATTAATGTCTCTAAATATGTATATTTTGGATATGGAGAAATTCGTAATAAAAAAAAATGATTTTCCTTTTTTTTTTCAAAATAAACTGAAAATAAAAATCCGTAGAATCAAAAATACTTTAAGATGCTTAAAGTAGTCATTGTCCTTTTGAATATGCATCAGTGACTTTAGAAGGCCTAAATATGCCTTTAAATTATGTTAAAAAGGTTGTTAAAAATTTTAAAAGGTATGTGCATATCCGTGTTAAAGTATACCTGAAAATTTCAGGTACTACTTTGACATATGTCTAAGTTTTATTATTTATATTTCTTATTTTATCTATTTTGTTCCTTCGTTTCCATTAGGGTCTATGTTGCAATTTTGCCCAGATGGAGGAGTGTCATCCTTTATTCCTTGAACGTAGGTGACGTCGGATGGAATACTCGTTCTAATTGGCGGAAGACGGGGGAAGTAGCCATGGCCACCGTTCAATTAGCCTTCATGAGTAGGTCAACTTCCAATGACGTCATTATGGAAATGGCAGAGATGACGCAATACTGACTCTGGGGGTCTTTTCAAGTAGAATAAATGTGTAAAAATAATTCGTAGGGACTTTTGGGGAGCTGGGGTTGTTTGAGAATAATTAGCACGGCAAGAATTACGGGAAAATTAATTGAGGTTTTTATTTATGACTTAGAAATATTAATTAGTTCGAAGAGCTGTGTTTTCTTGAGGTACAATGGCAAGAGAAGACAAGTCGCTCTGTTTATTTTAGAGTATACGGTTACTATACCCGAAAATAAGGGGGATAGAAAAATTGCACGATGTTGCATCGGACTCGTAAATAGAAGGAGGCAATGTAATGATGAGCGGTTGTGTGGGTGAGTGGAAAGAATGGTCCATATCACATTGCATCCTAAAAGTTAGAGGAAACAAGTCGTGGAAAATCTGACTGTCCACGGATACTACACAATACAAACTACTTCAGCCTTAAATACTGAACCTAGACAAATATTTGAAAATAATGTCTGGCATTTTCAGGTATCACTAACATGGCCATTCACATACCTTTTAAAACTCATACGAGTTCGTGAAAATATCACCAATCCTCTGATGTACAAACTCTAATTTTATTATAGGGCTGAAAGTCACGTGGGTGCACTTACAGTTACAAGGAGTTACAAGGAAAGAAGGTACCCTAGGAGACCTTACGGTCCATTCAAAGAGGGTACCTTTGGACTAGCAATCGAGCGGGCACATGGCTGCTCAATTGTTTTGCGTCCCTAAACGGCCACTTTTCAAGACTTTGTCTAGTCTTGACTTGAACTGGTCAACAGATTCACTGTTGACAACTTCCACTGGAAGTGCGTTCCACATACCGCAGATACTGTAAGTGAAAAAATTTCCACACAGATTGCGGTTGTAACGCTTCAGCTCAAGTTTGAAGCCGTGATTGCGCGTTCTGTTCTCACTCAGTGTGAAAATATCCCGGTAGTCAACATTGTCGAACCCTCGAATTATTTTGAAGACCTCGATGAGCTGACCACGCAGTCTACGGGTTTCCAACGAGAACAGATCTAATTCCCTTAGTCTATCCTCATAACTTTTATGTCGGATAGAGGGAATCAGTTTGGTTGCCCTAGCTTGTACGCGTTCCAACCTTGCGATGTCCTTTCGAAACGAAGGACTCCAAAATTGTACGGCATACTCCAGGTGCGGCCGAACCAGGGAGTTGTACAGACAAAGTACTATCTCCCTGTTACGGTATCCAAACTGGCGCTTTATGTAGCCTAACATCCTTTGGGCTTTCTTCTCTGCCTCGATGCACTGTTTCGAGAACTTGAGGTCGCTAGTGATAGCAACACCCCAGTCCTTCTCAGTGTCACTCGATTCAAGAGCAGTGCCCTTAAGGATATAATGAGATTTGGGATTTCTGTGACCGATATGCATTACCTTGCATTTGTTCACGTTGAAAGGCATTTGCCACGTGTCCGACCACTCCCCAATCTTCCCAAGATCTTCCTACAGGCGGGCAGTATTTCCTCCTTTGCAACGTTCATACCAAGCTTGGTATCGTCGGCAAATTTGGAAATCTTGGCAACCATGTCACCGTCTATGTCGTTGACGTAGATGATGAATAGTAGTGGTCCCAGGACAGAACCTTGAGGCACTCCGCTAGTAACGGGCACCCACTCAGAAGCCTGTCCATTCACCACCACCCGTTGCCGTCTGCCACTTAGCCAGTTCTCGGTCCAGCCGGCT
This sequence comes from Ceratothoa steindachneri, assembly GCA_963969495.1. Taxonomy (NCBI): domain Eukaryota; kingdom Metazoa; phylum Arthropoda; class Malacostraca; order Isopoda; family Cymothoidae; genus Ceratothoa; species Ceratothoa steindachneri. The sequence goes on along the minus strand of OZ018322.1, from coordinate 131,404,127 downwards.
ACTTTTCCGTCTATGCCCAGCGCTCGCACTTTCCGGAGAAGGCGGCGGTGTGGTACCTTATCAAAGGCTTTCTGAAAGTCTAAGTAAACCACATCCACCGCCTTGTCCCGATCGTGCTCACTGAACACAAAGTGGAAGAATTCCACAAGGTTCGTCAGGCATGACCGTTGCCTTCGGAAGCCGTGCTGGGAACTCCTCAGTAGCAGGTTTGACTCTAAATACGACGTTAATTTCTCCACCATGATGCTTTCCATGAGTTTACCGACTATCGAAGTCAGACTGATAGGTCGGTAGTTTGACGGTTTGTTACGGTCTCCTTTCTTGAAGATCGGAGTCACCTCCGCCTCACGCCAGTCTCTAGGAACGCATGCGGTCCGGATTGACATGTTAAAGATAGCGCACAGATGTCGTGATACTTCATTGCACACTTCCTTCAACACCTTGGGTAGAAACCCGTCTGGTCCAGGGGACTTATTCGTCTTTAGGTCAGCGATCTTTTTCTTTATTTCTTCTTCGGTGAAGTCCATTGCCTCCAGCTTTTCCCCCGAGTAGGAATCCGTGGGCTGGGGGATGGGACCACACTCTTTAGTAAACACTGAGGAGAAGTAGTCATTGAGAAGGTTAGCATTTTCTGCATCTGACTGAGTTAATGCACCCTCCTCGTCCACTAAGGGCCCAATCCTACGATGGATTGGTTCTTCGGCTATTTACATAGCCGAAGAACTCCTTGGGATTCTCTTTACAGAGTCTCGCCACTCGGAGTTCCTCAGTACGCTTAGCCGCCCTTATGCTGGACTTCACTCTCCTGGCTAGCCTCCGGTACTCGTCAAAGGCACCCGAGATCTTCGATCGCCGGTACGCATTTCTCTTCTCCCTAAGCAGTTGGCCGATTTCTCGATTAAACCACTTTGGTTGAACAGAAGACCGACGGAGGCATTTCAGAGGGATGCAACTTGATTAAAGACTCATGAATTTATTTTTGAAATTGTTCCACGAATCCTCAACCTCTTCGCATAACGCTAGCCTTACATCAGTCAGCCCAGCTCGAAGGCTTGCAAAGTCTGCTCTTCTCAAGTCAAGTTTCTTTGATTGACTGGCAACAGACCTTACCTTCGGGATCTTGACGCTAAATCTAACTAGCTGGTGATCACTGCCACCGAGCTCTTCGCCTACAGAGACATCCTCAACGATATCATCCTCAGAGGTGAAGACCAAGTCAAGGATATTGTCTCCTCTCGTCGCTTCTCTGACCCATTGAGTGAGGAACTCGTTGTTGGCGAACTCCAGGAGTAGCGCTCTCTCGCCACAGGCTGCTCTGGTTTCCCAGTCAACTTGTCTGTTGAAGTCGCCCATAACGATGCACACTCTGCCTTAAACAAGCTCACCCAGCAGCTGGTACAGTTCCCTGTCCTTCTCAACGGGTTGGGAAGGGGGTCTGTAAAGCACCAGGGTCCTGTATCTGACAGAACCTATCTCTAGGTCAACGCCTAGGAGCTCGTGATCGGATATAATGTTGGAGTTCGAAGATTTGATTGTATCCTTGACATACAACATTACACCGCCACCCTCTCTGTCTGGCCTATCTTTGTGGAAGAGTTGGTAGCCAGGAACCGTGAATTCGCCTTCAAAGTCTCGGTTTGACGTTTTTATCCACGATTCTGTTATGGCTACCATTTCGGGTTCTTCCGTCGCTACGAGGCCACGGAGCTCAGGAAACTTGTTCCTGATTGACCTCGCATTAAACAGAAGAACTTTCAGGGAGTCCCCGACTGTAGGACTCCCTACGCTCTTCCGTTTCCCGGCTTGTTTGTTAGCGAGGCACCCCTTTTTGCGACCTCTGAGAAGGTCGTTTCTGGAGTGACACGGGCGTACTGGCGTACGTCCGCCCTCACTCTGGGCCGGATACTCCTTTCGGTCCTCTCTACGACATCCTGGATCATGTTCGACAGAAAGGCCTTTCCTTTAAAGGAAAGAATTACCCCATCCCTTTGGTAGAGATCATTTCTACCATAAAAGGTGCGGTACGGGTCCATAAAAAAGACCCCCTCTGCCGTACACAAATCTGCCAGGCGCCGGTTTAAAGACACATTCATCGAGTGAGCGGTCCGTGTTGGACCTCTCCTCGGGAGCATCTTGACTACCACACGCTTGCGGGTTTATAGCCCACAGTCGTCCCCGGCACCCATGACCGTGTGGAGGATTTTATCTGTAGGGCCTACCCTACCTCCTCTCAGGTAGAGGTCGTTTCCACTGACCATCAGAGCAATGACTGAGCTCTCAGAAATCTGTGATTTCTCAGCCTCTACTCTGATGTGGTGGTTACCACATCCTGGCAGGCAGCTTACCTTCACACTAGTGTGAAGGCGGGCCGCTAGCAGGGACTGCAGGCCCCGTGCTTGAGAATCACCAATAAGGGTGACTCTTGCACATTTGTCAGCAGGCGACTTATTCTTCCCCCTCGGAAGCGACTTGCCGCTTTCCTCTTGTATCTCTACATTTTTCTTTTTTTTCTTCTTCATCTTATTTTTCTTGTCTTTATTTGTTTTCTCTTCTTCCGTTTCTCTCTTCTCTTCTTTTCTTTCCACTTTCCCTTGCGCACCAGTAACGCTCGAATCCTCTACACTGGGGTGAGCAGCATTAAGGTCCTTTTTCTTCTTTTTCTTTTTCTTCTTCTCATTGGCTCCGCATGGCAGAAGTGGGGCTGCCAATGCAGTTTCACCTCCTTGGGCTGGAGTCGCATCGGCAGAACCACCCAAGTCAATGGGACTTTCGTCTCGAGCTTGAGCCGACTGGGCCTCTAGTTTAGAGGCTAGCTCTAGGATTTTTTCCTCGAGACGCCGAATCTGAAGCGCGTGCTGCGTTTCTAGGGTCTGTATTTTATTTTCCAGCGCCCTAGATTTTTCTTCAGAGGTTGTGAAGAGATCCTTGAGTTCATTGCAGCATGCTACTGCCTCTTGGATCTCTCCTTTAAGGATGCAGTCGGTGCATATACTTCCCGGGTGGCATTTCGAAAAACATCCTTCCGGGAAGTCCACGCACCACTTGTCCTTCTGGCATATCGCACATGTATATTTAAGTGCAGCTGGACCTTTTTTCCCTGTCATTTTAAACACTTTCTCTCTTTCAAAACTTTGTGACCAATCAATAGAAAAAAGGGGGTTGGTGAGTTCTCCCCGCGTGAGTCGCTCCCGCCTATCGATCGGAGACGTTTCGGATCTTTCAGAAGGCACGCTCCATGTGCTGCTGTTCGTCCGACCGAGTCGTCAAGCCTCGGCGTGCCGTGGCTCCCAACCAAGCAGCACAGACGGTCCCCGAAGGGGCCATCGATTTGTCACCAGGTGAACAACAACGAAGCACGCCCCTTACTAAACTCCTACTAGTTCCCTTCACAACGGCCAGGATCTCGGAGCAGCGTTCAATGGATATCCCGCCACACCAAGAGACTCGACCCAAGGCTTTTTATTGGCCTGGCAACCAACCTGGGAACAAAGGGCCGTCACCTCGGACCGATGCTACCAGAGGCACCCGTCAACGGGCACTGGGAACGGTCAATAATTACGCGCCAGGGAAGGGGTTAACGGGGCACTACCTTCATCCCATTCATCGTGCCCCAACGCCTAGGACACCTCTAGTCCTAGTCTCTCGCAACCAGTGAGCGTCGATTGGCGTTGTTTATAGAGGTTCCAAAGCCTCTCTTCTGACGCATGAGGTAGCTGCCAGGTCCTTATATGTAGATAGAGGAAGAAAAGGGAAACAGGGACATGATAGGAGTAGGCTTTTTTTTTGTTTTTTTCTTTTTGTAAAAGTGGGAGAGATAGAATAAAAGTAAAAAAGGAGAAGGATAGAGTAAAAAAAAAGGAAGGAATGACGCACTTAGTCTGGAATCTCGTTTTCGACCAAATCGACAAGGGAAGCCCTACCAGGGGTACCCAGAAGAGGTACCCCCGCCGACATAGCTCGAAAAGTCAAAGGGACACACAAGCTCTCTTCCCGCGACAAGGGGGCGTCACCTCTCCCAGAGATCTACACAGAATCCGCGACTCTACCCCTCCCCTCCGCATTCTAAGACATACCCAATCCCCCAAAAGAGTACCCTCAACAGAAGAAGTTAATGGGAAACAACCCAAGTCCCAAATTTATACCTTGTTGAACTCCAAAAAAAACCACTAAGGTGGTTTGAGTGCCCACCAATCAGACTCCATCATTGGTCGCTCCCCCACCCCCACCTATCTGAATTTAACTCATAATTGGAGCCAATTAAGGAGAGGAAAGCAGTGCATACGATTGCGACAGAGCAGCTAGAGGCTAGAGAGAAGTCGAGCAGAACTAACAAGTTGAGTGTCGTCATCTCGGCTGCGAATTCCGTCAGTGACTCGAAACAAAAGAGTTTCCATGGTTACGAGGTTACTGGAATGAAGAAAGAAAGGAAAATTGACCAGGGATTTTATCAGCGATTTTCGCTCACTTAAAAATCCTTTTATTTTTTAGTGGGGACCTGAGTCGCCCAATTTCCTGAAACGATTGGTCCATCCCGAGCACCAGTACAGCGCCGTTCACAGAAAAGGCTGCTGATGGACCCCGATTGAGTGTTTCACAGAGTATATAGTCGAAATAGGGAATAAAATGGCTTATTTCATGGAGAAATCGGCCTTTCCCAACTGCCATTTTCTAAGAAAGAAGCTGGGATTAAACAACAACAAATTTGTTTATTAGAATAAAGGGAAATATGTGTAATACTACGAGGACAATTTGTGGCGACGGAATGGGAGATAAACAGAAAAGAAAATGAAGGAAAAACAAGTATTGGAAAAAAATGGGACAAGAGGATTGCCCTATCAAACACACCAATCATAGCTGCTGAAAACGGTAGAGTTTGCGGTGTGGCGAGTGAGAAGCGCGCGGTTTATGAGCTCAATTTGAACCGAGTCTCAGAAGACTCAGGAAAACCCGAGTGGATTGAGACGTCCCGCACCGTCCATTGCATCTCTGCGACCCGAGGTCTTTTGGTTCGAATCCCGCCACTCCCCGACGCTTCTTCCTTTCCCGATGAACCCCTTTCGCTTTAGGGTTACTCAAAAGCCTTAAAGAGGTCTTCCCTAACAGCATGTGGTCAATAGAGTTTCGACCCCTTTAAAGAACGGCCGGAAAAAGTCTCCGAAAAGGAGATTCGCGTTTCTACTTTTGGAGGAGACAAGGCCGTGATCTCTGAGCTGGACAGTTTTCAACGTTGGGTGTTCAGGGGTCAAGGTGCGGGGGTAGAAACCGGCAGGTAATTCAAGCCTACAGCATCTCCATCAGATGGAGAATTAGACGAATTCTATCCAGCAATATTCGGACACAAAGAAATCATTAAGACGATTTGGGGAATTTCAATGCAGAGGTTTAGAGAAAAAGGACATGAAGGGCGATCGGTAGGAACAATGAGAGTAGAAGATCGTAATAAACGTAAAAAACAAAAAAAGGACCCAACAAGAATGAGACATAGGATGTCCTCTTCTTCGAATTGTTTATTACAATGGATTTTCAAGACTTTGAAATGGGAACAAAAACACATCAGTATTTATTAAAGATATCTAAGACATCTTCGCTTATATGGTGATACAGTGCTTTTTGCCTCGAATCCAGAGAAACTGCAGTCATAGATAAAGATGAGTGAACAAAGAAGATGAACTAACCAACGAGAACATTTTGGGCCAACGAAGGAAAAAGATGACTATTAAGAAGGGTGAAGAAAGAAGATGAACTAACTAACGAAGGCATTTTAGTGCGGCGAAGAAATAGGGTGAATATAAAGATGGGGAAATAATGAGCAAACCGAGATGATTAACACCACCTATTTTTCCTGTTAAAGAATTCCAACCTAACTAAACGCCCCACGTGACTTTTGTCTTCAAACCGGAGGCAGCTGTTTTTTCTTCCACCTTCTGGAATACATCTTAATCTAATCCTTTCCTGGTTATCAATTCTTTCGCTCCTCAAACAAATTCCGAAGCCCTTTTATTTATATCTCCACACACAAACAATGAATCCCCTTCAAGTCTACAAACCTCTGCATATATAAAGTGGAGTATTAAATCCTTCAGGATGGAAGACAAAGTCCTTAGTCACCTGGACACAAACAGTTTCCCCATAATGGGTATTTATATATATTTGACAAAGTTAGTAAGCGGGCAGGTGATTTAGATTTAAAATTCTGGTGTTTCAAAAAACTTGGCATATATAAACGAATGATTCGTATAAAGAAAGAAATAAGTATTAAAAGAAGTGAATTTTCATCCACATATTTCGTCATATGTAGATGTTGAAGTAGTCGAAATAATCACAAACGTAAATCTTCGCGCCGAAGAAACAAATGAACCACCGAGTTAATTTTTAAATGAAATTTTAACGTACTCGTCTCAAGTCAAACAGCAGCTCCGAATGCTTCAGCTATGAAAAAATATCAAACCGGAAACGGAAATAGGTAAGAGCTCCACCTCCCACTCCTACAAATCTTAACGAGTTATTATTACCACATGAATTTTTAAAATATGTGCCTTATATCGTCATCAAAGAAAACTTCTTGCTAGTCGACATTGGTCCTTGATCAGATCGAATTTTAATTTGTGAGAAAAAAAAAGCTGGTTGTAATATCTAATTACTTCGAGTGTATGATACATTTAAGATTGCTTAAGTTTATTTTTAAAAGTGACCATTATCATCTCAAAAATTTAGGGTTGAGTGATTCCAATATTATATGCTGTTTTAGCTAACAAAAAGAGGGTAATTTATTTGTGAATATTTGAATTTATTAAAAAAAAATTGACCTCAATATGAACTAAGATTCAATTGTATGTTACTTTGAACAGTAGCATTTAATGCCATGAAGGAATGTTTCCTGGACGCGAAAAATAAAAGGATGTTTCTTCCATTTAGCTTCAAATATGCAAAGGCATGTATCTTCAGTTGGAATCTCGTTCATATACAGTGATACAGCATTTGCATTGAGGGAAAAAATAGTCTTTGCCTTGGCTTTTGGGCCAATATTCCACATCGAGCAATATGTTACTTCTTTAACAAGTGAAACTAACTTAGAATTAGAACTGCAACAAAAGGAAATATATATACTCCTGTACTTTAAATGGAAAAGACGAAAACCTTCGATCATGAAGAGGCCGCTAACAGAACCCTGGACGGATCATCTTGCAATTTTGAAAATTTATAGATGGATTGAGAAAAGTTCAAAAGGGGCGAGATTTTTATTATTCACAACTCGTAGGAGGAGAAGATTCACCAGTCGAGTTAAAAAAAGTATAGAGAAGCTGATAACCGCATTTTAAATATTGTTTAGTCTTTAAAAACAGATCAACATTTTAATATTTTTAAAAAATGGCGATAAATGAAACTTGAACAAGTGAATCATATTTCATTCTAACTGCTGTGACTGTCAGTTTTTTGTAAACTGAGTTGACCAGTCGATTATTTTGTTTCGTGTGTTTGATATCTAAAATGGATAGGACGCAGTCAACGTCAGGCTGTTCCGTAAACTTTATCTTAGGATGTTTGCTGTTTACGGACTGTGAAAACACTCGATCATGATCTGGAGATGTAAATAGCAGAGACGAGTCATCAAACTATCTTCTCTAATACCCAGGTTTAAAATGAGGTAATTCCTTGAACCAAATATCCTCACTTAAAGAGATAAAATGGATGGATGGTATCTCAGCCGTATCGGTGGCACTCTTGACGAGGGTTGAAGAACTCTAGCGGATTAAGGAATTATTACTATTACTCTTACCTAACAGCATCGATATGGACGTTATAATTCATTATTAATATATATATATATATATATATATATATATATATATATATACATAAATATGGTTTACGGACGGTTATAGTTCGCAATTTTTAACTGATAATTTTACAGATATTTTTAACTATCGTTGTCGGTCTTTTTTTCCTTTTTCTTTTTAAAAAATAACCATTTTTGCTTTATTTTTTTGCAGAATAATTGACTATGTAAATTTTTGAACCCCACAATTCGTGGAAGAGGCATGGAGTTTTCCTTGGAATCGGCGCCGGAAGGACAAACAAGTTGATTTCAGATTTCCTCAACGTCATCAAAAGGATTGTGGAAAAGGTCAGAAATGAGTTAGAAGATTTAGAATTCGACTAAGAGGCGACAGCAGAGAGGAAAGCCCATGATCGACGATTTGACGCCATTACAATGCCTGAAATTCGTCGCTGAAATCCAGGAGATTATCAACAATGACCCCAGAAAGTCGATTGTGCCACTGCAAGGAATAAAGGCATGGATGAAAAGTTCAACAGGCTGGTGGTGTATAAGGACATTCGCTATTTTTTATACAATGTGAGGAAGAGACAATTTATGTCCAAGACGATGCAGGAAAGGAGACTCAAGCACAACAAGAAGCTGATTAAAAAGTTGAAACAGCCGTTGGAGCTAAACTTCGTGTCGTTCTCTCCGACGAGAAGAATTTCCGCCAACGGCCACAACAACATGTGGCTCGATGTCGCGCCCATGGACGTGCCCTGTGTCATGCAGATAAAATTTTCAGAGCCAATCATAGTTTTCGGTGTTGTCAGGAGTGAAGGTGCCCTCATTACACCCCACTTCTTCCCTGAGGGCCCCACTTTGAACAAAGACGGTTCTGAGCGAGGTGGTGAAACCCTGGGTCGACCGGGTAGATGCAACAAGACTCTGCGCTTTGCCACACCAGCCAGAAGAGCCAGGTCTGGCTGTCGGAGAATTTCTTCGATCATTCGCCTGTATCCAACTCGCTAGATTTCTTTGTGTGGGGTGCGTTGGAACGAGAGACCAACAAATACAACTGCAATCCGAAAGACGAGCTGAAGGCCAGGATTATCAGGGATTTTAGAGGCCTAAAACGGGAGAGAGTGACGAAGGCCTTTAGCCGATTACGCCATCGCCTGGAGGTTATCATCAATGACACAGGCAAGTTTATTAAAGGAGATCAACATAAGATGCCATGAAGACAAACTGATCCAAATTTGACTAAAATACCTCATAAAATAAAAACACTTTATTTTTCATTAGTCATCATGCGAACGAAAACCTTCCGCACCATATATATATATATATATATATATATATATATGTATGATATATATATATATATATATATATATATATATATATATATATATATATATATATATATATATATATATAGATATACATATACATATATATATATATATTGTTTTTCAGAATGTAACAAAGAATTATGAATCCCTGTATGTTTACCTTCACCATCTCCTGTTTCCAAAGGCCACCTGCTACATCACCAGAAAGTTCCAAATCCACAAAGGAGCCCAGAATGTAGTGCGTTAGAGTAATCTACGTTTATCTGATGCGGAGGGGGGGGCGGTGCATAACATATAATGGATTCCTTATTTCAGGTTTTGGCTAACGCCCCTCCTCGCTCGGTGCAATTAATTACGTGTGGCTTTGTTCAAAGATGAAGGCGGTACTAATTCTCACTATGATTTGACCCACGAAACCCCAAAGGTAACTTTATAGTGGGGAGACACCGCCCTACAAGGCCATTTCCTACTCTTTAATACCCGACAGCAAGCGTGACATGGCCAACGCGGCATCACCAGAGCAGGTGCCATTATTTTCTCGTTTCTCTTTTTGACCTTTGGGTGAGAAAGGGAAATTTGGATGATTTGCGGGGGAAGCACTCGGTAGGGAGGAGTCAATTTATTCAGTTTCATATATTTACTTCTAAATTGGCTCATGATAATAGGAAATTAAAAAATAATTGGTTGTCGATAATAAGAAAGGAAAAAGAAATGTCTGTCGATAATAGGAAAGTACAGACAAAATGTCAGTGAACAATAAGATATAAACAATATTGGCTGTCGATAATAAAAATAAAAAAAGGCTGACAATAATAAGAAATTAAAAAAAACTCGCTATCGATAATTAATTAATAAGATTTTTATTTTAAATTTGGCGCTCGATAATAGAAAGAAAAAATGTCTTTTGATAATAGGAAAAAGGATGTCTTTCGATAATAGGAAAAAGGATGTCTTTCGATAATAGGAAAAAGGATGTCTTTCGATAATAGGAAAAAGGATGTCTTTCGATAATAGGGAAGAAAAATTATGGGAAACACTCAGTACGAAAGATACAGTTGATCCAGAGTTTCATTTACTCATTCAAGTGTTTTTGCTCTCATACAATCACTCATTATTATTAATCAAAGAACAACAAAGATTCGACCTCTTTCTCGCATCGTCCAGAGAATAGAGTATACAATAGACGCCTTCATTTCGCTCCTCAATCAATCAATTAATTAATCAATCATCAATCCATCAATTAATGCGTTCTTTGGTTTCTGAGTTGAATCCAACGAAGTAAGGTGGAGCCTGAAACCAACAATAAGTGTGGTTGCCCCGTGCGACCGCAAATCTGTGCCTCATGTTTTTATGCTTGTGGGTAGGTGTGTGAATGTTTCCTTGCTTTGGAGTGATGCGTTTGTGTATGTGCATGCATACATGTGTGAGCGTGTCCTCATTGCACAAGTATTTGGGAACAAATTATAATTCGATAAAAACATAAATATTGCAAAACAAATTACTTTTATAGAGATTGAGATCTGTTTTTACATACACACCTACACACACACACACATATATATATATATATATATATATATATATATATATATATATATATATATATATATATATATATTTAAAAACAATTGTTTTTTAATGTAGACAATATTTTTTCTTGGGCAAATTGAAATAAAGTACTTTTTTAGGATGTTATTTTGTTGGGCTATTGCAATCGCATCATATTGTATTATATATCGTTCTTTTAAAGTAATTTCGAAATGGGTGTCTTCGCCCCCATACCCCTCCCCAGCAATTAAAAAAAACAACTTGTAATATTCCTAATTCGAAAGCCTAACCTTAGATTCGATTTCAAAAGGCGATTGCTAACTATAGTTTCGCCTCTAGTTTTTCTACCGCGTTCCTTGACTTCAGACATATATTCCTCACCCCCGAATGATATTTAAATCAATTATATTCTCTTTAAAATTGATTAATATGAAATTTCTATATCATATTTTCATTCAGAAAAAAAATCCCTAAACCGCTTTCAGACTCTATGGCGACCTCAGGAGAGACTACATGCCAGGATCAGGTGGTTCTCATTCAGGCTTTAATTAAAGACTCGTCCGTATTGGTAGTATGGTTGGCATCTGCATCAAGGGAATCTAAAACGTAGTAGTACAAGGAATTCAAATCTAGAGAGTTGGAGACCGCGTGTTTGGGGTCACACGATCGTGAACATTCGCTGCCAGCCAATCCAGGTGAAGGGGGAGGGGAGGGGACCAGAGTCCTACTGAACCCTACATTGCATTTCTAGCGCCATAATAGTTTTGTTAAAGGTCATAGTTGATAATGTCCTAGACCTCTTGGACGAACTTGGTCGCCCCGACGATGTCTGTCCACTGAAAATGGAATCTTCCTCCTGGGTACGGACGGCAGGTCTACCCCAGGAAAGCCTGTAGCTCTTTTCTGACCTTGAACACGAGAGACTCGGCCATGTTCAAGAAGGAGAAAATCTCCGAATACCCGTGGTTAGTAGCGGGTTAAGACGGCGAGGATGGTGTGCCATTTTTATATCTCAGACTAGAAGCTGCCATGTTTAGGATGTATTAGAGAGATGTTAAAGCTCGGGATATTTATGGCTTGTGTTCACAAATATCTTACGCTTCCTGTTTGCGTATATTTTTCTGCCTTTGTGTGTATGTATATATATATTTATGAGGAAGAATGACATATTTATGTGTGGGGGGGGGGCCTGAAGATAGGAACACGTGCACGAATGCCCTTATGTTTATGTATAAGTCTGTAAATATATATCATTGCTGGTATGACTTGTGTGTGTGTATGTGTATGAATGTTTCTATAACTGTATCTCTACACGTGTGTAGTGCAAGCATTTTAAGACGAGAAATAAAAACAAACATTTTTTCGATAGAAACAACGAGAATACGAAGGAGTGAGAAAAGAAAAAGACAAGAAGAGAACCTTCGGAATCTCTCCTCCTCCACACTTGATCCTTTCCCTTTTGACTTTACAATCCGGTGTTGGTGTGGGTTCGAAAAGCGAGAGCAGGGAGATGGCAAGGGGCATGCGCCCACACCCCGCCCACGCCGTGTCCCTGGTGCGCTTACGACAACTAGTTGTGGGCGGTGCTTCGAATGCTTGCGAAGTCCTTGATTCGCCCAATGTTCCGTTGAAGGCGAGCGAGAGCCAGGTCGGATTCCCCCACGTGAAAGGGAGGCCATGGCAGAGCTGGAGGGGACCTGACACTCAGAGGGAGAGAAGGACAGACAGGAAGAGAATGAAATCATAAAGGGGGATTTTACAGGGTTCCTACACAGCCACATGATCCTGGAATCAGAACGACTCCCTTTTTCCGGACTCAAATCTACGAACAACATTGGTTATCATTTAGCAGACACCGCTCGGAAATTCACAGAGACCCCGCGTCGTCATTTACCCTTCACTCAAGGATTACCTCCACAATTCTCGAATGATATCCAACGAGTATTCAACCCACATCAGGGCCCATCCTCCGTGTACTCATCAGCGCTCATCACTCTTGTACTCATAAACGGTAATCTTCCTTGGGAATCCTTGCACTCAGTGTAAAGTGAGTCACAACCAAAGTCTGGTTGGAAAGAGTAAAGCGTGACAAGGACGTTCGTGTGGCCTCTCTCTGCAACGAGAACCCAAAGAACGTGAACAGCCGAAATCGACATTGAGTGGGCTCGCTGAAGGACGTTAATTCGGATCTGGCCATCGATAACGTACTTCGCGACTGATTTCCGTCAGTATTCAGGAAATAAAAGTGATGGTGAGATACAGAGTGCGTTTCCTTGCTCAAGAATGCTGGACAGGAAAGTGGGCGCAAGTTTAGTCGAAGTTTGCGGTACGATCGCGCATTAAAAAATTGGAAGCTACCGCATTCTGCGATTTCAAGTGTGCTCTGCCATTCCTAGCATTTAGTTGGGTTTCGTTATTGTTATTACTTCAGAATTGACTCTTATTTCTTCAACTGTCTGTTTTCGCGACATTCTATTTAATGTATAAATAGTAGAGATTATTGTTTAAAGATGGCATTAACGCATTTAAAATTGTTCAAAAGAATGATCAACAGAATGAAAACGAAAAAGAATTCTAAAAAAAAACAAACAGAATTTTAAAAATCAGTATAAAGCAAATAGTACCTAGTAATGTCTTTAGAGGAGAGATAGAGAGTAACAAGGAGTAACAAGGAAAATAAGTACCCTAGAAGACCTTATGGTCCATTCAATGAGGGTACCTTTGGACTAGCTGTCGAGCGGGCACATCCCCGCTCAAGTGTAAAATATAGAAAGAGTAAGATAGAGAGAGAGAGTAAGATAGATATAGAGTAAGAGGGAAATAGTAAGATTGAGAGAGATTAAGAGAAAGTAAGAGAGCTACAAGGAGCTACAAGAAAAATTAGTACCCTAGAAGACCTTACGGTCCATACAAGGAGGGTACTTTTGGCACAATCTTCGAAGGTGTCCGTTGGCAACCTCGAAGATCAGTCGTGAGGATCTCAACGGCGATTTCGCAAGACTTTATCTAGTCTTGACTTGAACTGGTCAACAGATTCACTGTTGACAACTTCCGTCGCGTCAGAAGTGCGTTCCACCTACCACAGATACTGTAAGTGAAGAATTTCCCACACAGATCACGGTGGTATCGCTTCAGTTCAAGTTTAAAGCCATGACTTCTTGTTCTCTCCTTGCTGAGTTTGAAAATATCCCCGTAGTCCAGTCTGTCGAAGCCTCGAAGTATTTTAAACACTTCAATAAGCTGACCACGTAGTGTCTGGGTCTCTAGCGAAAACATATCTAATTCCCCTAATCTATCTTCATAACTTTTATGTCTGATAGAGAGGATCAGTTTGGTTGCCCTGGCTTGCACGCGTTCCAATCTCGCGATGTCCTTTCAAAATGAAGGACTCCAAAATTGTACGGCATACTCCAGGTGGGGTCGGACGAGGGAGTTGTACAGACACAGTACTATCTCCTTGTTCAGATATATAAACTGTCGCTTTATATACCCTAACATCCTTTGGGCTTTCTTCTCCACCTCAATACACTGTTTCGAGAACTTGAGGTCACTCGTGATAGTTACACCCAAGTCCTTCTCAGTGTCAGTGGATTCAAGAGCAGTGCCCTCAAGGATATAGGGTGAATGAGGATTTCAGTGGCCGATATGCATTAATTTGGATTTGTTTACGTTGAAAGGCATTTGCCACTTATCAGACCACTCCTCAATCTTTCGAAGATCATCTTGCAGGCGGGCAGTATTTCAATCCTTTGCAACGTTCATACGAAGCTTTGTATCGTCGGCAAATTTAGAAATCTACGCAACCATGTCACCGTCCATGTCTTTGACGTAGATGATGAATAGTAGTGGTCCTAGGACAAAACTTTGAGTCACTCCGCTAGTAACAGGCACCCACTCAGAGGCCTGTCCATTAACCACCACTCGTTGCCGTCTGCCACTTAGCTAGTTCTCGATCCAGCCTGCTAATTTTCAGTCTATGCCCAGTGCTTGCACTTTCCGGAGAAGGCGGCAATGTGGTACCTTATCAAAGGCTTTCTGAAAGTCTAAGTTCCTCACATTGACCGCCTTGTCCCGATCGTGCTCACTGAAGACGAAGTGGAAGAATTCCACGAGGTTCGTCAGGCATGACCGTTACCTTCGGAAACTGGGCTGGAAACTCCTCAGTAGCAGCTTTGACTCTCAATGCTAGGTCATTTTGTCCACCATGAAGCTTTCCATGAGTTTACTAACTATCGAAGTCAGACTGATAGGTCGGTAGTTCGACGGTTGGCTACGGTCTCCTTTCTTGAAGATAGGAGTCACTCTGCTTTACGCCAGTCTCTAGGAACGCATTCAGTCAGGATTGACATGTTGATGATTGCACTCAGGTGTCGTGACACTTGATCGTGCATTTCTTTCAACACTTTAGTTAGAAACCCATCCCGGCCAGGTGACTTGTTCGTCATTAGGTAAGTGATCTTCTTTTTTATTTCTCCTTTGGTGAAGTCCAAATCCTCCAGTTTCTCCCCCGATTAGGAATCCGTCGGCTGTGTGATGGGACCACACTCTTCAGTAAACACTGAAGAGAAGTAGTCGTTGAGGAGGTTAGCATTTTCTGCATCTGGATGCTTTAAAGTCCCCTCCTCATTTCTCAAAGGCCCAATCGTTCGACGGATTGGTTTATGGCTGTTTACATATCCAAAAAACTCCTTGGGATTCTCTTTACAGAGTCTCGCCACTCGAAGTTCCTCAAACCGCTTAGCCGCCCTTATGCTGGACTTCACTCTCCTGGCTAGCATCCGGTATTCGTCAAAGTCACCCGAGATCTTCGATTGCTGGTACACAGTTCTCTTCTCCCTAAGCAGTTGGCCGATTTCTCGATTAAACCACTTTGGTTGAACAGAAGACCGACGGGAGCATTTCAGAGGGATGAAACGCGATTAAAGACTCATGAATGTGGTTTTGAAACTGTTCCACGAGTCTTCAACAGCATCGCACACTTCTAGCCTCGCGTCAGTCAGTCCAGCACGAAGACTTGCAAAGTTTGCTCTTCTCAAATCAAGTTTCCTTGATTTACTAGTTGCAGGCCCTGTCTTCGGGACTTTGACTAAAAATCTAATTAGTCGGTGGTCACTGCCACCGAGCTCTTCGCCAACAGAGAGGTCCTCAACGATGTGTTCCTCAGAGGTGAAAACCAAGTCGAGGATATTTTCTCCTCTCGTTGGCTTTCTCACCCATTGAGTCAGGAACTCGTTGTTCGCGAACTCCAGGAGTAGTGCGTTATCGCCACAGGGTTCTCTGGTTTCCCAGTCAACTTGTGTGTTGAAATCACCCATGACGATACACACTCTGTCTGCGACAAGTTCTCCTAGTAGCTGGTGCAGATCTCTGTCCTTTTCAATGAGTTCAGCAGGAGGTCTATAAAGCACCATGGTCCTGTATTTGGCAAGACCTATCTCTAGGTCAACACCTAGTAATTTATGGTCGGATACGATGTTGCAATCCGTCGAGTTGAGAGTATCTTTGACATACAACATCACACTGCCACCCTCTTTGTCTGGCCTATCTTTCAGGAAGAGTTGGTAACCGGAAATCGTGAATTCACCTTCAAAATCTAGGCTTGAGGTTTTTATCCATGGCTCCGTTATGGCCACCATCTCAGGTTCTTCTGTTGCTACGAGGCCACGGAGCTCAAGAAATTTGTTCCTGATTGACCTTGCATTGAACAGAAGAACTTTGACGGAGTCCCCTAGTGTAGGACTCCCTACTCTCTTCCGTTTCCCGGCTTGCTTGCTGGAGCGGTGCCATTCCTCTTTGCGACCTCCGAGAAGGTCGTTCCAGGAGTCACACGGGCGTACTGGCGTACGTCCGCCTTCACTCTAGGCCTGACACTACTTAGGGTCCGTTCCACGACATCTTGTATCATGTTACAGAGTACGGCCTTTCCTTTAAATGATATATGTACTCCATCCCTTTGGTAGAGATCATTTCTACCATAGAAGGTGCGGTAAGGGTCCACAAAAAAGACCCCCTCCGCCTTACACAAATCTCCGAGGCGTCGATTAAGGGAGACGTTCCTCGAGTGAGCGCTCTGGGTTGGACCTCTTCTCGGGAGCATCCCGACCAGTACACGTCTGCGTGTTTTTAGCCCACATTCGTCCACAGCACCCATGACTGTGTTGAGAATCCTTTCTGTGGGGCCTATCCTTCCTCATCTCAGGTAGAGGTTGTTGCCACTTACCATTAGGGCAACGACTGAGTTCTCAGAAATCTGAGATTTCTCCGACTCTACTCTGATCTGCTGCTTTCCCCTTTCTGGTAAGCAAGTTACCTTCACACTCGTGCGAAGGTGTGCTGCTAGCAGGGGTTGCAGGGCCCGTGTTGAGAGTCACCAATAAGGTTGACCCTCGCACATTTGACTGCACTCTTTTCTTTCGCCATTAACTTATCTCTTTTCTCTTTCGTCTCTGTATTTCCCTCTTTTTCTTCTTCTTATTCCCTTTTTTTCGATCTTCATTCGTCTTTTCTTCTGTTTCTCTTTTCTCTTCTTCTCTTTTCACTTTCCCTTGCGCAGCAGTAACGCTCGAATCCTCTACACTAGGGTGAACTGCATTAAGGTCAGTTTTCTTCTTTTTATTCTTTTTCTTTTTTTCATTGGCTTCTCGGCATAGCTGAAGTGGGACTGGCAATGCAGTTTCAGCTCCTTGAGGTAGAGTCACATCAGCGGAACCACCCAAGTCAGTGGGACTTTCGTTTCGAGCTTGAGTTGACTGGGTCTCTAGTTTAGAGGCTAGCTCTAGGATTCTCTCCTCGAGACGCCGAATCTGAAGTGCGTGCTGCGTTTCTAGGGTCTGTATTTTACTTTCCAGTGCCCTAGATTTTTCTTCAGAGGTTGTGAAGAGATCCTTGAGTTCATTGCAGTATGCCACTGCCTCTTGGATCTCTCCTTTAAGGATGCAGTCGGTGCATATAATTCCCGGGTGGCATTTTGAAAAACATCCTTCCGGGAAGTCCACGCACCATTATCCTTCTGGCATATCGCACATGTATATTTGAGTGCAACTGGACCTTTTTTTCCATGTCATTTTGAACACTTTCTCTCTCTCAAAACTTTGCGACCAATCAATAGTAAAAAAGGGGGTTGGTGAGTTCTCCCCGCGTTAGTCGCTCCCGCCTATCCATCGGAGAGGTTTCAGATCTTTCAGAAGGCACGCTCCATATGCTGCTGTTCGTCCGACCGAGTCGTTAAACCTCGGCGTGCCGTGGCTCCCAACCAAGCAGCACTGACGGTCCCCGAAGGGGCCATCGATTTGTCACCAGGTGAACAACGGAGCACGCCCCGTACTAAACTCCCACTAGTTCTCTTCACGACTGCCAAGATCTCGGAGCAGCGTTCATTGGATATCCTGCCACACCAAGAGACTCGACGCAAGGCTTTTTATTGGCCTGGCAACCAAGCTGAGAACAAAGGGCCGTCACGTCGGACCGATGCTACCAGAGACAGAGTAAGAGAGCGAGACAGAGACAAAAAGAGACAGAGAGAGAGAGTAACAAGGAGTAACAAGGAAAATAGGTACCCTAGGAGACCTTACGGTCCATTCAAAGAGGGTACCTTTGGACTAGCAATCGAGCGGGCACATGGCTGCTCAATTGTTTTGCGTCCCTAAACGGCCACTTTTCAAGACTTTGTCTAGTCTTGACTTGAACTGGTCAACAGATTCACTGTTGACAACTTCCACTGGAAGTGCGTTCCACTTACCGCAGATACTGTAGGTGAAAAAGTTTCCACACAGATTGTGGTTGTAACGCTTCAGTTCAAGTTTGAAGCCGTGATTGCGCGTTCTGTTCTCACTCAGTATGAAAATATCCCGGTAGTCAACATTGTCGAACCCTCGAATTATTTTGAAGACCTCGATGAGCTGACCACGCAGTCTACGGGTTTCCAGCGAGAACAAATCTAACTCCCTTAGTCTATCCTCATAACTTTTATGTCGGATAGAGGGAATCAGTTTGGTTGCCCTAGCTTGTACGCGTTCCAATCTCGCAATGTCCTTTCGCAATGAAGGACTCCAAAATTGTACAGCATACTCCAGGTGCGGTCGGACAAGTAAGTTGTACAGGCACAGTACAATCTCCTGGTTCCGATAACCAAACTGGCGCTTAATATAGCCTAGCATCCTTTGGGCCTTTTTCTCCGCCTCAATGCACTGTTTCGAGAACTTGAGGTCACATGTGATTGTTACACCCAAGTTCTTCTCAGTGTCACTCGATTCAAGAGCAGTGCCCTTAAGGATATACTGAGACTGGGGGTTTTTGTGGCCGATATGCATCACTTTGCATTTGCCCACGTTAAAAGGCATTTGCCACGTGTCCGACCACTCCCCAATCTTCCCAAGATCTTCCTGCAGGCGGGCAGTATTTCCATCCTTTGCAACGTTCATACCAAGCTTGGTATCGTCGGCAAATTTGGAAATCTTGGCAACCATATCACCATCCATGTCGTTGACGTAGATGATGAATAGTAGTGGTCCCAGGACAGAACCTTGAGGCACCCCACTAGTAACGGGCACCCACTCAGAAGACTGTCCATTTACCACCACCCGTTGCCGTCTGCCACTTAGCCAGTTCTCGATCCAGCCGGCTACCTTTCCGTCTATGCCAAGCGCAGGCACTTTCCGGAGAAGGCGGCGGTGTGGTACCTTATCAAAGGCTTTCTGAAAGTCTAGGTAGACCACATCCACCGCCTTGTCCCGATTGTGCTCACTGAAAACGAAGTGGAAGAATTCCACAAGGTTCGTCAGGCATGACCGTTGCCTTCGAAAGCCGTGCTGTGAACTCTTCAGTAGCAGGTTTGACTCTAAATACGACGTCACGTTGTCCACCATGATGCTTTCCATGAGTTTACCGACTATCGAAGTCAGACTGATAGGTCGGTAGTTTGACGGTTGGTTACGGTCTCCTTTCTTGAAGATAGGAGTCACCTCCGCCTCACGCCAGTCTCTAAGAACGCCTTTGGTCCAGATTGACATGTTAAAGATAGCGCACAGATGTCGTGATACTTCATCGCACACTCCCTTTAACACTTTAGGTAGAAACCCGTCCGGTCCAGATGACTTATTCGTCTTTAGGTCAGCGATCTTTTTCTTTATTTCTCCTTCGGTGAAGTCCATTGCCTCCAGCTTTTCCCCCGAGTAGGAATCCGTCGGCTGGGGAATGGGACCACACTCTTCAGTAAACACTGAAGAGAAGTAGTCGTTGAGGAGGTTAGCATTTTCTGCATCTGAATGCTTTAAAGTCCCCTCCTCATTCCTTAAAGGGCCAATCGTTCGACGGATTGGTTTACGGCTGTTCACATATCCAAAAAACTCCTTGGGATTCTCTTTACAGAGTCTCGCCACTCGGAGTTCCTCAGACCGCTTAGCCGCCCTTATACTGGACTTCACTCTCCTGGCTAGCCTCCGGTATTCGTCAAAGTCACCCGAGATCTTCGATTGCCGGTACACATTTCTCTTCTCCCTAAGCAGTTGGCCGATTTCTCGATTAAACCACTTCGGTTGATCAGAGGACCGACGGGGGCATTTCAGATGGATAAAACGCGATTGAAGACTCATGAATGTGGTTTTGAAACTGTTCCAAGAGTCTTCAACAGCATCGCACTCTTCTAGCCTTGCGTCAGTCAGTCCCGCGCGTAGACCTGCAAAGTCTGCTCTTCTCAAATTCAGTTTTCTTGATTTACTAGTTGCAGGCTCTGCCTGGGGGACTTTGACTACAAATCTAATTAGTCGGTGGTCATTGCCACCGAGCTCCTCGCCAACAGAGAGGTCCTCAACGATGTGTTCCTCAGAAGTCAAAACCAAGTCGAGGATATTGTCTCCTCTCGTTGGCTCTCTCACCCACTGAGTGAGGAACTCGTTGTTCGTGAACTCTAGGAGTAGTGCGTTCTCGCCACAGGGTTCTC
Source organism: Ceratothoa steindachneri (assembly GCA_963969495.1). Taxonomy (NCBI): domain Eukaryota; kingdom Metazoa; phylum Arthropoda; class Malacostraca; order Isopoda; family Cymothoidae; genus Ceratothoa; species Ceratothoa steindachneri. Next base: position 131,383,528 of record OZ018322.1, on the reverse strand, counting down.
TGGTTTCTCAGTCAACTTGTGTGTTGAAATCACCCATGACGATACACACTCTGTCTTCGACAAGTTCTCCTAGCAGCTGATACAGATCTCTGTCCTTTTCAACGAGTTGGGCAGGAGGTCTATAAAGCACCAGGGTCCTGTATTTGGCAGGACCTATCTCTAGGTCAACACCTAGTAGTTCATGGTCGGATATGATGTTGCAATCCGTCGAGTTGAGAGTATCCTTGACATACAACATCACACTGCCACCCTCTCTGTCCGGCCTATCTTTCAGGAAGAGCTGGTAACCGGGAATCGTGAATTCACCTTCAAAATCTCGGCTTGAGGTTTTTATCCACGACTCCGTTATGGCCACCATCTCAGGTTCCTCTGTTACTACGAGGCCACGGAGCTCAAGAAACTTATTCCTGATTGACCTCGCATTGAACAGGAGAACTTTGAGGGAGTCCCCTAGTGTAGGACTCCCTACGCTCTTCCGTTTCCCGGCTTCTCTGTTTTCGTGGTCACACCTTTTTTGACGACCCTCCGAGAAGGTCGTTCCATGAGTGACACGGGCATGCTGGCGCACGTCCTCTTTCGCTCTGTTTCGAACGCTCCTTTGGGTGCGTTCCACGACATCTTGAATTAGATTGGCGAGAAAGGCCTTCCCTTTAAAGGAGAGATGTACCTTGTACCTTTGGTAGGGGTCGTCTCTACCGATAAAGGTACGATAGAGGTCGACGAAGAAGACTCCTTCTGCCGTGCAGAGATTCGCCAACCTTTTGTTCACTGCGACGTTTCTTTCGTGAGCGGTTCGGGATGGACCTCTTCTCGGAAGCATCCCAACCACCACACGTTTGCGGGTTTTAAGCCCTATGTCGTCTACGGCTCCCATCACTGTTTGGATGGTCTTACCACTGAGGCCAACCTTACCCCCTCTGAGGTAGAGGTCGTTGCCGCTCACCATCAGAGCAACAACAGAATTCTCAGAAATCTGAGCTTTCTCTGCCTCTACTCTGATGGTGTGGTTACCCCGTCCTGACAGGCAGCTTACCTTCACACTAGTGCGAAGGCGGGCCGCTAGCAGCGGCTGCAGATCTCGTGTTTGCGAGTCACCAATGAGGGTGACCTTCGGACACTTGGTCTCTGAAGACGGGGTCTTCCCTTGTGGAAGAGGCCTTCCCTTTTCCTCTTTACTCTCCACATTCTTATCTTTCTTTTTCTTCTTCTTTATCTGTTTTTCTTCTATTTTGGGTTCAACTCTTGTTTCAACTATCTTCTTTTTCTTTTTTTTCTTCGTTTCTCCTTTCTTCTTTTTCTCCTTTTCTCTCGCCTCAGCTGGCTTAGCCTCAGATGAAGCCGGAATGTCCGCTTTATTACCAGGGGATTCCGAAACGTCAGTGGGCGGCGCCTCTTCTAGGCATCGAACCTGAGCTACGTTAAGGGCTTCGAGCTTCTCCAACTTTCCCTCAAGGACCTTAGCTCTCTCCTCTGAGGCTCTATAGAGGTATTTTAATTTTTCCACCTCTCGCGTCAATATGCAAGTAGTGCAGATACTTTCAGGGCTGCATTTTGAGTAGCAGCCCTCCGGAAAGTCAACGCACCACTTTTCTAACTGGCATATTGCACAGTTGTGTTTGAGATGAACGGGTCCTTTTTTGCCTGTCATTTTGAGCGCTTTCTCTCTCTCTAAAAACTCGTGACCAATCAATGATAAAAAGGGGGGTTGGTGAGTTTTCCCAGCGTGAGTCGCTCCCACCTATCGATTGGAGAGGTTTCGGATCTTTCAGAAAGCACGCTCCATGTGCTGCTGTTCGTCCGACCGAGTCGTCAAACCTCGGCGTGCCGTGGCTCCCAACCAAGCAGCACTGACGGTGCCCGAAGGGGCCATCGATTTGTCACCAGGTGAACAACAACGAAGCACGCCCCGTACTAAACTCCTACTAGTTCCCTTCACAACGGCCAGGATCTCGGAGTAGCGTTCAATGGATATCCCGCCACACCAAGGAACTCGACCCAAGGCTTTTTATTGGCCTGGCAACCAACATGGGAACAAAGGGCCGTCACCTCGGACCAATGCTACCAAAAGCACCCGTCAACGGGTGCCAGGGAAGGGGTTAACGGGGCACTACCCTCATCCCATTCATCGTACCCCAACGCCTAGGACACCTCTAGTCCTAGTCTCTCAAAACCAGTGAGCGTCGATTGGCGTTGTTTATAGAGGTTCCAAATCCTTTCTTCTGACGCATGAGGTAGCTGCCAGGTCCTTATATGTAGATAGAAGGAAAAAAGGGAAAGAGTGACATGATAGGAGTAGGCTTTTTTGTGTTTTTTTTCTTTTTGTTTAAGTGGGAGATAGGATAAAAGTAAAAAGGAGAAGGATAGAGTACAAAAAGGATGGAATGACGCACTTAGTCTGGAACCTCGTTTCCGACCAAATCGACAAGTGAAGCCCTACCAGGGGTATCCAGAAGAGGTACCCCTGCCGACATAGCTCGAAAAGTCAAAGGATACACACAAGCTCTCTTCTCGCGACAAGGGGGCGTCACCTCTCCCTCTACTTTCTTTATGAACAAAAAGAGAAAGAGAGATTTCATCGAAAGTCTGGTAGCAACAGATCTACTGATCCTTACTAGGCTACCAGAAAAATTATGGAGCAAAAAAGCTCTATGAAACGGCAAAGTAAAGGCGAGGCAGGAAATATTTTGCTAAAGTAGATTGCAACTTTATTAGTTACTATTTTTCATCACCCCTCTTTTTATCTACTGTAAAACAAGTCTGGGTTAGGATTTGTCATCATCCATTTATCAAGTTTGTCTTTAAATGAAACTATACTAGCTAGATTATTCGATTCTTATGGTTCTGTTGAAGAATTTTGTTTCGTCTGCCCGAAAGTGACTTCCCTCAAGCTTAAGGTTGTGACCACGCGTTGATTCATTTAATAGAAATATTAGAAATTTTGATTTGTTTATATTTTCAAAAACATAACGATTTTAAATAACTCTATCATGTCTCCGCGTATGCGTCTCTGTCTAAGAGAGAATAGATTTAGAGCTTTAAGACTGTCCTGGTAATTATTTGTTCGCAAGTGAGGAATCATATTGGTCATTCGACGCTGGACTCTCTCTAATCTTTCTCTGTCGCACTCTTGATGTGGTGACCAACATTGCACGCAATATTGCAAATGTGGCCTAACAAGTGCATTATAAAGTGTTAGAATACATCTTTTAGACTCGTTTTGAAATGTACGCCCTATGAGACCTAGTATCCTGTTTGCCTTTTTCATTGCCTTCATGCATTGTTTACTTGATTTAAGGTCGCTGGAAATTTTTACACCCAGATCTTGTTTGGTATGACGGTTCCGCCCAGTTTATAGTTGGTTCTCGCGTTGTTTTTACCAATGTGGAGCTGCACTTTGCGACGTTAACATTCATTTGCCATTTGCTCGCCCATTCAACCAATTTGCTTATGTCATCTTAAATCAGTGCACAGTCTTCAGAAGTGTTTCCACATCCGCCAATTTTGTTATCATCTGCATCTGCAAACATTGATAACTTGTTAATTATTCTGATGTCTATGTCGTTAATGTATATGAGGAAGAGTACTGGTCCAAGCACTGATCCCAACGGCACGCCACTTGTTACTTGAATATAGCTGGAAGGGCTGCCACAAATTCCTATTCTTTAACTTCTTTTACTAAGCCAGTTTTCTATCCATTATAACTACTTTCCCTCCAATACCATGAGCTTTAATTTTGGCAATCAATCGTTTGTGTGGTACCTTGTTGAATGCCTTCTACTACTTGGTAAAGGCGACCACTCAGAAGAGAGAGAGAGAGAGAGAGAAAGAGAGAAAGATAAAGAGAGAGAGAGATTGAGAGAGAGATAGAGCGAGCGAGAGACAGAGAGACAAACAGACTGACAGAGAAAGAGAGAGAAAGCAACAGAGAGTAAGAAGTAGATAAAGCTAGGCAGAAGGAGACAGATAAGAAGAAAAGGAGGGAGAGATTGATACAAAGAGAGAGAGAGAAAAAAAGGCAGAGATGAAATGAAGGAAACAGAGCTACAAGGAGATATAAGGATAAAAAGTACCCTAGAAGACCTTACGGTCCATTCAGAGAGGGTACCTTTGGACTAGCCATCGAGCAAGCACAGTTCTGCTCAACGACTTACGTGCCCAAACGGCCACTTTTCAAGACTTTGTCCAGTCTTGACTTGAACTGATCAACAAATTGCTGTTGACAACTTCCACTGGAAGTGTGTTCCAGCTACCACAGATACTGTATGTGAAAAATTCCCTACAAAGATCGCAGTAGTAACGCTTCAGCTCAAGTTTGTAGCCGTGATTTCTAGTTCTGCCCTCACTAAGTTGGAAGACATCAGTGTAGTCTACATTGTTAAAGCCTCGAAGTATTTTAAACACTTTGTTAAGCTGACCACGCAGTCTCCGGGTCTCCAGCGAGAACAGATCTAATTCCCTTAATCTATCATCATAACTTTTGTGTCTGATAGAGGGAATCAGTTTGGTTAGCCTGGCTTGCACACGTTCCAATCTCGCGATATCCTTTCGAAACGAAGGACTCCAAAATTGTACGGCATACCTCCAGGGGTGGTCAGACAAGTGAATTGTGCAAAGAGAGTACTATTTCCTTGTTTTGATATCCAAACTCTCGCCTTATATATCCTGACATCCTCTGGGCCCTTTTCTTCGTCTCTATGCACTGTTTCGAGAACTTGAGGTCACTAGTGATTGTTACGCCCAAGTCTTTGTCGGTATCAGTGCGTTCGAGAGCAGTGCCCTTAAGGATATACCGTAATTAGGGGTTTCGGTGGCCGATATGCATTGCTTTACATTTTTTCACGTTAAAAGGCATTTGCCACCTGTCCGACCACTCCCCAATCTTCCGGAAATCGTGCTGGAATCTCTTCAGCAGCAGGCTTGACTCTAAATATGACGTCATTTCGTCCATCATGATGCTTTCCATGAGTTTACCGACTATTGAGGTTAAGCTAATAGGTGGGTAGTTCGACGCCTTGCTAGGGTATCCTTTCTTGAAGATTTGAGTCACCTCCGCTTCACGTCAGTCTCTAGGAACACATCCGGTCCGGATTGACATGTTGAAGATTGTGCTCAGATGTCGTGACACTTCATCGCGCACTTCTTTTAACACTTTAGGTAGAAACCCATCCGGGCCAGGAGACTTATTGGTATTTAGATCAGTGATCTTTTTTTCTATTTCTCCTTGGGTGAAGTCCATTTCCTCCAGCCCATTTCCTTTCTAAAGGCCCAATCGTGCGATGGATTGGTTTATGGCTGTTTACATAATCAAAGAACTCCTTGGGGCTTTTTTTCAAAGTCTCGCCACTCGGAGCTCCGAGGTACGCTTTGCCGCCCTTATGCTGGACTTCACTCTCCTAGCTAGCTTAAGGTACTCATCAAAGTCACCAGAAATCTTTGACTGCCGGTACACCGTTCTTTTCTCCCTCAGAAGTTGACCAATTTCTCGATTAAATCACTTTGGTTGAACAGAAGACCGACGAAGGCTTTTCAAAGGGATGAATCATGATTGAATACTCATGAACGTAGTTTTGAATCTATTCCACGCATCTTCAACATCCTCGCACACTTCTAGCCTCGCATCAGTCAATCTAGCACGAAGAATGGCAAAGTCTGCTCTTCTCAAATCAAGTTTCCTCGACTTACCAATCGCAGACACTACCTTGGGGATCTTGACTATAAATCTGACTAGTCAATCATCACTGCCACCAAGCTCTTCGCCTACCGAGAGATCCTCGGTATTATTGCCTCTCGTCGTCTCTCTCACCCATTGAGTCAGGAACTCCTTCTCTTCCTGACTGTCTTTATATCTGTCTCCTCCTCTCCCTCTCTATCTCTATATCCCAATCTCTGTCTCTTTCTCTTCCACTCTGTCTGCATATATCCCTCGTTGTCTCCTTCTCTCTTTATCTGTCTCCTTTTCTTCCTCTCTGCTTCCATATCTCCATATCTGTTTCCTTCTCTGATGTCCAATACGCCCTCCCAAGCCACACCTCCAAACCCATTTAATTTCCATGTAACTCCTCGCCCTACCGACAACCCATTTAATTTCCATGTCACTCCTCGCCCTGTTGCAAATCCCTTTAATCCGCCTGGCTACGCTCAAGCAGCTGCCTCCCCTCCCCGATCCCCCCCCGGCCCTGACCCCCACCCCCACTCACAGACAGGGAAACTAATGAATAGTCTCACCTCCTCACCTTCAAAAGAAATCAGTACAATCAAAATAATAACTTTTAATGCACGTAGCCTTAGAAAACATATTACAGAACTTAAATGTCTAATAGCAACGGAAGAGGTTGACATCATAGCCTTAACTGAGACCCATCTACAAATAGGCATAAAAGACTTATTATGTGAATACATGCTAGAAGGCTATAGATTATTTTACAAAAACAGGGCCAATGGAAGGCTTGGAGGAGGAGTGGGACTATATATAAGATCAGAATTAAAAGTAACTGAGGTAGAACTTACAAATAATGAAGTGGAGCTGATCTGTGTTAAACTACATTTACGAGATTTTAAAATAAACATAAGCACTGTTTACCGTCGCCCAAATACTACCGTTAATGAGGACCTGGAAATATATAGAATCTTACAAGAAACATTACAGGAGGAACAAACGCTATTACTGGGAGATTTTAATTTACCTAATATCTGCTGGGACTTGAATATAGGGACTAGCCAACAAGAAAAATTAATGACAAATTTCATCGATACTAATTATTTACACCAATGCGTAAGGGAGCCAACCAGAGGAAATAATATACTAGGCCTAGTTATTGCATCCCAAGAAAATTTAATATTAACTCTGGCCGTAGCGGAACATATAGGTACATGTGACCATAAACTAATCCGCTTTGATCTAAATGCCAGGTATTCAACTACTAATAACTATTCAAAAGTACCAGACTACAGTAAAGCTAACTTAGAGGGCCTCAGAGAAGCCCTGGGAAATATTCACAAGCAGCTGATAGAAAAAGAAGATGTAAATCAACTTTGGAATACATTTAAAGAACTATTTTTTATAGCCCAAGAAAACCATGTTCCTCTTAAGACAAGGAATAGTAACGCGAATAGAGGCAATCCGCCGTGGTTTAATAATGACATCAAACGAGCAATTAGAGATAGGAACCGTCTCCACACATTATTAAAACACAATAGAAGCTATCAAGTTAACCAACAATATAAGACTAGCAGAAGAAAGGTTAAAACACTCATAAGATCAACGAAACGTCAATACGAAATCGAGATAGCGAAAGCAAGCACCACTAATCCCAAACACTTCTATACTTATATCAATAGAAATAGGCAAATGAGAAGCGGGATTGGCCCTTTGAAAAACCAGTTTGGTGAAATTATTTCAGATGATATGGGTATGGCTAATATCTTAAACGAGTTTTTTAGTTCAGTCTTCACCTTAGGATATACTAATAACGATAACAACGAGTCTATACAGGTCAGACACCCATCACTAAGGAGCCTGGAAGTAAATCCGCAACTAGTAATTGATAAATTAAAGAAAATGAACTCGTACAAGACTCCTGGTCCTGATAAATTTTACCCTAGAATCTTAAAACATGTCCATAATGAGTTAGCAGAGTCACTTGCTCTCATTTTTAACAAATCTCTCGAGCATGGGGTCGTCCCTGATGATTGGAGGAAAGCTAACGTCACACCTATCTTTAAGAAGGGATGTAAAAACCAGGCCAGTAATTACAGACCCATTAGCTTAACCTCAATAGTTGGAAAGTTGCTCGAAACGATCATTAGAGACAAGCTAGTAGAATTCCTCGAAAACAATAACCTTATACGTGATAGCCAGCATGGTTTTAGGTCTAAGAGATCGTGCTTAACAAACCTAATTGACTTTTACCATAACCTTTTCAAACTATATAACGATACTAAATCATTAGATATAATTTACCTAGATTTCAAAAAAGCATTTGACAAAATTCCCCATCAGAAACTCATGAACAAAGTGCGTACGCTAGGAATTAACGGTAATATATACGGATGGATTAGTAGCTGGTTAAAAAACAGGAAGCAGAGAGTGATAATAAATGGCGTGGAATCGGACTGGGTATCTGTTACCAGCGGTGTTCCCCAGGGATCAGTCCTGGGGCCTATTTTATTTACTATATACATCAATAACATAGACGTTGGAATAAATAATATCATATCTAAATTTGCAGATGACACGAAAATAGGTAACTCAGTATTATGCGAAGAGGACAGGGCTAGCCTGCAAGCTGATATAAATAAAATTACCGAATGGTCTGAGAAATGGCAAATGCCATTTAATATCGACAAATGCCAAATCCTTCAGTGCGGAACAAAAAACAAAAAATACACCTATACAATGCAAGGCGGCTTAATAAACACAACCCCGCAGGTTAAAGATTTAGGAGTAATAATGACAGAAAACTTAAAAACATCAAACCAATGCGCAGCTGCTGCAAACAAAGCTAACACAGCACTAGGATTTATAAAAAGAAACTTTACTTATAAAAGCGAGGAGATAATTATGCCACTATATAAAAGTATTGTCAGGCCCCATCTCGAATACGCTGTACAGTTCTGGGCCCCTTACTTAATAAAAGACATAGATAAATTAGAAGCTGTACAACACAGAGCGACAAAACTTATCTCGTCAGTACGTAACAAACCTTACCACGAGAGGCTAAAAAAACTCAATCTATTTTCCGTCAGAAAACGAAGACTAAGGGGGCAGCTTATAGAGTGCTTCAAAATACTTAAAGGATTTAACAACGTTAATGCCAATAACTTGTTCACACTGGCAGGGGAGTGTCCAACCCGTGGACATGATTCAAAACTTCAGGGTAAAAGAGCCACTATGGATGTAATAAAGAACTTCTTCACTTACTCGATTATTAATGATTGGAATAATTTGCCAAACGAGGTAGTGGACAGCAGCACTATAGATTCATTTAAAATGAGATTAGACAAACACTTAACAAATATTGGAATTGTTTAGCATAAGCTACAAAATAAAATAATATTACAAAAATATAACTCTTTCAGGTTTATGTAAGTGGTTTTCACATTCATTTCATTTAATTACTATTCAATGCAAATTTCCTTCAGGTACTGTCTTCTTACACCTGCAAGGTACTTTTCCCAAATTATTTCATGTACGGCTTTTGCCGGAGGGAGTGGAGGGTGGGGAGAGCCTAAAACTTTTCTATCCTTTACTTCTACTATTCTATGTGTAAGTGGCAGTAGATTTAAGGCCAGATCACCTTAGTCTGGGCCGTAAGGCCCGTGTGATCTGTGTATCTATGTAACTCTATGTAACTCTGGAGAAAAAAGGGAGAAAAGGCGATAGATAGTGAGAGAAAGGGACATGGGGGAAAAAGAGGGAAAAAGAAGGAAAGGAGGAGACAGAGAGGGAGATAAGTAGAAAAAAGAGGCAGATAAGAAGACATATAGGGATAGAAGGAGACAGACAGGGAGAGAAGGAGACGTAGAGGGAGAGAAGGAAACAGATATGGAGATATGGAGACAGACAGGGAGAGAAGGAGACGTAGAGGGAGAGAAGGAAACAGATATGGAGATATGGAGACAGAGAGGAAGAGAAGGAGGAAAGTGAGATGGTAAGAAGGAGACAGAGACGGGGAAAGAGAGAGAGAGAGAGAGAGAGAGAGAGAGAGAGAGAGAGAGAGAGAGAGAGAGAGAGAGAGAGAGAGTTACAAGGAGTTACAAGGAAAAGAAGCACCTCAAAGGCTTTGCGGCCCATATCGAGGAGGCACTTTTTGCGGTTTCGATTCTTAGCATCTACTGATACTTGCTAGGAGATCATCAACTTTTCAAATATAATTTGTCAAGTCTACTCTTGAACTGTTCAACACTGCTACTCTCAACAACCCACGCTGGTAGTTATTCTATGTGTCGCAAATGTCATATGTGAATGACTTACCCACCGGAATGGTATTGAATCTGGGCAGCTCCACCTTCCACCCGTGATTTCGAGTCATATTCCGGTTGAGGGTAAAGAACTTGGTGGAGTCGACATTTTCAAATCCTTTTAAGATTTTAAAAGTCTCTATTAGACGACCGCGCAGTCTTCGAGTCTCTAACGAATAGAGATCGAGCTCTTGCAGTCTTTCTTGGTATGACTTGTTCCTTAGCGATGGGATCAGTTTCGTGGCCCTGGCTTGCACCTTTTCCAGACGATCGATGTCTTTTCGATAATGAGGAGACCAGAACTGAACAGCGTACTCTAGATGAGGCTTCACCAGCGAGTTGCACAAAGGCAAAACAACCTCTTTTGTTCGAAAGCTGAATTGCCTCTTGATGTAACCCAGCAAGCGATGAGCCTTTTTCTCCACCTGTGAGCACTGCTTCGAGAATTTGAGATCACTGCTAATCAGCACACCTAAGTCCTTCTCGACATCAGTAGACTCAAGACGCATACCTTGTAGCTCGTAGCCTGACCGTGGGTTCGCATACCCGATGTGCATCACCTTACACTTGTCTAAGTTGAAAGGCATCTGCCACTTGTCAGCCCACTCGCCGATCATCCGTAGGTCATCCCTCAACATCTCGATGTTTTCGGGATTCGCTACTTTAGCTCCAAGTTTTGTGCCGTCGGCAAATTTCACTAGACGACTCACCAGTCCTTTATCTATATCGTTGATGTAGATGATGAATAATAGAGGGCCTAGCACGGAGCCCTGAGTGACTCGGCTCGTTACTGACGACCACTGAGAGGTGTGGCCTCCGATGGTAACCCTCTGTCGCCTGTCCGACAACCAACTTTCTAACCATTCTGCGACCTTTCCTTTTATTCCCAGTGCATGTACTTTCGCCATCAGTCGGCGGTGGGGGACTTTATCGAAAGCCTTTTGGAAATCCAAATAAAGTATGTCCACCGCTTGACTTCTGTCAAACTCACTCATTATACCCTGGAAGAATTCAAGCAAGTTCATGAGGCACGAGCGCTTTCTTCGGAAGCCATGCTGTGTGTCTCTCAACAGGTCGTGAGACTCTAAATGATTCATTATCCTATCCACTATGATGCCTTGCAGTACTTTGCCCACGATTGAAGTTAGACTTATTGGTCAGTAGTTTCCTGCGGTGCCACGGTCCCCCTTTTTGTGGATCGGGGTGACATTGGCCATACGCCAGTCTGCAGGTACTTCGCCACTGTCGAGCGATGAGTTGAAGATCTCAGAAAGATGAGGGCTCACCTGATCTTTCACCTCACGCAGTACTCTTGACAGGAAGCCGTCAGGACCTGGGGATTTATACGCATTTAACTGACCTAGCCTTCTAGCAACTTCTTCGGAAGTTGTAGTTATTGCTTCTAGTGATTCTAACTCGCGATCTATCACTATCGGCGGTCTGGGTATCTCTCCGCCCCTTTCCCTCTTGAAAACCAAGGAGAAGTAGTCGTTGAGTATGCCAGCTATTTCCTCATCTGAATCCTGGAGAACGCCGTCAGCATCCCTCAGGGGTCCGATGCGTTGGCGTACTGGTTTTCGGCTGTTCACGTACACGAAGAACTCCTTGGGGCTCTATTTGGAGAGAGAGGCTACACGAATTTCGTCGTTACGCTAAGCCGTGCGCACGAGTGCCTTAACCGTTCTACTATGGGTCACATAGGCTTCATGGTGCATCGCACTACTATTCCTCTTCCATGCTCTGTGCGCTGACTTTCTAGCTTTAATAGCACTAGCGATTTCTTGAGAAAACCACCTAAGCTGAATGTTTGCTAGTCTGACAGCTTTCGTGGGAACGCACTCGGGCTGACGCTCCATAAAACGATTCTTGAAGTCGTTCCATTTGGAATTCGTCCCGCCTTCGTTAGTTGGTTGCATCTGGCCAAGTGCCTCCCGAAGCCCATTGAAGTCTGCACGTCTGAGATCCAATTTACGTGCTCGTTCATTAGTACCTTCCGTACAGGGAGCACGTACTCCAAACCTTACCATGTTATGGTCACTACCACCTAGGCACTCATCCACTGACAGGTCAGAGACGAGGTCATCTTCAGTAGTAAAAGAGAGAGAGAGAGAGAGAGAGAGAGAGAGAGAGAGAGAGAGAGAGAGAAAGAGAGAGAGAGAAAGAGAGAGAGAGAGAGAGAGAGAGAGAGAAAGAGAGAGAGAGAGAAAGAGAGAGAGAGAGTAACGACAAGGAGTAACAACAAGAAAAGAAGGTACCCTAAGGGACCTTACGGTCCATTCAAGGAGGGTACCTTTGGACTAGCAATCGAGTGGGCACATGGCTGACCACGCAGTCTACGGGTTTCCAGCGAGAACAGATCTAATTCCCTTAGACTATCCTCATAACTTTTATGTTGGATAGAGGGAATCAGTTTGGTTGCCCTAGCTTGTACGCGTTCCAACCTTGCGATGTCCTTTAGAAACGAAGGACTCCAAAATTGTACGGCATACACCAGGTGCGGCCGAACGAGGGAGTTGTACAGAAAAAGTACTATCTCCTTGTTACGGTATCAAAACTGGCGCTTTATGTAGCCTACATCCTTTGAGCTTTCTTCTCTGCCTCGATGCACTGTTTCGAGAACTTGAGGTCGCTAGTGATAGTAACACCCAAGTCCTTCTCAGTGTCACTCGATTCAATAGCAGTGCCCTTAAGAATGTACTGAGATTTGGGGTTTCGGTGGCCGATATGCATTACTTTGCATTTCCCCACGTTGAAAGGCATTTGCCACGTGTCCGACCCCTCCCCAATCCTTTGAAGGTCCTCTTGGAGGCGGGCAGTGTTCCCCTCCTTTGCCACATTGATACCAAGCTTAGTGTCGTCGGCAAATTTGGAAATCTTGGCAACCATGTAACCGTCCATGTCGTTGACATAGATAATAAACAGTAGTGGTCTCAGGACGGAACCTTGATGGCCACCGCTAGATACGGGCGCCTATTCAGAGGCCCATCCATTCACCACTACTCGTTGCCGTCTGTCACTTAGTCAGCTCTCTATCCAGCCTGCTACGTTGCCGTCTATGCCCTGTGCACGCACTTTCCGGAGAAGGCGGCGGTGTGGTACCTTATCAAAGGCCTTTTGGAAGTCAAGGTACACAACATACACCGCTTTATCCCGATCATGCTCACTGAACACGAAGTGGAAGAATTCCACAAGGTTCGTTAGGCATGACCGTTGCCTTTGGAAGCCGTGCTGGAAACTCTTCAGTAGCAGGTTTGACTCTAAATAAGACCTTATCTTGTCTACTATCATGCTTTCCATGAGTTTACCGACTATCGAAGTCAAACTGATGGGTCGGTAGTTTGACGGTTGGCTGAGGAGACAGAGATGAAGAGAAGGAGACAGAGATTTGGATATGGAGAGAGAGAGAAAGAGAAGGAGCAATAGGGGGAGAGAATGAGATAGGGAGGGAGAGAAGGATACATAAAGAGAGAGTAGGAGAGAAAGAGACATAAAGGAAGAGAGGGAGATAATGAGACAGAAAGGGAGAGAGAGAGACCGAAAGGAAGAGAAAGATACCGAGAGGGAGATAAAGAGACAGAGATGGAGATATGAAGACAGTGAGCAAGAGAAGGAGACATAGGTGGAGGGAGATATGGAGACAGTGAGGAAGAGAAGGAGACATAGATGGATATATGGAGACAAAGAGGAAGAGGAGGGGCCAGAGAGGGAGAGAAGGAGACGAAGATGGAGATATGGGGAGAGAGAGAGAGGAACATAAAGGGAGATAAGGAGACAGAGATGAAGAAAAGGAGAAAGTAATGGAGATATGGATACAAAAAGGAAGTGAAAGAGCCAGAGAGGGAGAGAAGGAGACATATAGGGAGAAAAGGAGAGATCGAGACAGAGAGGAAGAGAAGGATACCAAGCGGGAGAGAAGGAGACATAGATAGAGATATGGAGAGATAGAAGGAGAGAAGGAGACATAAATGGAAATATGGAGACAGATAAGAAGAGAAGGAGACAGAGAGGTAGAGAAGGAGACAAGGATGGAGATATGGAGACAGAGAGGAACAGAAAGGGAGAGAAGGAGACAGAGAGGAAGAAAAGGATAGAGAGATCGAGATATGGAGACAGAGACGAAGTGAAGGAGCCAGAGAGGGAGAGAAGGAGACAGAGAGGAAGAAAAGGAGAGAAAGAGATGGAGATATGAAGACATTGAGGAAGAGAAGGAGACATAGGTGAAGGGAGAAATGGAGACAGAGAGGAAGAAAATGAGAGAGAGATGGTAAAATGGAGATTGGAGAGAGAGAGATGGTGCACCCAAAAGAGGAATCGTATTTACCAATTGTGGATTAAAGCCCCCTAACCGGTGCCCTTCAGAGATCCTTCAGAGATGACCTTAAACTCGATCCTTCTCTTGAGTTCCTCGGTGGGGCTCTTTATTAAATTTCCATTTCTCAATCTCTTTCTTCTTTTTCTTCATCTACTTTCAATTGTCTCTCTACTCATTCTTCACTAAAATGCCCTCGTTTGTTATATATGCCTCCTTTCTCTTCTTGGGGAAAATAATGATAATTCTTTTTTCTTCTTCTTCTTCTCATACTTCCTTTTCTTGCCTTCCCTTTTTTTCTTCTTCTTCTTCTTCTTCTTCTTCTTCTTCTTCTTCTTCTTCTTCTTCTTCTTCTTCTTCTTCTTCTTCCATACTTCTTTTCCTAGACGATTACGTGGACAATTGATCGAGGTATTCAAAATCTTAAAAGGATTTACAAATATTGATTACAGACTATTGTTCGAGATGGACGAAAGTGCCAACACACGCCAAAATGGTTTAAAATTAGTGAACAAGCGATTTAACTCTACTATAGCCCAAAATTACTTCATGTTTAAAATCACGCAAACGTGGAATGGCCTTCCCAACCGTGTAGTTGAAAGCACGTCAGTTAATATGTTCAAAAACCGACTTGATGAGTACTTCAATAGCGTAAATATAACGTAGTAGGAGCACAGATTAAAACGTCATATATTATAAGGAGTTGAGGATTAAAATGAAATGATGAATAGAAAGAAGCCAGCGATGCCTCCCTGCATGGAGTGAATGTGAATTCCCCTTTTCTTTTTCTGTCTGTCCTATACCTATATTATTTTCTTCACTAGCAGGCATATCAAGGGTACACATGTAGATAAGTGTGTACCGTAGAGTTAAAATAGTTGAAAATATATGTATATAACAAAAAAAGAGCATGAAAAAAAAGAGCATGATACACTAACGTTAGAATGTGTAAGCGGACTGGCCTTGAGCGGACCTTAGGGTCTTTGCTGGTTCCTATTTCTGTAGTTTTGTAGTTCTTGCCTTCCTTTCTTCTTCTTCTTATTATTATTATTTTCTTCTTCTACTAATAATACTACTGCTACTACCTTTTCGTCTTTTTCTTTTATTTTTATTTTTCTCCTTCTTCTTCTTCTACTTCTCATTCATCTTACTCTTCTTTATTCTTATTTTTTCTTCTACCACTACTACTTTTTCTTCTTCTTCGTCATCGTCTACTTCTTCATCATCTTCTTCTTTTGTTCTCCTTCTTTTTCTTCATCCTCTCAGCGGTCACTTCATCAGTCTCTTTTCTTTCAAATTGTCTCTCCAGAGCTCTCGTCCCAATTCCCCCCCACACCCTCCTTCATCCTCCGGAGGTCAGACTTGACCCCGGGTGTCACACGCGAATTATTGGTATCCTGGGGACAAAGGAGCATAATTTGGTGTGTTGGACATTCGGGAGGGGCGATTATTTACCGTGGGAAACGGAGGGATGGGTGGGGGGGAGGGGGAATATTACTTACCGATTGGTACATAATGATGGTACAGGAAACTACCATCGATAACCCTGAAATTGTGCTTACTGTGGAAAGAGGTCGTGGATGAGAAGGACTCCATTAGAGGTCTAAAGGTTGATGCTCACAAAGACACGACGGTGCATTACTAATTCTACAGGGTGGCCCAAAAGTTGCGATACACTGGGAAATATCGCAAGCCATACCTCGAAACCATGGTAACAAATGGCCCAACCAGGAAACTGTTTCTATTGCTGACACTATTAGCATTTCATCGCATCTAGTCAGTGGACCCACACCCTGTAGGCTCAAAAGCTATCAGGATTCACAAGAACGAACAGACCCTGTAGTCTCAAAAGCTATCAGGATTCACAAGAACGAACACACCGTGTAGGCTCAAAAGCTATCAGGATTCACAAGAACGAACACACCCTGTAGGCTCAAAAGATATAAGGATTTACAAGAACCAACACACTCTGTAGGCTCAAAAGCTATCAAAATTCACAAAAACGAACACACGCTGTATGCTCAAAAGCTATCAGGATTCACAAGAACGAACACACCCTGTAGGCTCAAAAGCTATCATGATTCACAAGAACGAACACACCCTGTAGGCTCAAAAGCTATCATGATTCACAATAACGAACATCCCCTGTAGGCTCAAAAGCTATCATGATTCACAAGAACGAACACACCCTGTAGGCTCAAAAGCTATCATGATTCACAAGAACGAACACACCCTGTAGGCTCAAAAGCTATCAGGATTCACAAGAACAAACACACCCTGTAGGCTCAAAAGCTATCAGGATTCACAAGAACGAACACACCCTGTAGGCTCAAAAGCTATCATGATTCACAAAAACGAACACACCCTGTAGGCTCAAAAGCTATCAAGATTCACAAAAACGAACACACGCTGTATGCTCAAAAGCTATCAGGATTCACAAGAACGAACACACCCTGTAGGCTCAAAAGCTATCATGATTCACAAGAACGAACACACCGTGTAGGCTCAAAAGCTATCATGATTCACAAGAACGAACACACCCTGTAGGCTCAAAAGCTATCGGGATTCACAAGAACGAACATACCCTGTACGCTCAAAAGCTATCATGATTCACAAGAACGAACACACCCTGTAGGCTCAAAAGCTATCATGATTCACAAGAACGAACACACCCTGTAGGCTCAAAAGCTATCAGGATTCACAAGGACAAACACACCCTGTAGGCTCAAAAGCTATCAAGATTCACATAATCGAACACACCCTGTAGGCTCAAAAGCTATCATGATTCACAAGAACGAACACACCATGTAGGCTCAAAAGCTATCATGATTCACAAAAACGAACACACCCTGTACGCTCAAAAGTGATCCAGATTCACAAGAATGAACACACCCTGTAGGCTCAAAAGCTATCATGATTCAAAAGAACGAACACACCCTGTAGGCTCAAAAGCTATCATGATTCACAAGAACGAACACACCCTGTGAGCTCTTAAGCGATCAGGATTCACAAGAAGAAACACACCCTGTAGGCTCAAAAGCTATCAAGATTCACAAAAACGAACACACGCTGTATGCTCAAAAGCTATCAGGATTCACAAGAAGGAACACACCCTGTAGGCTCAAAAGCTATCATGATTCACAAGAACGAACACACCCTGTAGGCTCAAAAGCTATCATGATTCACAAGAACGAACACACCCTGTACGCTCAAAAGCTATCATGATTCACAAGAACTAACACACCCTGTAGGCTCAAAAGCTATCATGATTCACAAGAACGAACACACCCTGTAGGCTCAAAAGCTATCATGATTCACAAGAACGAACACACCCTGTAGGCTCAAAAGCTATCAGGATTCACAAGAACGAACACACCCTGTAAGCTCTTAAGCGATCAGGATTCACAAGAAGGAACACACCCTGTAGGCTCAAAAGCTATCAAGATTCACAAAAATGAACACACGCTGTTTGCTCAAAAGCTATCATGATTCACAAGAACGAACACACCCTGTAGGCTCAAAAGCTATCAGGATTCACAAGAACGAACACACCCTGTAGGCTCAAAAGCTATCATGATTCACAAGAACGAACACACCCTGTACGCTCAAAAGCTATCATGATTCACAAGAACGAACACACCCTGTAGGCTCAAAAGCTATCATGATTCACAAGAACGAACACATTCTCTAGGCTCAAAAGCTATCAGGATTCACAAGAACGAACACATCCTGTAGGCTCAAAAGCCATCATGATTCACAAGAACGAACACACCCTGTAGGCTCAAAAGCTATCAATATTCACAAAAACAAACACATCCTGTAGGTTCAAAAGCAATCAGGATTCACAAGAACGAACACACTATGTAGGCTCAAAAGCTATCAGGATTCACAAGAACGAACACACCCTGTAGGATCAAAAACTATCATGATTCACAAAAACGAACACACCCTGTAGGCTCAAAAGTGATCCGGATTCACAAGAATGAACACACCCTGTAGGCTCAAAAGCTATCATGATTCAAAAGAACGAACACACCCTGTAGGCTCAAAAGCTATCATGATTCACAAGAACGAACACACCCTGTAAGCTCTTAAGCGATCAGGATTCACAAGAAGGAACACACCCTGTAGGCTCAAAAGCTATCAAGATTCACAAAAACGAACACACGCTGTATGCTCAAAAGTTATCAGGATTCACAAGAACGAACACACCCTGTAGGCTCAAAGTCTATCATGATTCACAAGAACGAACACACCCTGTAGGCTCAAAAGCTATCAAGATTCACAAAAACGAACACACGCTGTATGCTCAAAAGCTATCAGGATTCACAAGAACGAACACACCCTGTAGGCTCAAAAGCTATCATGATTCACAAGAACGAACACACCCTGTAGGCTCAAAAGCTATCAGGATTCACAAGAACGAACACACCCTGTAGGCTCAAAAGCTATAATGATTCACAAGAACGAACACACCCTGTACGCTCAAAAGCTATCATGATTCACAAGAACGAACACACCCTGTAGGCTCAAAAGCTATCATGATTCACAAGAACGAACACACCGTGTAGGCTCAAAAGCTATCAGGATTCACAAAAACGAACACACCCTGTACGCTCAAAAGCTATCATGATTCACAAGAACGAACACACCCTGTAGGCTCAAAAGCTATCATGATTCACAAGAACGAACACACCCTGTAGGCTCAAAAGCTATCATGATTCACAAGAACGAACACACCCTGTAGGCTCAAAAGCTATCAGGATTCACAAGAACGAACACACCCTGTCGGCTCAAAAGCTATTAAGATTCACAAAATCGAACACACGCTGTATGCTCAAAAGCTATCAGGATTCACAAGAACGAACACCCCCTTTAGGCTCAAAAGCTATCATGATTTACAAGAACGAACACACCCTGTAGGCTCAAAAGCTATCATGATTCACAAGAACGAACACACCCCGTAGGCTCAAAAGCTATCACGATTCACAAGAACGTAGCCTCAAAAGCTATCAGGATTCACAAGAACGAACTTTCATCCCTCTTGCTACTTCAATACTCGTTTTAGGCTCATTTTATCATTAGAAAAATGAAAACCAGCGATGGCATCTCTGCCAGAGAATTCGATTGCAAAGAAAGGGTCTGTGAAATGCGGGGAGAGGCCGGGGGTCACGCAACACCCCGGAATATACCCAGCCTACAGGACTAAGGCCGATCTCCGTATTGGCCTTGGTGTCAGTAGGATAAGTAATCCTCGAAATGACAGCTGCAGGAGGGTTACTCACGTTACAATTTTTACCTCATTGCAAGCTTCCTCTAAATTGGCGTAATGGTGTTTGATGTGTTTGTCACATTGTTGTGTTTGCTGCATTATGTTGTAGTGTGTTGATTTGTACTACGTAGCATTGGGTTACGGCGGTACTGTCTCTCGTGCAGGTGAGACTTATTGCGCCGCGTTGCACGGCCTGGCGGGATATTCAGAGTTAAAAATAACTATTAGTAGCACTTATTCCTCCTCAACTTCTCGGCAATGCATGCGACCAGTCTCGCCCATCCTCCCACGCTCGCTGCCGTCACCATCGGTCTGAAGAACACGGATTTCAGGGGACTGGGCCTATTTATTTATTTGATATGTATTTTAAGCAAAAGCGACGGAAATATCCCGCTACAAAAGATGTAGAAAATAGTGAAGATAATAGGAGTTAAAATATCTTGCAGGTACATCTCCCACCCCTCCTTTCCGCCCCTCTCCTCGTGGCGCCGTACCTGAAGATCGTAAACAGCTAGTCTTCGACTCACGAAAGGAGCGACCGAAGGAATTTGTTGTCGCAATCGTCTTTTCATCCTCTTTCAAAAGTCATTTTCTCTGGAACTTTTCCCTCCAATTTCTTTGACACAAAAATATTTATGCTCGACTTCATCTATGCCAATTCTATCTTTTATTTGAATTAATTAAACATTAACGGTACTCCATAATTATAATTCAATAATTATTATTAAGACGATACCACCATAATTACGAAAATTATTATAGAGCTTGAAATTTACTTCGGAAATTCTTGAGGCTTCAAGAAAACTCGTTTGTTTTTTTGTTTTTTTATCTTTAATTTTCTACTATTGCTTAGCTTTCGTCATGCGCTTATGACATCTTGACAGCATTCAAAAACTTTTAAAGTCTCATGTGCGAGCATATATAGCCAATTGTAGGGACATGTTTACGGGTTAAATTTAAAACTATATAATATCTAAGCTGAAAAACTGTATTAAATATTATTATAGTTACCCCGTGGAAGTCGGTTTCTCGATTTTCCGTTTTCTATGCTTTCCATAATTACCATCCACTTATTTCGAGGACAAGGCGAAGGACAGGCAGACAAAGAAGTAACAGTAGTAGCAGAGCATTGTAAATTGCATCGCATAACTTCTATGGGTTATATAAGTTAAAAGAACCACAACAATATATACCAACTTAAAATAAAACTTGGAGGCTTTAACCAAAAGGAAGGAAAATTGAACCAACCTAATCTAACCTAAACACTAATTCTAAATTAAATTTATTTTTGTTATTAAGTATCAAAATACGTGATAAATTTTCAGAATGTTTTTTAATTGATTTATTTAAATGTTCTAATTAAAATAAGATATTTTGGACTAGTTTTACATGATTTTCAATTTTGCATCCCAGCTTTGGCATTGATGCCTGAGACAACATTTAAAGAGGGTCGTAAACAATGGTGAAGTTATAGAGTGTGAAAATGGTAAAGTTAGAGATTGTGAAAAATGGTGACGTTAGGGAATGTAAGAAATGGCGATGTTAAGGAATATGAGAAAGAGTGAAGTAGGGAATGTTAAAATGGTGAAGTTATAAACTATGGAAATGGTAAAGTCCGGGAATGTGAAAATATGAAGTTATGGAAGGTGAAAAATAGAGAAATGGTGAAGTTAGTGACTGTGAAAGTGGCAAAGTTAGAGAGTATGAAAAATGGTGAAGTTCGTGAGTGTGAAAATGGTGAAGTTTTAGAATATGAAAATGTGTAGTGAGGGAATGTGAAAAATAGCGAAGTAAGGCATTTGAAAATGGTGAAATTGGTGACTGTCAATGTGACGCTAAGGAAGGTGAAAGTGGTGAAGTTAGGGATGTAAAAATGCACAGGTCATTTAGAACGGAGATGACCCGCAACTTCCACACATTTTTACTTCCTCCATTTTCACCGCTTTCTTAGCAGTTGTCTCCTTACAACCTTCTGTGGACGGTGGCCTCGTTGGTTGTCACTTATTAAAGTTTAGTATTTATCAACCCTAAATGCGTGTGTTTATGACGACCCACTTAAATCCTCGGTCCTGATCACAATCGACCCTCTCGATGACCCTGACCTTGAAATTCAGTTCACAGATTTCCCCCAAGATTAGGAATTACAATGGCGTAAACCTCATTATTTAACACCCTCTTAAGGAGGGACGAGTGGGAGGAGGGGACGAGGAACACTCATCATCCCAATCTCCGTTCCCATGGAACTAAATGGAGAGAGGGGACAACCCGCAATAGCGCAGTTTATTCAAGGACGAGTTTGTTTGTACTCGCCCCAGGGTATTAAGTCTCGAGGAAGTCGCGGGGTATTAATTCTCATTAAACTTTCAGGTTATTAGGTCTTGATAAAGTCCCAGGTATTAAGTCTGGACGAAGTCCCAGAGTATAAAGTCTCGATGAATTCCCGAGATATGAAGTTCTGTTGAAGTCTCTGGGTATTGAGTTTCGATGAAATCCATGAGTATTGTCTCCTTGAATTCCCAGAGTATTAAGCTGACATGAAGTCACAAAGTATTAATTCTCGATGATGTTCCAGGATATTAAACTTCAATTAAGTACAGTGGTATTAAGTTTCGATGAACTTCCACTGTATTAAATCTTGATGAGCCGCAGAGTATTAAATCTCGATGAATTCCCAGGGTATTAAGTGTCGATGAAGTTCGATGGTATTAAGTCTCGATGAAGTCTGAGAGTATTAAGACTCGAGTAAGTCACAGGGTATTAAGTCTCTATGAGGTCATAGGGTATTAATTCTCGATGAAGACTCGGGGTTTAAACTCGATAAATTCCCAGGTTACTAATTCTCAATGAAGTCCGAGGTATTAAGACTCGATGAAGTCACCGGTATTTAATCTCGATGAACTCCCATTGTATTTATTCTATATAAAGTCCCAGGGTATAAATTCTAGATTAAGTTCCAGGGTATGAAGATTCAAAGATGTCTCTAGGTATTAAGTGTAGATGAAATCTTTGAATATTAAGTTTCGAATAAGTCTCAAGGTATTATGCCTCGATGAATTCCAGGGTATTAAGTCTCGATGAAGTCCCATGTTTTTATGTCTCGATGAAGTCCCTTAGTTTTAAGTTTCTATTCAGTCGATGAATTCCCATGGTATTATGCCTACCTGAAGTCCTAAAGTATTAATTCTCAATGATGTCCCAAGGTATTAATTCTCGATTAAGTCTAATGGCATTAAGTCTCGATAAAGTCCCACTGTAGTAAATCTTGATGAGTCCCAGAGTATTAAATATCGATAAATTCTCAGGGTATTAAGTCTCGATGATGTCTGCTTTCGTTATTGCGGTTCTTATATTGCAATCTATGTTATTGTTATTTTACCTTTTCAATTTTCTTTTGCTGCTATTCCCTCTTTTTATCTGCGGCGACGCGCCAGGTCTATTGGCGTTGTACCCATTTAGAGACATGAAAGGGCCCATATGACCATGAGACATATGGTTAGTCACCGTGGAGATTTCAAATCTGCCATAGGATTTGGCGCTGGGCGGCGCCATCTAGTAGCAGAAGCCTCATTTAGCCATGTATCCATTCAAAGGCACTTGAAAGTGATTTGAAGCATGGGAAACCATCAATACAATAACCATTTATCATCTTAACACAAAACGCCGCAAGTTATTGGAGGGACTTCCCTCTTGTTTTAATATTGAGAGATAAGGCATTTCCTGATCTTGTTGGAAGTATGGCGCTCCCTGTGTGCTTACTATTTTCAAGTACGCGAGTTCAAACTATCTATTGAATTGAATCCTTTAACATGAAACAAACTGTAAATTTATACACTGATAATTAACACACCTTCCCCTTTGTTGACCATACTGCCATACGGACCAGTATAACACCACAATAAGCTATCTTTCAAAACCATTTTAAACATTCATATGATTATTACCTAAAGGAGTTTGTTTCTAAGCCAGCGTTTTGCTCTCCAACCAGCCTCGCGATCACGATTATTCTATTTCCACCACGCTCACCTAACACCTTAATAGCATTCTTCCAGGACATGTGGTTTCTCCAGGTATTAAGCCAAACAGATATGTTGACTGGCATGATTAAATGTACACATCAAATAACTACCTTCCCTCCCAAATGGACTGTGTATTTGCTCCTTGCATGTGTCTATAGACAGGGTAGAACCAAACTCACATCCGGGCATCGCAAATGACACCACCATGAGATTATCTCCGCCATTATAAAATCAAACTGAAGTTTGTCTTGGCAAATCAAAATGAGACAAAGATGTCTTCAACAAAGTGCATCATCCATTTCCAACCCATCCGGGATATCCAGCCAAGTTGTCGACAACGTAATCCTTTAATAGCTTACAGACGACTTCCTCCCCGCCTCAAAATTACTGAGGTGGAATCTTGAAAATGGACGACTTGCTGCAAGTCATTGCCTTTTCCAGTGTGGACAGATAAAATAGAGGGAAAGGGGGAGGAAGAATTGAGAGGGGAAACAAACACACTTTGGTTAACATTAATTCTGGCTCGTAACCTCCATGTTGAAGAGCCCCAGGCCTTAGCATGCGTCAACTAAATAGGATAAATAAGTTAGTATGAGATAGATGGAATATATAAGATAGTAGAAGATAGACGAGAAAGATAAGATAGTAGAAGATAGATCGGATAGAAAAGAAAGTTGAAAATAGATCGAATAAATTAGATGGTTGGGGATAGATAGAATAAATATGATAGTAGGAGATAGGATAAATTAGTAGGGGATAGAATAAATATGCTAATTTGAGCTTAATAACATAGTAGAAGATAGATTTAATAAATAAGATAGTAGAAGATATAAGGGATAATTAGATAGTTGGAGATATGATAAATAGGATAGTAAGAGATAGAATAAATAAGCTAGGAAGAGAGAAATGTGATAAATAAGATACCATGAGATAAATAGTTTAAATATGATAGTGGGGGATACATGGAATAAATAAAATAGTAAGAGATATAATTGAGGGTAAAAAGTAAGAGGTAATTAAAATGGCCGCTCCAGCGCAGAGCTAAATTGGTGAGGGGATTCAGGCTCATTCATGGGCTTATTAAAATAAGCTAAACCCTAAAATGGCACAGAGCCATAAAAATCTTTTCACACAAAAAGGATGAACAAACAGACTTCAAGTGCGTGTATATATATATATATATATATATATATATATATATATATATATATATATATATATATATATATATTAGTGAAGCTGGGTAGCAGTCTTTCTTGAATGCAAATTTGTTGAAGACCATCGTGTATTTTGCCTTAATTAATTTCCTTTGACAACTTTCTCTTCTTCTAACCGTCTTTTTTATTCCATCTTGTATATGGCAGACCACTTGTCCTGTCTTCATTTCTCTTTAGTATGGTTTGTACCAAATCCATTCATTTAAAAAAGAGATGAAGACAGGACAAGTGGTCTGCCATATACAAGATGGAATAAAAAAGACGGTTAGAAGAAGAGAAAGTTGCCAAAGGAAATTAATTAAGGCGAAAAACACAATGGTCTTCAATAAAATGTGCATATATATATATATATATATATATATATATATATATATATATATATATATATATCAAAGTAGCGCGAGAGAATGATGGAAATGAATCCATTAAACCACATTGAAAGAGAAAACGGAATAATTTTTCCTTGCAGTAATATTTTTATTACCTTATTCGAAAGAATAAGGTAATATATATATATATATATATATATATATATATATATATATATATATATATATATATATATATATATATATATATATAAATGCACAAGCTTCTGTATAACTTTTTTGTAATATCTAAAATAGCGATGCTATTTAAATGCATGATATCCTGGTATCATCCAAATGCAGTATGTTACAGTCAAAATGTCTTCATATAACACATCTTATTTGTTGATTAATATGATATTCCATGTCGATAGGATCTGATAATAATATGATAATAGCGAAAACACGTAACTCTACCGTGGAAGAAATAACTATGATGCGCACGCTGGAGGGGGAGGGTTTCTGATGTCGACAATTCGTCCGGAGTGTCGGCGGATCACATTCCGGTGTTGCAGAAGCATTGAAAAGGATCCGGGAAAGTAGGAACATCCAAGACAAACCTCGTTCTGCACAACTCAGGGTCACTATGCAGCGTGACAACACATCTCAGTGTTGCATGAGCCTTCAGGATCGTAAGAAAACCACCGCCCACCTTCAACATGAATGGACAACGCTTAATTCATTCGCCAGAACAGTCCGTCGCAGACTAACGGCACAATGACCGACAGAAACCGCTGATTAACCTTCAGCAGAAGTGACGTCAAGTGGCTTGGGCACGTGTCTTATGGTCCCACGAATGCACATCCTGCTTGTTCTCGAACCCATTCAACGTTAGAGTTCGTAGGAGGCCAAAGGATCAGCGGAATCGAAAGTGCATAGTGCCACCTACCGGTAAAGCATGATCGACTGGCTCTGTTATATTTCACTTATATTCATTTGATATGCAATTAAAAACTTTGACACCCTGTATTTATCTAATTTCTTAAAATTTCCCGTGTTCGATAAAATAAAGTTAAAAGAAATAAAAATAGATTTACCGTTTATTTGTTGTTTTATTTTGTAAATAATCTCTTTTGCATTCTGTACATTACCTTCCCCCGAGAAAATCATCTCTTTCATCGATACACATTTAGAAAATGTAATTAAAAATATCTTCCTTTCCATAAGTGAATTGTGAGCGAAAGAAATCAATTAGGAAATAAAAGTTAAATAGAACTATAAAATCGTATCTTGGATGGTTTTAATTTCGTCCTTCTTGTTTTAAAACCTATTGGTTTTGAACTCTTAAAAAAAGTGGTGCGTGTGTATATATGACACTTTTTATGGCATTCCCTCCTTCTACAGTGAGATTAGGGGAGAGGTGTCCCCAGATGGCTGGATTTAAAAGATGAACTACATTTAGGAAGAACTAAGGTTAAAATAACAATTGTTTGCCTATTGTTTGCCTCATCGACACTGCATCTAGCACGTGTGGTTAACGCTTCTAACCAACGTGAAGCGAGTGGCTGTATCAAATAGCAAACCATTGCTAGTTTAACCGCAGTCTAGAATAGCTGCGTCATTCCCGTTTATTTTAAGAAGACCAGGCAATGGCTTCGCCACTCCCGCCCATCTTGCGCTTCGCTACTAAGATTAAAATTTTTTTTAAAAGCAGCCATGGTCAAATTATGGTTAAATTTATATAAATTTTCTGAACTTCACCATTTGTAATTCTTTGGGATTTGAAAAATTCAAAAAATTTCGATACTTATATTTATTTTTGAACTTCACCATTTTGTTTTTTGATATTATAAAAGAATTATTAGAAATAACTTTGATAAAAAAACATAAGTCATAACCAAACTAAGATGAAATTATTATTCAAATACCCCCCAAATCCCCTTCTTAAATTATAGTTAGTGATGATGATGATGATGATTGATGATGATGATGATGAGAAAGGCTCCTGCCATCAGGACACCCAAGGAAGAATCTCAGCTTCGGAGATGAGATGGAGAGATGCCCAGATATCATGCGTTTGGGCGTCAAAGAATCGTAAAATGAAAATTAGAAGGTAGTATCAAAAGTAGATAGACAAATGTAGTATAAATGGTCTAGTGAGCCGCCTTTCACGGTTAAAGCTGGAAGTGAGAAAAAAAAAATTAATACAACTTGAAAATTAATAACTGTGAAACGCGTTGATTTATGATGGAGGGAAGTTAAATAGGTTTTAGACATTCCCGGAAGAGATCTCTGTAGAGGAAGGGCACTGGAAACAAGCAATTGAGATGATGAGACGTGTGCCACGATACTGATCAACTTTTGAAATAGCTAAAACAGACCAAGTCTTTCCCCAGTACGTTCTTGGCCTTCAAGTGGATGGCCTCGTAGTTCCTTCTTTATTATATTCGAGATATCTCCATTCCATATATATTCACTGCTATCGGCACAACTGCCAAATAGGGAGTAGAAGGTGGAAGGGTCGTATAATTTCCAACTGCTTTGCCTTCAGTTTGAAGAAGATCTCTCATAACGCGAGAAGCTGTGACTACGCAGATAACCGCCACTCCATTCCAAGGTGAAGGTCATTAACGCACTGCACGACCGTCTGGTTGGCGTCAGACGCACAAATACCCCCCCCCCTTCCCCTTTCCTTCTCCACAGCCCCCATGTGGAACCAGCGCGAGAATTCGCCCCGCGATTATCGCGAGCGCAATTTCAGAAAAGACCCGTCATTAGGATAGAGCCATCACGACCATTCCTTCTCTCCCCGAGGGAACCGCCTCCTCCGTTTCCTGTCTCCCTCCCCTGGGAGCTCGGAACGAACAACCTCCTTAATCCAACTCATTAAGGTTCGGGACCCTTTCTCATTACTCTCGATGTGCGGTAGGGAAGGGGAATCCCTTCTTCCAAACGTCTCCAACTCCCTCCCCCCCGACCTGCTTAATTCCAGAATCCTTCTCCCCCTTTTTTGGTTAATAACAAAGAATTTCCTCATGGATTTCCAAGATGCCATTCTACGTTCGAAGCACTATTTTTTCAAGCCTGTCTCGAGATTTGGAGGAAATTTAATTACAAGCTCATATTATTTCACCGGATTTGCATAACAAACACGAAGGGTCTTCACAAAGTTCGTAGAAAAATGGAATAAACCCAAACAAGAGAAGCATAAATTTCATTTTTCAACATAAGCTCCATTGGGGCCAAAACTGAGGACTGAGAATTAAATGAAGCTAAAAGATCTTTTTTTTTTCACATCACCAATAAAAGAAAAAACGAATGCCCTTTACTCTTTTAAGGCTTGGAAACAAAAAGAAAGACGGATGACCTAACCTTATCAGACTCGTTTTTTTTTTGTTGATGATGTTAAAAGAGATGTTTTATCTTGATTTAATCCTCAGAGTCCTCAGTTTTGAGCCCAATGAAGCTTATGTTGAAAAATAAAATTTATACTTCTCTTGTTTGGGTTTATTCCATTTTTCTACGAACTTTTTGAAGATCCCTCGTATAGCGTAGTTGCTAGGTAATAGGTTGCCCTCTCACATCACACATCCGCTCACACACAATATATGGATATATATATACATATATATATATATATATATATATATATATATATATATATATATATATATATATATATATATATATATATATATATATATATACGAGGGGCGGTCAATAGGTTTTGTGAATCGGTAGGGGAATGGCTGTTTGTGGGGGTGTTAGGACAAGTTAAGACAAGTTAGGACCTGCAGCCGCACGCTCCTCCCTCGTCTATTTAAGAAGCAGTAGCTGATCGCAGATCGTCAGTCACAAATTTTTCAACAATGGAGAACGTTGAGCACCGCGCAGTGATCAAATATTTGACCAAGGAAGGCAAGAATGCAAAAGAGATCCATGAACGCATGGTTGCAGTGTACACCGACACCGCCCTTTCCTATGCAACCATTGCTCGCTGGAATAGGGAGTTCCGCCATGGTCGTGAGTCCCTTGAAGATGATCCCCGTCCAGGACGCCCGTCAGACGTGACCAACGAGGACAATGTGGCCCGTGTGGAGAGGATGATCCTTCAAAATCGACGGGTGAAGGTCGAAGAAATTGAGTGAGAACTTGGAATATCACATGAAAGTGTTATCAACGTCATCCACGACAATTTGACCATGGCCAAGGTCTCTGCCCGTTGGGTCTCTAGAAACCTCACGCCCCATGATCGACTTCAACGTCGTCAAAGTTCGGAGGAGCTGCTGCTCCTGTACAACCAAGACCCAACGTGATTCGAGTCACGTATAGTGACAGGTGATGAAACGTGGGTCCATCATTGGGATCCCGAGACCAAGCTCGAAAGCATGGCCTGGAAGCACAGGGGCTCTCCGACCCCCATCAGGTTCCGGACCCAACCCTCAACCGGGAAGATCATGGCCACCATCTTCTGGGATTCTGAGGGAGTGTTGATGGAGGACTATGCACCTCGTGGAAGGACCATCACAGGCCAATATTACGCCGAGGAACTGGTTGGGTTGAAGAAGTGCATCCGTCAGAAGCGGCGCGACAAGTTGAAACGCGTTGTCCTCCTCCTCCACGACAATGCCCCTGTCCACAAGGCCAGAGTTGCACAAGCTGCCCTACGCGATTGCGGATTCGAAGAGCTCAACCATCCCCCCTACAGTCCAGATCTGGCCCCTAGCGACTACTTTTTATTCCGCCAGCTCAAGGCTGCACTGCGTGGACGCCGGTTTGGGGACGATGAAGATGTCCAGCTCGCCGTCCAGGAGTGGATTGAACAGCAGTCGGAAGATTTCTGGTTGTCGGTAATTCGAAGCCTCAGGGACAAGTGTCGCAAGTGCATTGAAGTCGAGGGTAGTTATATTGAAAAATAATAAAACACTTTTCCTCATATCTCGTTTCCTTATATCCGAATTGCAAAACTTAGTGACCGCCCCTCGTATATATATATATATATATATATATATATATATATATATATATATATATATATATATATATAAAAACTCACAAAGTAGCGCGAGAGTAGAGCGATAAATGCAAAAAAAATCCCACAGGAAAATGAAAGATGAATTCCGAGTAATTTCGAACTTATTCAGTTCATTATCAAGGAATAACAAAGGAAAAGTTTTACAAAGGTGATATATATATATATATATATATATATATATACGTGAAACAAAAGAGGAAGGACCCAAAGTAGAAAAATAATATCAAAGACGGATGTGAAGTATAGAACCGAATAGATAAGGTCTACTTCAGGAAATTCAAATCTTTGCGCAAAGAATGTAGACATTTATGTGACTAAACTAAGTACATACATACCTGATTGTGAATACATAAAAATAAACAAGAGAGACATAACTAAATTAATATATCAAAGGCTAAGATTTAAAATGAACAATTTCGTTCTAAATAAGCCTTTTAATAACAGAATCCAGTTTAATGAGGCCGAGGGATATATTAAAATTGAGAATCAACGCCTCGATAGTGCATTTTGTCTATCGCAAATCCACAAATTCAAATTCGTATATACATTTATATTCATTCCATGATAAATCAATTAAGAAATCCGTCGTCTTATCACAAATCTTGAGAGCTTATCACATCTTTATCCCCTGCCTTCTTCAAGACGAACTTAACTCCATTAGTTGTAGGTTTATTGGTTTAATGTACAACTTATGCGTTATTAAATCATGTCACTCCAGAGCCATATGGGTTTATTAATGATCTAATAAAACCAATAACGCTTCCACAAAAAAACCTCTTTCATATTATCTTTTGCCTCACAAGTTTCCAAACTAAAGGACTTCGCCACAAATACCAATATTAAGATAGGTTTTAAATATAACCAGACTAAAAAAAATGGTTTTCAAACAGGCTGGAGTGAATCTTATTCCATGCAATAATTGCAATAAATCTTATGTTGGGAAAACTAGGAACTTTAATGAACTCATAGTATGCACATCGGGGGGATATAAGAAGAGAAAGTTTAACTTGTAGTTTGCTCAACTACGCGAGTAATTGTAATCACCAAATTATGTTTAGTAATGGCAAACTACTCTATAAGTCTGATAATTATTACAAAAGATGTATAAATGGATGAATATTGCTGAAAAAATTACAATATGTTTTAAGATTCATTTTAAATTTAATAATATTATTCAAAATTCTCTCGACCCAAAATTTGCTTCGAAAATCGTCACAAATTTACCTGTTCCTTAATTTATGCTTTCCTCAGTTCCCTCTTTCCTTCCCTTCCCTGTGATATTTACTTCATCCCCTCATAAATATAGAGTATTGCTTTGTTCATTCTTCTCATTGTACAGTTGAAGATGGAGGTAGATCGCGAAACGAGTCTGTGTCCTATAATGTAACAAACTGATTCTACTAAAGTGCTTTTATATCTTGAAAAAAATTTCACACTATTGTGAAGTTCTTTTGCATATATATATATATATATATATATATATATATATATATATATATATATATATATATATATATATATATATATATATATATATATATATATATAAAGGGTCTTTCAACAAGGACGCTCGAGCTTTGTCAGGCGATAGTGGCCATGTTGTTAAAGCGAAATCTGGCAACCTAACTGTGAAATGTTCAGTAGTACTTGGCAAGTCACAATGGAAGGTTATAGCGTTGAACAGCGTGTGCAAATCATCAAATGTTATTATCAAAATCAGTGCTCCGTTCGACAAACGTTCCTCGCCACTGCGACGAGGCCCATTTTTGGATGAATGGATTTGTGAACAAACAAAATTGTCGAATTTGGGATGAAAACAATCCACATGAGATACACCAGCGCCAATTGCATCCCAACAAAGTCACTGTTTGGTGCCGATTTTCGTCTAACGGAATCATCGGTCCGTATTTTTTTGAGAACAAAGATGAGATTGCCATAACCATCAACGGCGAGACCTACATACCGATGATAAGCAACTTCTTGTGGCCTCAACTGGATTGTATGCCTGATATGGATACTGACGACATGTAGTTCCAACAGGACGGCGCTACGTACCACACTGCGCACGCCACGATAGATATTTTGCACCAGCGATTTCAGGGCAGGGCCATCTCGCGCGGCAGGGACGTCAACTGGCCACCGAGATCATGCGATTTAACGCGATTAGACTACTTTCTTTGGGGCTACCTTAAATCGCAGGTCTATGTGAATAATCCGCAAACATTTGATCTCCTCAAAGTCAACATAACGAACACCATCCAGCAAATTCAGCCAGATTTGTGCGACAAAGTCATCGAAAATTGGGCCTCCCGAATACGTTCCACCAAGCGAGGCCGCGGCGGACATTTGAACGACGTCATATTCCACACTTAATGCCATAAAATGTACTTTCAAATTTAAAATAAATTGAGTGCATTTATCACACACAACTTGTTTTATTTACATTTAAAAATCGAGCGACTTTATTGAAAGACCCTTTATTTATATATATATATATATATATATATATATATATATATATATATATATATATATATATATATATATATATATATATATATATATATATGGTAGTATTATTGTAGTGGTTGCTTTATTTTTTTTTTTCGGTCAGAGAATTTATATGTTGAATGACTTTAGCGCGCCAGTCTGTCCCTATTACTTATGAAGGACAACAATACTTCTATATTGGCTGAAGTGGCCCTTTTAGATTAGCATTAAAAATTGTCTTTACTTCAGTTAATTTGAGTACCCTATTAAACTCCTACTAAATCAATAAAATTATAACTAGTTATTATGAAATGATCAGGGGTTGACGGATGTTGCTATATTGGCTTTATTCCGCTTCGTTGGGTTTGCAGCGGCCGATTGTAGTTTTTCCACGAGATGAGAGGGGGGGGGGGATAGGGGACACGAAGGTCACTTATTCGGTTCTACGTTAAAAAACGGAGGGAGGAGTTGTACTCTCTGGCTCAAGGAGTGTTCTTCTGAGTATCTCTTGAAGCCTTTTTGTATCCTAGTCTTCTTCGAAGGGTTGCCCAACTGGATTTTGGGGTATACGAGGCGATTTTAAATGTACTTGAAAATTGGAACTTCCTCGGGTTTTGATTCTTCTTCTCTCTCCGGTATTAAGATCGCAATTTGAGAGTCATTCAAGAGTGACCAGGTCTTCTTTTCTCTTACTAGCGAAATTCCTGTTTGGCACTAGGAATGGAGGCCCAGCCAGGCTTCTTACTAAGCCTGTGAAGGATACTTCGGTATGGCACCGATACAAAACGTGACGTTTTCTAAGTGTTTGGCACTAGGAATTGTGATCCAGCCAGACTTCTTTATAAATCTGTGAAGGATAACTCGGTATGGCATCGACAAGAAACGGTGACAATCTTCTAAGATGTAAAAATCGATTTAAAAAATGGGTGAAGGATCGATCTCCTCGATCTGGTCCTCTATCGTCTCTCACCGAATAATAATCTCTTTTCTTTCCTTATGGTGCTTATTTATAACCTGCGGCAGCCCCATCTAAGGGGCAAGGCGCAAGGTCGCTGAGGGAAGTGCGAGGGGTGAGGGGAGGAGCCCAGGTCCGATTCTTAATTAGAGTCACCGACGACCGTCACAATCCTTGGTGTTCTTTTTGATCTCGCACCGCTTTGGCGGTGATTTAACCGCGGGCTTCTGGGCCTCGTAGGTAATCGAATCTTTTGAGAGCTGCGTAATGGCCTTTAGTCGTCACCTTGGCACAGCAGCTCGCTCCAGACTACCTATGCAGTGGGGAGGTCAAAAGAGTAGGCTTTTGACTGTAAGTCAGCCGGCTAACGTTTCCACGCCTCTCCTCATGTGGCTCGATTCTCTCGCTTTCTCCGAAGGGGAACTTTAATGTCTATGTCCGCCTGGCCCTCCGTGTGGCTTTATGTTATAATTGCTCTATATATATATATATATATATATATATATATATATATATATATTGATAATTGAACAATAAATAACGTTCAAGTCAATACGGTTAGGTAAGGGTAATAGCAAGAATTCCTTAATCCGCTAGAAAAGTCTCCTGTTCTTTAATCCTCTTCAGGAGCGCTTTCACGAGTCCTGTGTCGTAGCCACAGTAATCCATTAGAACACTTCCCATGTTTGGGACTGCTTCTCATCTAAGGAAACCGGAGCACCAACAATTTTGCCCCAAAACACTACCAAGAACTTAAAATTGTACCAAAACAAACGTCATTAGCACCCTTTCCCAACAGTTTAGGACCGATTTGGAGATGGTAACTATATTCTTCAGCATGATGGCGCACCTCGTCGCAAAATAAAAGTTCTTGGTTGACAAAAAACATCGAACAATTGGGTTCTGGCCCGGGAATTTGGCAGACTTGAACCCAAGTGAGAAATTATGGGCGATAATCAAACGGCGGTTGATAAACAGAAGCCATCCAATTGTGAGCCGTCGCGGCTGTTTAATGAACAAAAATGGGTAATATCAGTCAAGATATCACAAATTTGGTCTCCTCGTCCTGAAGAGCAAGGAACATCATCATAAATATTGACTGTGTCTATCATTTGACTGTATTTATTAATAAAATGAGTTTGGGGCCTAAATTTTCGTGTATTTTACCTTCAAATTATGATCTAGGCATACTAAAACAAAATTCAACTTTTAATTACTGTTATTTATTTTCTTATATGAAAAAATAGAGTATTTTAATCTTTTTGGCCTTCACTGTCTATATTTGGTAGTTAAAAGAGTAATGGCGTTTTTTAAGGTGTTATGTTTAAAATAAACAAACGGGTAAAAATAAATATATTTCTAATCAAAGTAGGTTCCATGTGAATGACTCTACTTTTGCTAACGTACCATCGATGTCTTTACTGCAGAAGTTTTCGTGTCTCGAATCAAGAAAGCTCTTAAAAGATTCTTCTGCCCATGCTTGGGTTTGAACCCGTTTATTCTTTAGAAAGGCTTACAGATGTTTAAAAATATTGCAATCTGTAGGATCGAGGTCTGTAGAATAAGATGGATGAGGCAGGACTTCAATTCCCTACTGGTTTAATCTCTGAATTATCTCCTTTGCCACGTGTGCACGAGCAATTTGGCGAAGGTGAAAAGGACCTTTGCGATTGAGTAAAGCTGACTCTTTTTCGCGCAATTTTTTATGCATTATTTCTAATTCCTAACAGTATTTCACTGCTGTGATTGTTTCTTCTTGGTTCAAGAAGTTATAGTGGATAATTCCAGATGCAGTCCACCATACCGTTACCATCCCGTTGCTCTTGTCGGTCAAGCCACTGTGCAGACATTTTCGCGTTGTTGTAAAGAATCCATTTGCTATCGCAGGTTCAAGAAATGGATCATTCCGGCTTCTTTGCAACAAACAAGGTTGAACAAATCTGGTAGCGACGATTTTGTTGACCATCTGTCAGTTCATGGGGGTACAAACTTATCCCCCTATTTTCTTTTTCCGGCGAGCTTACGTACTGATGTACGAGGAATCGATCTTCAAAGGATCGATTCCTTTCTGGACGTTGAATATCTGTAATGCTCTCATCAACTTTTCGAAACCTCTGAAACCAACGCTGCACTGTACGAACAAGAACCGATCCTTGTTCAAATGCTTCATTGCTCTTATATGAAATTTCAGTAGCTTTTTTTTCAAGTTTGAAATCATAAAGTTTAATTAAGCGAAAGTCCTTTTTATTCATGTTGCTTTAAGGGCCACTAAATTCAAAGTAACCATAATTTTCAAGTTGGACAACATTAAGTTCGCGTTTAACTTATGTACTCCCAAAAGTTTTCCATTAAACCTTACTACAACTTGGTTGAAACAGTCGGTTTATCATATATATAGCATTGTAATATATATGGCATTGTCATATATCTGGCATTGTGAGAAAAGCTTTCTTGACTCGAGGCGTAAAAACTTCTAGAGTAAAGGCATAAATGGCAGTGTAATACGTTGGCATAAGTGCATTCAATCACATGTAACCTATTCTGATTAAAAATCATATTATTTATCTCTTGGTTTATTTAAAACCTTTCATTTAAACAAAAAACGCCATTACTTTCTGGACTACCTTATACATAATTTATCCTATTTATGGCATCCATTGGGTCAAATATTACCTTATTTAGGCTAATACGAATACATATTTTTTCAGTTTGGTGGATATTTTCATCTCAAATGAATATATATTCAACTATTTTCAGCGTAGATTCATTCAGAAATGGATGCAAAAAAATTTAATACTGCTGAAACCAGTCGTATGTTAAATATGTGAAAGATTCAATCGATGAAAGTGAGGAGATTTTTATACCCGGAGAAGATTCAGAAGTTGAAAATGATGAGCTTTTCAGTGATGATTCGTCCTCTTCAACTTCAGAATCGGATGCGGAGTGTAGTGAATGTGATGATGACTATATCACTTTTCAAAAGACAGTGTAAATAGACGAAAGAGCAAACCGCGTAACAGAAAACGTCTACTTCATCGCAATTCATCACTGGTTCCCAATCCTTTTAGCAGGTGACCCCAATCGTGCTTCTCCAGCCATAACCACGACCCCACTGGTTTTATGCAGCTTATAACTATATAATGTAAATGTTTCATGTTACTATATTGCTGACTGTAAGGGCTTAGGCTGTAAAAGCAAAGAACAAGGCTGAAAAAAAAGAGACAAAATGAACATGATTAAATTTAATTCCCTTTACTATGAACATTTTCATCAGAAAAATTTCTGTTACATTTCACAAAGGCAAACTAAAGATAAAACTGTTTCTTATCAACTAATAACTGATTTCAATGGGAGCCTTGGGGCTGGATTAGACTGGTAGGTTTGTCCATTCGTGGCTCAATCGTAGAAAGTGCTACTCTTAAATCATGTTAGGCTGCAACCGATTCCTGCTTTTTGATTTGATGGCAGCTAGGGATGCAAACACTGATTCACACAAATAGGTTGTAGCGAGCGGCAACAACACTTTCTCAGCCTTCCTTCCAACGATTGGTTTCTTCTTCTTCTTTGCAGCAGTCCAGAACATGCCTAGTGATTGTTGGTGGAAGTTGAAGCGGAGAGTTTCATCATGTTTTACCTCGATGATCTCCTCTCGCAGATTTTGAATGGAAGATTCTTCCTCTAACAGGTCTTCGACGTCGACATCGAAGGGTCTGCGCACCTATTTGTATTTGCCATGCAACTCTTCACCCGGAATATACTTCTCCAACTCCTCACTCAGTTTTAAAGATGCTCAATAATGGTACTTTGTACGTCCAGAAGTAAGAAGTCTTCTTTGTCTTCCAGAAAAAAAGTTCAAGAGTGGAAAGGATGCAGTCTTACCCTTATGAATCTTTTCCTTCCACACCTTTAGCTTTGACTTGAATGCGTTAAGATTTCTGATGCAGAGAGATGAGTTTCATCTTTTCCTTGCATGGATATATTCAGCAAGTTCAACTCTGAAAATATATCTGTCAAATTTGCCTATTTAAGTAACCACTTTGGTTCTGAAAACCTTGATGACTGCATGTTTGTTCTCGATCAAGAATATTTCAACCTCTGCACGCAATTCAAAAACTTTCTGGAGCACCTTTTCTCGGGATAACCACCTGACAGAAGAGTAGTAAAGTAGGTGTTCATATTCCGACCCCATAACTGAGCACATCTGACTGAACAGCCTTGAATGGAGAGCATATGATATAATAAAATTCACTATTTTAATCACTTCTTCTATCACAGAGTTAAGTTCAAGTGATAATTTCCTGGAGGCAAGGTTTTCCCGGTGGGGCAAACAATGGGTCACTATCACAGCAAGGCTCACTTCCTTTACCCTAGTGATGAAGCCTTGACGTGCCCCCAACATCGCAGGTGCTCCATCCGCACATACACTGAAACATTGTTCACAACTTAGCCCTTGTTCTTTGATGAAGCTGTCAACCAAATTGAAAAGATCTTCACCTATTGTTGTTGTCTCCAGTGGTCTACAGAACAGCAAATTCTCTTCCATGTCATTCTTTTCTTGGTACTGCACATGCGTCAAGAGCTGTGCGTCATTACTGATGTCAGTTGACTCATCCAAATGCAAGCTAAATTTTCTACATTCCTTGATAGCAGCCACTACCTGTTCTTTGATGTCTTCGGACATCTTTTGAATCCGTCAGCTAATTGTATTGTTTGACAACAGAACAGTTTCAATTTGTTTCACAGCATCATCTTTGATAACATTACGTACCATATCAATCACTGCTGGCTTCACCAACTTTTCCCCAATTGTGTGTGGCTGTTTGCCTTAGCAATTTTTTTTTTGCAACCAGATAAGATGCAATTGTTGCTTGTCGAACAGAATACACTCTTATACTCGCAGGGGTATCTAACCACGGACGCTTCAGTTATTGTTCTTTCCTCTTGAAATACTGGCGGTCCTTCCATGCCAGCGTTGGGTGTTTTCCATGTAGATGCCGTTGGAACTGGTTTTCTTTAAGCGACTCATGGCTGAGCACTTCACCAGATATAACAAACTGAGGTTTTTCGATGACATGACTGATGAGAAACGAAAACCCAATGTTAAGAAATTCTACTTTGTACTCGCTTTCTGGACATTACGGAAGAATCTGAAAAGAAAATAATACTGGCTTAATAATAAACCAAACAAAAGATGTAATTTGGTACCATCCACCAGGAGGAGAAAAGAAAGAGGAAAAGAGCAAAGGAAAGAGGAGAGAAGTTATCTAAGGAAAGAGGAGGATGGGAGGGGGAGCAAGGAGAGGAGAGGGAGGAGCAAAAAGAGGAAAAGAGAAGTGAAAAAAGAGGAGGAGGAAGAGAAAGAAAGGGAGCAAGGGAAAAAGCACGAGAAGAATAATAATAATAAAAACAAAAAGAGGTAAGGCTATAGAGGAGAAATAGGAGGGGGCATGGCAAGATGGGAAGGGAGTCGGGACAAAGGGAAAGGAAGGGGAGGAGTAAAGAGGTAACGGGAAGGAAAGGAACAGGGAAAAAGGGACCAAGAAAAAGAAGGGGGAGGACCAAACCAGTACTACACTTTGGGACACCAGTATAATAAAAATACATTATTAAAACTTTCTATATACAAATATATAAATCATTAGATTTATGAAGCCAGCAAAGTTGCTTATAAATGTCTTGCAACAGTATTGGTGGTTAGGACATTTGCGTTAAAATTATAGGGTTATTCAAAATGAATGAACCGATTTCATTACGGAATATTTTATTAAAGAAAATCAATAGGAAACTCGATCAAAATCCCAAGTATTCTACTCACAATCAACTTTTGTTTCCCGTCTTACAAGTGTTCAATGTGGCCACCACCTGCAGCACGGGCAACATCAATGCGATAAGAGAATTCCTCCCAGAGGCGTATCGACATAAAACGATCTACTGAGTTGGTCGCTGTTGTTATTCGATCTTTATGGTCATCGAGATTAATGGGTAGCGGCGGAACAAACAACTGAACGTTGCCGGAGGAACGACGCGATGCGACTACAGCACCCCTGTGGTAGCCATTCAAAAATTAGAAAAATCCCTTTTTCAAATAGTCATTCCATGACGATGCTTAAAAAATGAAGCAGTGCGTCATGAAATCGGTTCATTATTTTTGAATAACCCTGTATAATACCCAAGAAAGCTCATTTGGCGCAACTCAGGGTAGAAAATAATCTATTGCGTTTGTTTGGGATCAATATTGGGTAATTTTACGGCCGATTTATAAGGCCATTTTTG
The DNA here is from genome assembly GCA_963969495.1 of Ceratothoa steindachneri. Lineage (NCBI taxonomy): Eukaryota > Metazoa > Arthropoda > Malacostraca > Isopoda > Cymothoidae > Ceratothoa > Ceratothoa steindachneri. The sequence goes on along the minus strand of OZ018322.1, from coordinate 131,343,693 downwards.
GCCGCGATGTTTTAAGAAATATCCTGCGCTTCATTCGGACAGACAATCATGAAACTAGAGTACAATGAAGATCAAGTAACAAGTTAGCGCCAATAAGGAAAGTTTGAAAATCTTTTCATAAAAACTGTCAAAAATGTTTAGTGCCAGAACCACAGGTGTGTAGACGAACAACAAGTAGGTTTTAGAGGATGTTGCTCATTCAGGGTTTATATGCAAAGTAAGCTCGATCTATATTTATAAAGATATGGGCGATTTGTGAAAATCCTTGTGGATATATTTTTTAAAGCAGAGGTTTGGTTAACACTAGTAAGCAAGCTTCGGTTCCAGAAAAAAAAGTAAGGAAATGTGTAGTATTAGACATGGTAGACGGTCTGTCGCCAAAATACGAAATAATTTGCGAAATTTTTATCTCATTTGAACTGGCAACGTAGTTATGAAAAGAATTCTTCATGATACGATGAGACCGAATAGAAAGTAGCTACCGAAGGAAGTATTTCCCTCAAACCCAGATAAGTGTACTAATTATATTTCTATCAACAAATGACGTCAAGATGGTATTGTATATTCCTGCTAAAAAAGAACAGTTATTCTGCTACGAGGGGTGGTCAATAAGTTTTGAAATTCGGATATAAGGAAAGGAGATATGAGGAAGTGTTTTATTATTTTTCAATATAACTACCCTCGACTTCAATGCACTTGCGCCACTTGTCCCTGAGGCTTCGAATTCCCGACAACCAGAAATCTCCCGACTGCTGTTCAATCCACTCCTGGACGGCGAGCTGGACATCTTCATCGTCCCCAAACCGGCGTTCACGCAGTGCAGCCTTGAGCGGGCGGAAAAAAAAGTAGTCGCTAGGGGCCAGATCTGGACTGTAGGGGAGATGGTTGAGCTCCTCGAATCCGCACTCGCGCAGGGCAGCTTGTGCAACTCTGGCCTTGTGGACTTTGACGACGTTGAAGTCGATCATGGGGCGTGAGGTTTCTATGGACCCAACGGGCAAAGACCTTGGTCATAGCCAAATTGTCGTGGATGATGTTAATAACACTTACATGTGATATTCCAAGTTATCGATCGATTTATTCGACCTTCACCCGTCGATTTTCTAGGATCATCCTCTCCACACGGGCCACATTGTCCTCGTTGATCATGTCTGACGGGCGTCCTGGACAGTGGTCATCTTCAAGGGACTCACGACCATGGCGGAACTCCCTATTCCAGCGAGCAATGGTTGCATAGGAAGGGGCGGTTTCGGTGTACACTGCAACCATGCGTTCATGGATCTCTTTTGCATTCTTGCCTTCCTCGGTCAAATATTTGATCACTGCGCGGTGCTCAACCCTCTCCATTGTTGAAAAATTTGTGACTGACGATATGCGATCAGCTACTGCTTCTTAAATAGACGAGGGAGGAGCGTGCGGCTGCAGGTCCTGACCTGTCATTCCTTGTCCTAACACCCCCACAAACAGCCATCCCCTTTCCTCTGTTTTGCCCTACCGATTCGCAAAACTTATTGACCGCCCCTCGTATCTCGTCAATATCGTGTGTCGAGGAATTATCCGAGGGGTGGTTGGAGTTTTCCCCGACTCTTATATATATATATATATATATATATATATATATATATATATATATATATATACATATATATATTCAACAAGGTTGCTTCTAAGTGAAACTCGGATATCTAATTTGGCTTGAAAATTACTATTCACCATACAAATCCATATACACTTGTAATGCTGGTAAACTTCGCGGTGAAGTTGGGGAATGTGAAAGGGAAGGGTTCCCTTGGAACCTGATGTTCGGGTGGTGCTGGTGAGTGATGGTGGTGAGATAAGGGGCAGAGACGATGAGGTAGGTCCTCCAGGGACCGACCTTATCCCACAATTCCGTCACGATTCTGCTGGAAGAAGGCGGTGACGGGAGCTTCTTGTTACAGAGGGCCCCACGCTGGGAACTCCGAGTAATCTTGGGTGCCTCTGTAAAGGGGGGGGGGAGTGACCTATCGACGCGTAGGGTCACGGAGAAAAGCCGAGATGTAGTTTTCTCGCTTAGGGAACCAGAGTGAGGCTGGTCTTAGCTTCGGCTCTTACACGTGAGTACGAGCTTGGGTCCGCACTGACTTGCAGACCAACGGATTAAAGAGCCTCCGTAACTGGGACTAATCTCCTCTCTGAAGACTTGATGCCTTGACGAATTACCACTATACCGATAGATGGAAATTCCTGCCCTGCCAGACGCTGTGCAAGCTTTACTCCTGAGAGTTAAAAAAATTCGTCTTTTATACTCGAAACTCGGGAGAGGTTCTCAAGGCGCCGGAAGTAGATTAGATGTCAAGCTACTCCATTTCTTCCTTTATAAACTTCTGGCAATTACCGGAAGTGAAGATAGGCTCCCATTTATCGATAAACAGTCCGGGAAGAAACTCCGTAGCTAGCTGAAATGGCCGGTGGTTTCTTCTGGCTGAAGACCACCAGATATTGGGCCGGAAGGGAAAGGGTTGATAAGCGGCTCACCCGGAAGGGAGGTGGACAAAACTTGGGAACATTATGCTATTCTCATACATCGTGTTTAAACAGACAACATCAGAGCCGGATCACTCTCCGGGTCCTCTCGGAGGGCCCAAAACGAGATAAAAGAAAAGTTTTCGAAATAGTTTTCGGATCCTTGAGTATTGCACTGGTTATTTTTATTGACATCCAAAATGGTTACTTGGCCATTTGCGCGAGGGCGACTGTGGTCAGTTTACCTTGAAACCGACCACACCGCCACAAATCAGAACATACCATAGCTTAATCTGCAGGCGCCTCGATTCCTGGGTCGGAAGCATCTCGGCAGATGAGAATAAACAAGAAATTGAAATGAACACCAATGGGCAAAGATAGCTGAGGTAATAAAATTAAAACATTACACGCAAGTTTTTAAGGTTTTATTCGAGGACACAGCTATGGCTCAAAAAGCTAAAGAAAACGGTTTGCTTCGACCATTTTTTGCGCGACTGTAAAAGTAACTCCATCAAATGCTTAAACTGTAAAGGCCCCCACCGGACTATGTCTATGGCATGTGCGGTTAAAAAGCAGGAAGTTCAAAAACAACCAAAATTAAACGCGACACAGAAGAGAAAAAGGCCAATTCGACTTATGCTAAAGTAGCCAAAGCCGCCATTGCCGAGGCAAACAACCAGAAGACACCTTCACATCGAAAACGAACACTCAACCAAAATAATGTGCTGCATATACTATGCACACATTGCCAAAATTACTCGCCCAGGTACCGTTGCCACGGAAGTCAATCGCATGCTCGAAAAGAACGGGCTGCAAGATATGTGGTTTCCGGACAACCCACCTTCAGAAGAGGTTATGAGAATAAGCGTAGCCCCTCAGTGCCAAGAAACATGCCAAAAAGTGCCCACACCACAAAACACCTCCACCACACGCAATCCCCATCTCAATAAACCTAAGGTAACACAAACAACAAAAAAGGCGCCAGCTTCACCCATAGAAAAACACCATCGATACAAACAACACACAAAATCACTCACCCAACAAGGAAGCAGTGCGATCCAAGGAGGCCAGGTCTCCACGAGCTAAAAAAAACCCTCTAAAACCCGCGGCCCAAGGTCAACCTTCTCCTCATCGCGAGGCAGAGAGCACCAACTAAAATATCACGCGAGAGGTTTCAACCTCAAATTATATACCCCAGAATCGGCTCCCTTCCCAACCGAAATCGATTCCCGCGAAGTAGCTGAAGGTCTTAGGACCGGAAGATACAAGTGGGAATGCTCAAATGAGGTTCCCGAGAGGCAAGTTGAGGATGCCCTTGCTCAAAACATGGTAAAACTGACCACAGACTGTTTCCACACAATCACCGACACGGAATACAGAAAAAAAGAAACGGCAGGAAGCGCACCCCACCCAGTACACCTCATGGGGCTAAAGTAGATTACTAATAAACGTCTACTTTAATCCACACACTAGAGAAACAACATTACACAAAATAACAGGCCGACTTACAATTATACATATGAATGTCAATGGGTGTGACGGAAAAGGTTCCATCTATGGCAATATTATGCGACAAAGTGACCCTGACATAATACTTATTTCTGAACACGGACCGACCGCGCAAAAACATTTCAAACTTTTTCAATACGATGTCATTAGCAAAAACCACAGTCAGGAACGGTATGGCGGTTGCGCAATAGCCGTCAAAAAATGATTAAAATACAGGACTCTGGAAGACTTAGATGAATCCTACCTTGCCATTAAAGTGGGTACTACCCTAGGGGAACTGGTCGTGACCACGGGGTACCAACCCCAAGGACGTGGCTATTTGCCCATGCATAACCTCTTGCAGATATTTAGCCACAAGAAAAGTGTAATCTTTGTCGGAGATCTGAATGCAAGGTGTGCTGCGGCAGGATATGCCTCCTACAACAATGCAAGCAGAAACATCGAACTACTACTCGACAGACAATACATGACAAGGATCGGACCAGAATTGCCGACGTACATAACGGAAAGAGCAGCAACAAAACCCGAGATAGTCCTATCTAGCATCAGGTTTCCTTACAATTACCTCATTGAACCGGGCCCCATCATTCCGAGCGACCACCAGGCTATCAAAATTACAGTAGGAGTAAATCCCATTCAAATTGCAATCCCAGAACGCAAAATCTACAAGCAAGAGAACTAGGAAAGCTATAGAAATTACCTCCTAAATTATATCGCCGACCCTTTATTTGATGCCAATGTAGAAGAAATAGATGAAGAACTGGATAAAATCACTGACTTTCTAATAAAAACCGATCGTAATAGCATTCCCCGTATTAATTATAAACCCTTCCAGCTCCCCGCTGGACCCCTCCCATGAGAGCCCTGGCCCAAGAATATAAGGACCTGTCCAATGTAGTAGCGCTGATAGGCCCCAACCACAATGCCCACAGAAAACTAAGACAAATTAAAGAACGAACTCTAGACACTAATTACGGACCAACAAATACTACTATGGGACGGACTAATAAAAAGACTCGACATAGAAAGACACTCACACACTCTGGCAAACGGTTAAACTTCTTAAAGGAAAACCTCCACAAAAAAATGACAATCATTCACGACGGCAATAAGTTTAATGAGACTGAAGAGATTGAAGAAATGTTTAGGATTTTCTGGTCTTCAATCTTCAAAATTAACCTAGAAGAAAATGACAATTACGACCTCGAATTCGAAACTGACGTAATCCAACAGCTAAACTCACAATACACAAAACCTCTCATCACCACTGTGTATCGCAGGAAAGAGTGATGGAGGGCTATGGGAGTAAAATAACTGCCCAAGAGCTCTCCGTTTCTTTAAAATCCTTTCGTCAAAGAGCACCGGGTACTATGGGGCTGACCCACGAGAATTTCATCCAGGCCCCACCTAAAGTTTAAAGTGGCCTTCTCAACATCATGAACGTCGCTCTGAACACGGGCTATTTCATCCCAAAGCCGAGGAAGCCCCCGGACTGCCCTGCTAGCTTTCGACCGATACCTATCCTAGAATTTGCTGGCAAAGTCTTCGAGAAGATATTGGCTAATAGAGTCAACTCTTTTCTCGATGAAGCCAACTTGCATAACGAGCAGCAACACGGCTTCAGAAGGAATGGAGGAACTGACACGGCACTAGCCATCATCACCGAAAAACTTGCGAAGATCAAGGTAGACAAAAGGCAAGCCGACCTGGTGCTCCGCGATGTCAAAAAAGCTTTTGATAAGGTTTGGAAGAGAGGACTACAATTTAAGATCCTTCACGTAGGCCTCAACCCCATTTTTGAAAGGATTCTATGTGACTACATAATGGAGAGGAGAGCATACATTCATATGAGAGAACTTAAAGGCCCCGAATTCTAACTCGAAGCAGGGGTCCCTCAAGGGGGCTGTCTCAGTCCCCTTTTATACAACATTTATACACGCGACCTATCACAACATCTCTCAGAGGGTACGATATACGTACAGTTCCCTGACGAAATATCGCAAATTTGTACCGCCGCTTATGTTCACAGGGAATTAAGGCGAGAAACACGGCTAGGGAGATATCTAACATGAACTCTTTCGAGAGGAGATGGAAGATATCAACCAATGCCCCCAAATTCAAAATAATTTCCATGTTTCGCAAGACCTTCAATGATATACGTGTGGAAGGGAAGCGAATCCCTTATTGCCTGGAAGGGACAGTTCTAGGGTTCAAAATCACCAACGGGGGAACGAGTTATATCGAGCGAACAGTCGCGAATACCAAGAGAGATTTGAGGGGAATTTATAGGTTCTGTGCCTCAAACCCCTCAAATAAACTCAAGATATTCAATGCGTGCATTTGCTCTAGGCTCCTGTAAGCCCCCCGCCCCCCCGTGCCGCTGAACGCGAGCGCCGAGACCCACAAAGCGGTGCTTATTATCACAAACTCCCGAAGAAGAGAACACAAACGATAGAGGAAGCTCCACGACTCGGTTGCATTATCTTCGATCAACGTGGCGCTCCACGAGAGATCTAAGATGATCTGGCGAGCCATTGGCCCCCACCTGTCCCCGGAGTTCTCTCGTACACACCTAAACTTTGAGGTCGCTCGACAAATAAGACCTTTTAAAATTACTAAGGCACAGACTGACGGCGACGTGACTCCAAAATACACATGACAAAATCGACAAAACACAAAAAACGACTAGTGTTATACTCAAGTTTCTTTAGTAGGAATTCAAAAACCATCTCTAAGATTTAGGCTTTTCAAATTTTGCAAAAATTCAAAATGTAACTTAAAGCTTTTTCGAAAACCCACAGCGGAAACAAAAAACCTCTACCTCAAATAAAGGCTTGAATGCCATTTAAGACCATTAAGATCTTAAACTATAAGAATTAAATTAACAGGTTTAATTTAATTGAATAAACTATAATGTTTATAGTTTATTAAAATAAAAACAAACATACATCCAAAAAACAAACAGAGCTACCCTTCCACCAGGGACCTATTTATTCTGTCTCCCACACAACCTCTATTATTTAAACTCACCCTATTTCACCACTGGTAATATGGCTTCAGAAAAAAACAACTGAACAATGAAGATGACGCTCAACGTATAATAAAAAAAATATCAAAAGTTAAAGTAAAAAAGGCAAGCATAGAGATAGGGTGCAGAGATGTATCCAAAGCTTTCAACAAAGTTTGGCAAAGTGGAATATAATATAAAATACTCGGAATAGAAATTAACAATAATATCGAATGAATACTATGTGACTACTTAATGGATAGATGTGCCTACATAGAACTTAAAAATCACGAAGGAAACTTATTTAAGATAGAAGCTGGATTACCCCAGGGACGGTGCTTGAGCCCCACATTATACTTAGTTTATACGACAGATATCCCTCCACCTATAAACGAGGGATGCTTTAATATACATCTCACTAGCGGACGATTTGACTCAACTGGTCATGAGTCCTTCTAAGAATGGGCCAATGCATGAGATATAGAATCATTAAATGACTACAAAAAAATGAAAATAATCACAAAAAAAATTAGAATTGTATAACTATACAAGAAGAAAATAACAATTGATACCTACTGAAAAATTAATAGAATAAAGAGCAAAGAAAAACGATAGTGAAGACTCAAGAAGAGATGAGAGAAAAACTTCCCAATCAGCACATTGACTATTCCTAAGTAATTCAGAAATAATGGGAACAGAAGAGTAAGAAATATTCACTTAAATAGAATAATACTAAATAAAAAATAATATTAAACTTATCTATAGAGGAATTAAAATAACAAATAGTGGCTAAAAAGATCTAAATTAGATTTTCAAAGATAAATATATTATGGTTATAGATAAATTAAGAGAAAATAAGAAAATACAAAAGATACGAAAGAAAAGTAAGTAGACGAGAGAGCATGCGTAATAATAGTAATTTACCAGCAGTAAAAACGGTTTGAACGCCAGTTCAAATACACATAAAAATAGAAATTGAAAAACTATAAGCATAAATCTAAAACAATACTAAATTCTAACTTAAATATCTATTCAAACTGCCAGAGATTTGCCTGACCTCCATGCAATCTAGTAACTATCCGAACCTCTTATTTCCTTCAATTTCAACCATGAAACTTTCACTCTCTCTCGTAACTCACAATCACCGGGCCTACATTTAAGACGGGGGACAGGGACAGAGGAAATGCTGAATAGAAAGAGATAGGAAAATGCACACCTTGGTTCAGATTCCACGTTAAGCTATAAGCCTACTGACAACCTAGGTCAGCTATATTTTCTAACTATAATTCTTGCTGCTCTATTTTTACTCTTTCCTCTTCTCCCTCTCTCACTCCCACCCCCGAGACCCTTCCAGTCTGGTCAGACTCAGAAGGAAGGAGCTTGGAGGACTACTAGGGATTACCATGCTCTTACCATCCCCTCCTGCCCTGACCACCGCAAGGAATGCTAGAGTGGGGTGGGAGGCGGTCGATATTATTTTTTCTCCCTATTTCCTTTTCCTTTAATTCCAAGCTTCATTCTTCACTACCATCGGAACATCACCACCCCCTCAAGAACAAAGAAGACTTCCGTCTGAAGATGACTGAAGGAAGGCGAAAAGTCATGGCTAAATTTATTATCAGTTTGTAATGTATTTAAGTCTAAATAAAATGAGTCTTCCTAGAGTGAATTTTCATCTCGAACCAGATTTTAAAAACTGCATTTGCAAGTTAGAACGTTCCCAAATGAAATAAGTAAGGACGAAATACAATCTGGTCTTCAATAAACATGTATATAAGAGAAGCTGCTACCCTCATATACTGATATATATATATATATATATATATATATATATATATATATATATATATATATATATATATATATAAAGTCACCTGGTATTCCTAAGCAACTATCCATTTCTCTAAAAAAATAAATTTCATGAGGCCTTTTATAATAGTTAGCATTGGTACTTTAATAGAAAACGAGAAATGCAAATATTCTTGCGGCTCTTCGGCCACCTGAATTTTTAGATAAATGAACAATAACGTTTATGTCAATGGAGTTAGGTACGAGCAATAGTAAGAAGCCCTTAACCCGATACATAGAGGATGTCTTACGATTGCATTTCAAAAATATTGAGTAAAAACATTGCATTCCTTCGCTGAATCCAAAATTACGATCTGGTTATATTCTTATAGGAGGTGGTAAATTTCCCTTATTTCCTTATGCCTTTTTCATAGTCAATTTCGCTTGTTTCAATGTATGTCTCTTTCATGGAAATTTACCTTATTTCTAAAGATGTTTCCTTCATGATCAATTTCCCTTATTTGCATATGTCTCTTTCATTGTCATTTTCACTTATATCCACAGATTTCTCCTTGCTAGTAAACTTCCATTATTTCTATCGATCTCTTCTGCATGGTCAAATTACCTTATTTTTATATATTTCTCCGAAAATGGTCAATTTTCCTTATATACATAGGTATGATAGTATAGTAAATTTCCGGCATTTCTATAGCTGTCTTTTTCTATGTCTATTTCACTGATTTCTATAGAGGTTTCCTTTATGGCCAATTTACCTTATTTCAATATATGTCTCCGTCATGGTCAATTTCCTCTCTTTCCATTGATCTCTTCTTCATGGTTAATCTCCCATATTTCCATAGATGTTTACTTCATGGTCACTTTCCCTTAAAGTATACACGTCTCATCGTCAATTTACTTTATTTCTATAGGGATCTCTTATATGGTCTACTTTCCTTATTTCCATCGATTTCACCTGATGGTTAATTTCCTGTATTTCCATAGACATCCCATTTCCTTATGGTAAATTTACATTTGTTCCTATATATCCCTTTGATAGTCAATTTGCTTATTTCATACGTCTCATTGGTCCTTTTCCATTATTTCCATAAGAGGTCTCTTTAATGCTCAATCTATTCTCTTTCCATATATATATATATATACTTCATGTTTAATTTCCTTTATTTGCATTGATGGGTCATGGTTACAGTCCTTTATTTACATAGATACCTCATTTATGGCCAATTTCACTTATTTCCTTTGATATCTCCTTCATGGTCAGTTTTCATAATTTCCATCGATGTTGTTTGCATTCTTAATGTCCATTTTTCTATAGATGTATCTTCATGGTCAATTTCTATCATTTTCAAAAATGTCCCATTATAGACAATTTCCCGCATTTCCATAGTTATATCCTTCATATGCAATTTCCCATATTTCCATAGATGTATCATTTATGGTCAATTTGTATTATTTTCATATATTTCCCATTGTAATTAACTTCTGCATTTTCATAGTTGTCTCTTTTATGGTCAATCTCCCTTAGGTATTTCCATAGATTTCTCTTTCATGTTAAATTTCCCTTATTTCCATAGATGTCTCATTCATTGCCAATTTCCCTTATTCACATAGATGCCTGCTTCATGGTGAAATTTCCTGATATCTATAGATAACCTCGGCTTGAATGTTATGGCATATTTAATATCCTCACCTTGCAAACATCCCCAAGCCAGGATGTTTCGCTTCAGAATAAAACATCCTACCCCCCTCCCCCCCCCCCAGAAAAAAACATGGCTTGAAAAGGACATTATGGTTCCCTGAAAACGCACCCTCAAGCGAGATTACAAGCCTGGAAGAAAAGGATCTCGTAAAACCTCCGAAACAAACCAGAAGGCGATAGAATGGAAATGGCAAAATGAAGGAGGAATGAAACAAACCAAAACCTTGAAAGAAAAAGGAAACAGTAAAGGTAATTCACATGAAGATATCCTGATGAAGAACATCCAAACAGAAGAGACCAAGTAAATGAAGATAGCGAGGAGGTACGCAATGCTCGGAGGAAAAAGAAAATAGGACTACAGATAGCGAATGCGAAATTATCGACACGCAAAGAAGAAGAAACGACATAAGACACCAACGACAAAGATGGTTGGAAAATCAAAACCAGCAAACATCATTCGAAGAAACAGAAATTCACGGCCGAATTAATTAATTTAAATTAATTTAATTAATTAATTTTAAAATCTACACGAGAAAGAAACATAAAGAGCCAAAGGACTGGGATCTGGATTATTTTTCGGAAAATACAAATAATGCTATGACCAATATTAGCGATGGCCAAAGTTTTGAGGAGTCGGGGAACCCCCTCCACCCGGGGTTGGGGGGGTCCCCTTCCCGAATTAATGATGCTAGTTCCTAAATATACAGGCGTTCGAAGACATGACCAACTGAAACGAACCAGACGTCTCCGAAAATTGATAAAAGGAATAATACACGAAAAAAGAAGGAATGAAGCATAAAGAAGAATGGAAAAATAGATACTAATGCACTATTAACAGAAGAAATATATATTAGTGCTTATGGAAGCAGACATACGCAACACACAAAATAACAAAAGAAAAGAAAAGAAAACAACACCAAAGATTAGCTCGATCTCTTGGCGCCTTTGCAACCCTATGCATATCTAAGATATTCTTCTAACTTCTCCGTTATCTATCACTTATTCTAACCTGACCACTTTAAATAAAAACAATATAGATTTTATCTATGAACGTTATACCTGCCGTATCGAAACGCGTCAGTGTAATAAAGTGTTGTGGAAAAGTGAATTAATTTACTCCGACCTTTCTTCCGATCCAAACCTTTAGTTTCCACTGAACTTCGGGAGCTCATTCACGAGTTGAATCAAACAGAGAAGCCGAAGGCGAATATGCGACATTTTCGTCGACAATGACGACGATTTTTAGTTTTCTTCCGAATTATAGAAAAATGGCAATAAAATATTTGTTTCTATCGATTCTATTAAATAGATCAATGTTAAAAAAAAATCATAAATATTGAAAGAACTTACATAATAGAGGTGTCAAGGGGGAAACAAATTCTAGAACTTAAAAATAACAAGACGATACCTAAGCATCAGGCCCTAAGTTTCGGAGGGTCCACGATGAAAAGCTTTTGATGATTTAAAGGGAAGAAATTGTGGTAAGGATGCGAGACCATCTTCACCCAGGGAGTGAGGGAGGGGACAGACAGGCTGAGAAAAAGAAATCAATGAAGTTACAACTTCAACGACCAGTCTCGACCATATTAGAAGCTAGAGGCATGATTGTGCATTAGAAGCCTCCAGGATCATGGGGTAAAGAACTAAGGCAGTCAGAAGGACCTCGAATCCTTCTCAATTTTTGAGAAAAGCAAAGAAAACAGTGTAACCAACATGAGCATTTCGACTCACTGAAAGGGAAAGGAGAGAAGACGCTATGAAATGAAAAAAAGGCAATAAACGATAATTACAAAGATAATGAGTACTGAAAAATGAAGAAGTGACAAACACCTTAATTGAGAACCCTAAAGACTGGGGAAAGTAGGGCAAGTTGTAAATTTCCAGGAAGAAATAGGCCCAAGGAACACAAGGACTTGAAGGTGCAAATATGAGCTCCGACTTTGACTAACGAGGGCATGGCAGTCAACAAGGAAAGAAGGGCAAAGGAAAGACCAAAGAGAATATAAAGGACCCTGAAAATGAAGAACTGCAAAAGAACCCCCCTTCAAAAAGGACCCCAGAAACGAACCTTCTCAAATGAGCCATCCCTCCAAAAGAACTCCTTCAAAAGAATCGTCCCTACATAGAACCATTTTAAAAGAGCCATCCATCCCTACAAAGAACCCCCTCAAAAGAACTACTCTAAAAGAACTCCGAAAAAGATCCCCCTTAAAAGACCCTTTGAAAACAATCTTTCCAAAAGAACCCTTCCAAAAGAACCCACCAAAAGAAGCCCTCCCAAAGAAACCCCCTCCAAATACGTTGCGATGACCAGGTTCCTCCAGGATAAAGCTCGCACTTGAAAGCAGAAAAAAACCCTAGTACGAACTAGGAGCGGGAAGGAGGGGGGGGAGGTCAAAGAGGCGGAAGTCCTCAGGGGTTGCGGATCGAAGGTGAAGTTTCCAATTATTTCATCAATCACGAATTATTTTTGGTTTTTCCTCGTTTGTTTCCATTGTTTTTCACTAATTGGGTTCAAGGGGGTGTGACCAAAGTGGGGGGGCTTTTGAGTAAAAAAGATAAACGTGATTAACTCCCTCTGTCCCCCTTAATTGGGTCTAATCAGGCGCGGGAAAGAAAGTGGAAGATTTAAAAGAGGTTCAAAAAGGGATCCGAGAGAGAGAGCACCGGGTTCCTTTGGGACAATGGGGTCGGGGGGCACGCCGCTCCTCCAGATACATTGTGTAGCAGGGGCATTGCTCCTCTTACACTATCCATCCCCTTGTACTGCGAGGACGGGGTAGAAGGCCCAGAGAGGGCCATGTGGCACGTGGCAATGCAAGGGTGAATTCAGTGGCCAATGGCACTGCCTGGTTAGGCCATATTGTCATTGGCACTGTTAGTGACGTCCAGGGGGTATGTGCCCTTGCCAGAGATGGCCATACGACATGTGACACTGCCCGGGCGGATTCAGTGGTCCATGACACTTCGTGTGCGGGTCATATTGTATGTGGCACTCTGAGGGTCGTTCCGGGGGTATTTGTCCCTACCACAGAGGTCCATATGGCATGTGGCATGGTCCATGGTGCTATGATGGAGGGCCAGGGGGCACGTGGCACTACGGAGGAGGATCAATTGGCACGCGGCACGTCGAGAGAGAGAGAGAACCATATAAAACGTGGCACTATGATGACGGATTTAGTGGCACATACCACTTCATGGGTGAGCTATATTGTCCGTGGATGTCACTATGAATGAGGTCTAGGGGGCACATGACACTGCTAGGGAGGATCAATTGGCATGTGGCACTGATAGGGCGTGCCAATTCACGTTTATTGCGCAAGTTCTTACTTGAGTGTTTGTTGATACGATCATTCATGGCACCCTCGTTAGTCCTGTGGATAGGGCGTTGGATTTCTAGTGCCTAGTTATCAGATTCGTCTCCAAGCGAGAGCGGAAACAAACCTTCAGCGTACGGGAGGCTGTGGGTTGCCTATTCACAGACGCGATGAACCAATCCACCTTTTTCACTCTGACTGTCCCTTTCTTCACCCTCTAATTGGTGACCATATTTTAATGCCCATGGGCCCGCGTGAACACGACCCGGCGATCTAAATGAGTCGCACACGTTTTCCCTCCGGCCACGATTTTAAACTCTTAAGCCAGTCACCAAGGGTAGATTCCTTTCCCTGTCCTGGCTACCACGCCACAGGTAGGATTGTGCCAGTTTCCCCAAGGGGTGATGAAAGCGTAAAACACTCGTCCTATTGGCATCGGTCGGGGCACAAGAAAAAGCCCTAGTAGTGCTGACCCCTTGTCGGCCTCAGTGTTGGCCGCCACGGGCAGAGGTGGTGATTTTTTCGGCTATGGAGTTTATTACTCAAGAGTCTAGGGAGCAATCCTACAAACCAAAAGAAAAAGAACTAAAAATTCAAAATCAAAATCCTAACAAAAGAAATGAAACTGCAATGAAAAATAATACCAAAGCCTACGCTAAAGCTTTTATTTGGACCAGAATGGTGAACCATCGGTAACGATTAAGAACACAGCAGCTGAACTATATTGTGCAATTACCTTAAGAGACCAACTTAAAAACATCACTGAAGAAAGCCACCCAGAATTCTCGATTAATTCAAACCCTACAGAAACAATTGTAACGTGCTAAATCTCAGGGAATCTAAAAAAAACAACAAAAAACTACTAGCATTCACTGACTTAGGTGGGTATAAAATACAAACTACCGATAAAAATGGATCCAACATCAGAGACGGCATAACCCTTCTCAGACGCGTTATGCTTGGCCGTAGAATCAGGGAAGACTATACATATCATATATGCAAAGGCCTAACATTTGGGGGATAGATAATAGACACAGTGTGGAGTCCAACACCAAATTTAATAAAACTTCCCAACGTCCAACAAACCTAAAAAGTGTAAAAATCTGTTTTAAGCAGCAAAATAAATCCAACCAAAGCCGGTTTGCTAGTACCACCATTCATTTTGAGTGTTGAAGATGATTAAAGTTTAGAAATCCCATAAAATATTGCAAAGAAGAGAGACAAAGGTGTTTTAAATTTTTTTTTAATGCAACATAAGAGTAAAGAATGTACTGTATAAAAAAAATGCAAAACCTGCCGTGGGAACTACCACTAATTGCGGAAAACTTGCCCACACTATACCTTTAACTAGCAGGTGAGATGTCACATGCGACGATACGACATACGCAGTCATAAAGCCATCTTCGATATGACAAGTGAGTCGATCACGTTGGACACACCTACATATGCTGCAACATTATTACAATTCGAATGAAGTACTCGACTAGCAAAACACAAAAGACATCAACTGTACAAAGAGATACAACTCCTCCACTTGAATTCAAAGAATGCAATACATGGTCGGGAGCGTCTCTTTAATCTCCTATAAATTCATCTATAAAGTCACCCAGCTAGTTGAAACCTTACCATCCCTCACAAGTACAAATCTTTAGTTAAATAACATCTCTTCCCGCCCCCCCACCATCGACTCCCCACACTGACGAAGGCAGGAACAAAACACGAAGATCCTCTCGATCTTCAGATTCATCAGTTCCAATCCTAAACTCGAGACTTACAAGCGGTATCAATACTGCCAGCTCAGATAAAATAGCCTTTGATAATGGCATACAAGAAGCAGAAGAAATCCACAGTGATACGAAAAGGAGCAACACCACGTCAACATCCAACGATGCAGAAGAATTGCTTCTCAAGTTTCAAGATTCAGGCCTTGCTAACACTCAGCCTATCGAAATATCAGTACTCTATGGGCCTATATAACCAAAATCCATGTCGCAAAAATGTAAGACAAAGGACGTGTTCATCCTGAGAAAACACATCCATTACTCGTCAGATCAAATTTAATACATCAATTGCAAATTGAAGCCACTCCTCTATCTCATCAATCAATGCCAGAGATGTAGAGCTTCTCAATCCCCAAAACAGCGAAAAAGTCAACTCTAACCCTATTCCCATAATTTGCAAACTCAAACACTCTTCCGAGGCGAAAACCAATCAAGATCACCGAAAACCCAACCAAGTCCAAACTCACAAACCCCTCCTCTTTGAAACTGCCCACTGGTATCCCTGCCAACGAGAGGGATATAAAGAACGATCAAATTTAATAACTCAGAAAGATTTCCAAAATTCCTAACCTCCAATATATTATGCGAGGACCTTAAAGCCAACCTCGAATCGTTACAAAATTTAATAGGGGCAAAAACACGGCATTGACATATATTCCTTAAGAAAAGAAATGTTTGTAAATCCTCAAATTTTCTAAAAAATAAATGTTATTATTCGATGCTATTTCCCACAAAAGGAAATACTATTTATATTCACCGAGATTTTCCATCCAAACATTACCAATTGCAAGCCCCCTTAAATACCATAGCTGTTCAAGTGCAACATGTAAACCTCATTTTACTTGTTACCTCATTCCCTCTAAATCTACAGGACTTAGGGCAGCAACCAGAACTTTTCTTCATTTTTGGCGACTTTATTGCCAGAAATAATTAAAAGATATGGCTTTAATATCATCGATCATAATTTCCACACACACTACCACCAACAAACCAACAAGACACATATACATAAGCCTCAGCTCTCCTACCGCAAAATTCTACTAGAACGTACAGGATACCCATTGTGGTAGCAATCATTACCCCATTATGGTCGAAATTCCAGCACAAATTAACAAAGATCAAAAGAAGAATAAAATTTCAAGAGAGAAAATTGGACTGCATTCACAGCAAAGACGGCAAATATCCATTCCTAATTCGACACAAATCCAGATAAGACCACATAGTGGTCTCAGCACCACACTTTTCTCTTCGCACTTAACGACTTTGCCCTGTAAGTCCCACCCATCACCAGATGTTCCTTATATGTGGATGATCTGGCAATCAATATGGATCTCTGGCTCAAACCCAGCAATCGTATCTTCAAAACACAAAGAAGTAATCAACAACATCGCCCCACAGAACGGCTTTACAAAGCCGAAAAGACGCGGCAATTACCTTTACACGGAAAAGATGGGTACCTCATATGTTTCTACAAACAAACCAATAACCAATAACATTCAAAATTAGCATCAAGTTCCTGTGGTTAATACTAGGTGAACAGTTTACTAGGAAGAGGTATATCAACGACCTACGCAAACGCTGCTCAAATGCAATCAATGTCTTCAGGAGCTCTCCCATCTCAATTGGGGAGCAGACATGTAAACTTTGTTATAACTACACAAAACCCTACTATTATCTAAGATTAGATATACGGACATACCTCCACTTCAATACAAAACGATAAGTGCGGAACTTAAATACTTCGCCCACGCACATCGCAACAACAATAAGCCCCTGTGATTAATAAAAAGGACATCAGCAACATCAAAAAGACTAAGTAGTTACTCATCTTCTCAGAGATCTACAATTAGATGACTCTAAAATTCTCTTTGAAAATACCCCCAATATCTCCCAGGACACCAAAATTCCCAAATCTTCCACCTTTCATTGCCTACATCTGAAGAGGCTATCTCATCAGCCTACATCTGAAGAGGATATCTTCTCAGCCTACATCTGAAGAGGCTATCTCATCAGCCTACATCTGAAGAGGATATTTTCTCAGCCTACATCTGAATAGGCTATCTCCTCAGGCATCCTTGAACAACAGTTCCCGAACCAACAAAGACTCCACCAACCATTGCCAATCTATTTGGCAAAGTCAATCGAAGGTGTAACTTGCGCTGAACTTTATCAACAAGAACCAAACCTCATTTATATCAGCAGAACTCACTAGCATCTCAATAGCGATCGACCTAACCAGCAAAAATAATAACACTACAATGGATTCAGATTCGTGCAGAGCTTTTTCTATGCTGGACAATCAAAAACCTGAAACATCCTCTTACCGTCCACAGTCAAGACCAGCTATAGCTAGATTTCCATCAAGAGAACATCATATTATGTTGGTGCCCTGGCATGTGGGCGTCGATGGTAGTAGTTGTAGTTCGCCAACCTGCGTTTATCCAGGAGAATCCACGACCAGATAATGAAATAGTCATAAAGGTCAGTATGACAATCGTTGGTGAGTCCGAGAGCACCAGGGGTCGGTCCTCTTTTGGGGTAGAGGTGCCAGGAAGTATTGTGCCTTGACACCAAACAGCATTCAAACGGAAACTTCGTCGCCCCGAGGCAGAGGGACCTTTTCCGCGTCAGATGTATGTGGATATAGATAACCATCGGCAGGATTCCTTGGAACAGAGAGAGTGTGTGGTGTGTTGTGCTGCGAAGACGGGAGAGGAAAGGAAGCAGTGTTGTAATTGGCTATGTGTGTGATGAGAAGTGTAAGGTCTACCCCTCCCCCCCAATACAGGGCTGAACACACCGCATCCACCCATTGGTAGCCAGATCTCTGCGTACGCTGACGTTTGTGTCCACTCTTGACGGGATCGAACCCGGAACCGCGACGTTGGGAGACCAACGCCGTATCCACTCGGCTACCAAGAGCTCTGGTGTCGATGGTAATGAAAGGCAGACACAGCAGCTTAATTAGCCACTACTAACAATACAAGTCCAATCACACTTACCATTTATAATGATTACTGCCATTTATGCTCCAAAATGTTCATGAAACATGGCAGAATGAGTGGACATTACATGGACACCAACACCTTCACCAAATTAAGGAGACGACTGACATTTGGAGAACATCGAACCGAACAACTTTCTCGGGGACGCTTGCGTTATGGGACTCAGCAACCTTACACACAGCTATCGTTTATCTAACTTACCACCTCCAATCAGCATGATCTCCAACAGCCAATTAACCATCTACCATGAATTATACCCCCTTGGCTAAAATGATAAAGCACCCCACATAGATTTATATATTTAACATATTTAACATATTTAACCAAAGTTTTACAATTTATCATATTATTCATAAATATTTAGGATAATAATGTGTATTTTGCCTCTATGTTTGGACATCGCATCTTCAACATTTTATCTTTTTAGCAATTTCTACTTGTGATAAATATTCCTTGGTTATGGAGAAGTTGGATTTGTCTCTCTGTGCTTCTATAAGTTCTTTAGTTTTCGTCACTTTACTTATTTATAACGATATTGACTATACAATAGTTATAAATTTAAGCTGAAATTTAAGAAATAATGGTTAAATCATGATTTTAGAAGACATATATTTTATTAATTACATACAATTAGGTAAATTACTGAGGAAATCAAACGACTTAGTATTTTACTAAATTACACGACTAAAACTAAAGAACTTATTGAAGCAGAGAGAGAGCACAAATCCAACTTCTCCATAGCCAAGGGATATTTATCACAAGTAGAAATTGTTAAAAAAAAATGTTCAAGATATGGTGTCCAAACCAGTATAAAAAGAGACCAATGGGGTTTGTATCAATGAAGAGAAGTGAAAGAAACTGTCTTACAACACCTAGAGAAGATAGATCATCATTCGGGCTTCACTACAGAATCTCAGAAAAACATCTTCTCAACTTGCTAGGAAGTTCAAGAAAGCTTAGAAGTTAAAAAATGTCGGTTAATATTTATAAAACGGTAATCGCTTAAAAACAAATTTAAACACTCCTATTATATCAAACACATGTTTGCGAATCTATTTATATAGAATTTAATGCGTGGTCGATATTACTATTAATATAATAACAGTTTGAATTTTAATATTTTTTTTTCTTCTTTAATTATGATGAGGTCACAGTGGAAAAGTATTTTTGCAAAGAATTGGTACACTGACGTCATATTGTGTACATAATTTCGACCGAGCTTACTTCATCATCTCTTTTCCCATTTGCATCTGTTTTGAATTGGACAGTTTTGCGCTAGGACTCTTGGTGATTGTGAACACGGTGTGATTCACAACTCTTTCATGTGCCGTGAGTGTGGTGCGTAGTGTAGGGCATTTCTCTCAGATTGCCGTTTTCGTAGCACAAAAAAGTAGGGCGTGATAAAAAGCGCCACCGGCTTTGTGGTTTTACTCTCTCTCTCTCTCTCTATCTCTCTCTCTCTCTCTCTCTCTCTCTCTCTCTCTCTCTCTCTCTTTCAATTTGCAGCCACATTTTAGGTTATTTATCCAAATCTTCTCTTCAGTTTTGGTGAAATGCGAAATGCAGAAAAATCGAGGTTTACTCCGATTTCGACCGAATCCGAATCAAACTCTGCTTTACTGCATTTTGCCTTCCGGCTGCTAAGAAGGAATAACAGATTTGGCCAAAGCACAAAAAAATGCTACAGGAAAAAGTAATAAAATGTACAGCAAAAATGATTAAGTAAAGTAAATAATTACCAAAATATTACCTAAAACAGTTAGAAGGAGAAATAAAGATCACGGGCTAAAAGGAAGCAAGGCGAGAGAGAATTCATGGATATGTAGCACTTAATTACAAGGGGAAGTAAAGCCAACAAGGAACCTCACAAATCGAGCACCCTGTAGACCTATGGAATCTTGAAATTGGGCACACATATCGAACATTAAAATAATATGCGATCTTGTAGCAATTAATTAGTGTAAAGCAAAGCAAATACTTGCAAATAATGTTAAATCACAATTTAATAATCTATGTATCAATGCAAAGCTGACTATTTTGTAATAATGCAAGTGAAATCGTTGTGTTCCCACGCGAATATACAAACATACACACACTAGGAAACAGGTGCGAGCCGAGGGTCTGACCACAGAAATAACAAAGATAGTGTAAAAAGCTGTGAATAGATGGAACGGAATCTGATAGAGATGGAGCCTGACCCAACAGCCTTGACGTAAGCCCGTGAAACACGAAATCAAACTTGCTACGGATGTCGGCTTGATAAAGCCCGGTCAGCCTTCCAAATTCAAATAATCTCATGGTGTACACATGCCAATACCGAACATATACACACCCTCTGATCGAATAAGCTCCGCCCAGTGGTTGGATCGGCGAACACACACACATACCCTCTGATCAGATAAAATCCGCCCAGCGCTCGGATTTGAAAAGCGGAGCCACGCCAATATATTTGCGTTAGAATAAATAGACTTACAAAACATATAACGAGAATCAGTATTATTAGTATCATAACTAAGTCAACCGACAAGAGTCAGACAGTAGTACCTCAATTCACGGTCCATCCACCCACAGTCTCACAGTCTGACAGAGAAGGAGAGATATAAGAAATACTGAGTTTATTAACACTGATAGCCAGTCACAAGGATTAAAAGCCCACAAAACCGCCATTTTTCTTCTGATTCCCTCCTCCGGTTATCGTAACCCAGCCGACAAGTGGATAACAAAACGGACATTTGGAGTCATATTAAATTCTACAGTACCACCGCCTTAGCCTCGAATACCAATAAATTGGATCACCCCGTTTACCTCTAAACAGGTCTCCCTTTACCCCCATATATATCTGAGGTCAGCAGAAAAAAAAGTCTCAGTGGGCCAAGGATTATAAAATTGGACACATGAACAATGGTCTAAAATTATCTGGTTACAAGTTTATTATCAGGTATGTACTAAAACCTTTGTATTGTTGTTTTACATATAATTTATATAATTCCCTCCATTTAAAAAATTAACGTTTTTGTAACAATTTTGAAGAATCTCAGCACTTCTGGGGCTACCTTTGTGAGAGGACGAGTTGGGAAGAGGCATTTCACCCTGTTTGTGTGGTACGAAATGTGGATCATGTATGGTGTTCTGATGCAGACTCTCACCTGAGATTGCCTGATCGTGCATTTAATTCTGTAAAACTTTTACTATCAGATTTGGATCTAGACATTGGTCATCGTAGAGATGTTGGAGCTCTTAATATTTTATTTGACGTAGTGAATGATGTGAATCATCCTCTGCATAATTTTTTTGCCAAGATTTTATCAACCAGCCAGAGTTACTTGGTATTCAGAGACTGTAAATTCCATTGCATTCGAAATTGGTCTTCATTCTACATCTACCTTTTTTAAATGCTTTTTTCCGAGCATTTGGAGAGTGTGGAATACCTTGCCAACACATATTGCAACTATTCCTACGCTCGATAAGTTTAAAAGATTGGCTAATGTCTTTTTGTTGCGTAACCGTTGGGCTGTTTAATTCTTTTTCCTTTCTTTCTTGCTGTGCTTTAGACACCTCTCGGTGGTATAATTTCCTAAATTTTTAGTGTGATTCTTCGCATGGCCTATATTATAATAATACTGTATGTGGTTCAATAATGGTATGGGGTTGTATGCCTTCGTCAGGGCCAGGGGAGATGTTTTTGTCACAGGAAACAATAAACTCCACAACTTATGCCACATTTTTTTCGTCTATCTAGAAATTGCATCCTACAACACCAAGAAATGGAGTCATATTTCAGTAGAACAATGAGTCATGCCATACATCCAACCACATCAAAAATTTATTTGGATAAATGGGGATCAGACCTATGGAGTAGCCACTGCAAAGCCCAGACTTAAATCAAAAAGAACACTTGTATGGAATGCGAGAAAAAGCAGTAAGAAACACCGCAAGTACAAATAAGCAAAACTGTATGCAAAATTCCAAGCTGACTGGAAAAAGATAGCGACGATTTTTTTTTTTAGGTAAAATCCAAGCCTCGAAGAAATATGGCTGTAATTAAATCAAACTCAACTCTACTTATACGCAACATGGACATTGGGGACGTACATAAACAGAAATGTACTCATCCTCAATAACTATCAACGTTGGCGAGCCCCTACTGAGAGCTATGTCCCCAGCCAGAGAACGCTAGTTTCCTTTTACTCTTGAGGAAACTATGTGCAGTCCATCTAAGACACCCTCCGGTAAGAAGATTATCCAAAACTTGAGAGATAATTTTGTTTTTATCAAAAGGAAGTTTGTTCAGTTAAAAACCTCCTCAGTTTTCTCATGAAACGATGCCCGTCTTTCGGTCACCTTAACATAAGGATAGTTATGTAAAGAGTAATTAATGCTAAGACCAAAACCAAGCGGCAATTAAAAAATTCAATTGTTTAATGATAAATAAGGACTAAAAACAGTCACAATAAAAAATAATAAACAAAAATTTACAATAGTAAAAATAAAATGATTTCTGGTAGTTTCGACTTACGGGCAAGCAACAATCACTAAAGGTGACAAGTGTTCCGAGATCCTTACACATTATTTATTTGTTGTATATCTTTCTCTCCGCCTTTCTTTTTCCTCTTTCACACATACACAAATCACGGGACTTTATTTTCCTTTCTTTCAAGTGACTACTTTAGCCACGGTCTCTCTCCCTTCGCTTCATCTCTCAGCATATACGAGTATCATCTGAAGTTCAGAATAAAACATATACAATAAATTAAAAATAAATAAATTAAGAACAAGTAAAGGGTAAATGTCGTAGAATGACCCTTGGCTTTGATCACTCTACGCTTTGACCCCCTTTTAGTAGCGGTATGCTTTAAGGGGCGTGAGTTACTTCTATGATGAAGTAGGCTTTGTTCTAAGAGTGCTATTTTAGTGGTTTAGTCCTTAAGGAAGAGCTATTTTTAAACACATAAGGATAAGAGGAAACACCAGAATCTACCAAAATAAACTTGTATTTTAAATTAAATATTACAAACCAACAGTAAACACATTTCTATATTTGGCCTCCAAGATTTTTCAATGACAAAACATAAACAAGTAGGCTTTCAGTAAACATGCCAATTGCCAATTAGTATTTTTATCACGACCCTATTTGATTAGCATAAAACATTAAATTAACGTACTGTTATCTACAAACACATATGACCTAGGTTCAAGAATAAGGGTTTCTACTCTCCTTTAAAACGTGGGACGTACTAAACTTCTACTATCGCAATAGAGATATAAATGTTATTGTTAACTTACAGGTAGGTATTAGGGATTGCTGGATGTCGCTGGAGGACTTATCTCTCGCTTTGAAGTGGTGTAGCCGCTGGTTGAAATTTTCGAAGAGGGATTGCTTGAGATGTGAGAATCACTCGAGTGTGAGCGGCTTTGCTTTTCTTCAGTCGGACTTCTTTGCAGACGGAAAAGGCTTCTTCGGTATGGCACTGATATAAAACTTGACTATTTAGGTTAATACGGCCCTGAAAGGGGGGGATCGATTTTCTCAATCCGATCCTATCGTTTCTCACGGAAATAGTCTTGTATGGCTGAAGGCTCGATCTTTACGAACTAATCTTTCTTCTGGCGAATCGACTTCTAATAATCTTCTTGTCTAGCCGATGGATCGATCTTCACGAACTAATCCACCTCTAGCGTATCGACTTCTGATAATCCTCTTCTCTTTCTTTGCGGGGCTTATTTATAGGCGGATTGCCGCCCCATCTAAAGGGGGAAGTGACCAGGCCACAGATGCAAAGGGGGGGGGGGAGCGAATGGTGAGTTAGCATCTGGGGAGAGCGAGAATTCCTGAGGTGGCACTGGGGTGCCCAAGTCAGCTCGCAAATTATAGGCTCGCAACCGCACCGCTACTTGGCGTGCCTTCTGACTCGCACCGTTTTTTTTTTCTAACCACGGGTTTATGGGTCTCGTAGGTAATACGATCGTTAGAGCGTCGTTTAAGGACCTTAGGTGGTCGCCTTCAAACATATGTTAGCTCCAACTGCCCACAGCGGCGAGGAGATCACACATGGTAAGCATTTTCGCCGGCTACCTTTCCCACGCTTCTCCTCATGAAGGGAGGGGGGCTTGAATGTACCTATACTCCTTCAGGAGGCTTAATGTAGCCATTTCTCCACATCTACCTCCATTCTTAAGAAAATAACGGGAGGAGGGGGGGGTTCCAATCCGACGCTTAAAATAATATACATGGGTAACTTACGGAACATTTTATTATACAATAAATTCTAGTTCACTCGGGAATTCCTCGATAACATTTCACCTGACCTTACATTAATTCCTATATTACTGTGCCAACTTAGGATTTTCTTAATCGTCGACAGGGTTCCGACTTAACGAGTCGGCCATACAATTGTTGGACCCTTTTATATAGTGAATGGAGTACTGGTACTCCATCAAGAGTAAACTCCATCTCAGGAGTCTTCCATTCTTACACTTATTTTTACCTAAGTATGACAACGGTTTATGGTCGCATTCCAACTTAAACTCGCGTCCAATTAGATAATATTTGAATTTACCTATGGACCATATTATGGCCAAAGCTTCGATTTCGATAGTAGCGTAGGCTTTTTCTCTACTCAACAGTTTCCTACTGACATAAGCTATGGGATAGGCTGTTTCGTCATCTTCGTATTGAAGCAATACTCCGCCTAACCCGTCCCGACTAGCGTCCGTGCGAAGGCCGAAGATCTTGTTGGGATTTGGTAAGCGAAGAATGGGCGCAGTTACGAGTTTTCCTTTTAGAACCTCCAACTGAGTTATTGCATGGGGGTTCCACGTGACAGGGTCTGACGCTGTCTTTTTTAACAAATCATTCAGTGGGGCCACAATGGAAGCGAAGTGTGGTACAAAACGCCTATAGAACGAGGCCGCTCCCATAAACGATCGGAGTTGTTTCTTTGTTTTCGGCCGGGGCATCTTGACTATGGCGTCCACTTTTTCTTGCTGGGTAGTCAAGTGTTTTTGTCCTATTTTGAATCCCAGGTAGTCAATGGATTCGTAGGCAAAATAACACTTGGTCGGCCCGGCGGTTAGACCTTGCTCCTTCAATTTCTCCAGCAATGAGCGTAAGGCGTGTAAGTGTGACTCCCATGTACGGGTAGCTACGTACACGTTGTCGAAGTAAAACGACACGTCACTTAGTCCAGCGATAATTCGCCTCATCATCCTATTATAATTGCTACCGGCTGTAAGTAGTCCGAAGGGTAGCCTGGTAAACTGTAACAGACCTCTCTCGGTCGCAAAAGCCGTCAGTTTTTTGGACTCCTTAGCGAGAGGTATTTGATAGTAAGCTTTACATAAATCCAATTCGGTGATGAATTTAGCGTCTTCAAATAAATGGAGATTTTGATCTATTAGTGGGATGGGCTCGGCGTCGAAAACGGTCACTGAATTCAATTTTCGGAAGTCCACGCACATCCGAAATGATTGATCCGGTTTCTTAACCATTACTATGGGGGAGCAATAATCGGACTCCGATGGCTCTAAAATTCCCAATTTTAGTAAATTCCGGACTTCCTTATTGAAGGCTTCTCGTAGGTGGATTGGTAACGGATATGGTTTGCTCCGAACCACTGAATTAGTTTTTAGTTTTATTTCATGGATAAAATCCTTGGCACATCCAGGGTTTTCAGAAATGACTTCTGGGAATTCCATGAGCAAGTTCAACATTTCCGCTTTTTGTTGAATTTCTAAGTGGGGATTTATCTTTAAATCCACCCGAGGGTCTTCCGGGGTAGGTGAGAGCGAGGGAAGTTCGTATTCCTCGTCTTGTTCCACACACACGGTGTGTATGACTTGCAGGGGCGTACCCGGGTAAACGGCATCCATCGGTTCTTCTTCGTCTAGAAGGGTAATATTCTTTATGCAGGCGCGGCGGTGATATTTTTTTAGCATGTTTATGTGATAGGTTCTTCGCCCTGTTGGGGTATCTATCAAGTAATCGACTGGACCCCGTGCCTCGATTACTTCAAACGGTCCCTTCCACTGGGCCCATAACTTATTATTTTCGGTCGGGAGTAATAATAAGACTTCATCTCCTGCCTTTAATTTTCGAGCCTTTGCTTTCATATCGAAATAGTCCTGGTATTTGGATAAATTTTTCTCGGCGTTCTCTCGAGCTAAGCCAGAGCAGTATTCTAGGCGCTCGCGCATATCCATCACGTAGGCGTAAGACGATTTGATTTCTTGCTCGAGCTTCGCGTTGGAAAATAATTCCTTAAGAATACTCATAGGAGCTCGCACATTTCTCCCGTATAATAGCTCAAAGGGCGAGAATCCCAACGTCCGATGAGGTATTTCTCGGCAGGCGAAAAGGGCTGCAGGCAGGTATCTGTGCCACTGTGTAGGGTTGTTTTGACACAACTTCTTCAATATATTTTTGAGAGTCCCGTTTAATTTCTCGCAGATTCCGTTAGCGGCTGGATTAAATGGACTCGTAAAAATTGGCTTGATAGAGGTGAATTGGCGCCCTCTATCAGATAGAATTTCTTTGGGCAGGCCTACTCGTGCAAAAATTGAAATTAATGCTTCCGCGCAGGAAATAGTGTCAATCTTCCGTAGGGCCACGGCATCTGGGAACCGGGTGGCACAATCCACTAGGGTGAGGATGTAGGAGTGTCCTCCACTTGAAGGGGGTGAATTGGTCCCACCAAATCAATTGCCACTCGAAAGAAAGGTTCGGTAATAACGGGCACCTTTTGTAAGGGAGCGGGAGGTACCCGTCCTCTGGAGGGATCCTTCTGACACACGTCGCATGATCGGCAATAGGCCACAATTTCCCTGGCGCCCTGGGTCCAATAAAAGTGTCGGAATATCTGCTGCGCCGTTTTGTTGTGCCCAAAGTGTCCGGCTAATATTCCATCATGCGCGGTATTCAAAATCCTTTGCGTGTATTCTTGAGGTACACACAGTGCTTTCTTGTTCTCCTTATCCTCCTCGCTGATAGTACGGTAGAGAAGTGAGTCTTCTACGATATACTGGATAGGCTTCTTTCCTTTCACTTGGAGAATTTCACCTTTAATAGCTTTCTCCCATAGAGGTTTAAGAGTGGGGCATTCCTTCTGAGCACTGGCGAAGGAAGTCAATTTGAACCCATTGTCTTCGAGGGTAATCCTCGGGGTCAACTTAGCAGGTTGCTCTTTCCTCTGGGCTTCTTGTGCCCGGGTGACTACTTGTTGGGCCACTTCTTGCTGGGGAATTAGGGGGTTTTGTCCGATTAGTACTGCGCAGAACTTAATCGGGGCTACTACCACGTCCGTCCAACCGATGAAATATCTGCATTGTATATGACATCTCACGACGGGGAATCGATTGTCGCGTCCTAAAAAGTCGTGGACGATTGCGAATTTCTTATGGGCAGGGTTTACTGGGGGCAGCAACTTGTCGGATACCACTATGCACGTGCATCCGGTGTCTCTGACTAAAGTGGATACTCGGCACCCATTAACAGTGCCCTCTTCAAATTGTAGGCCGCCTGGCGAACTTTTGTTGAATAGAAAGTTTACCTGTTGCTGGGGCCCTTCGGATGTTGGCGCGGGGACGTAGGACGAATCAGCTTGTCCTGCTGGGATCGCGGCAGTCAGGTTTTGCACCTGTTGTCTCGAGGTGTCCCTCAGTCGGGAGTTCTGTGGGCACTGGAAACTCAGGTGACCTATTATCCCGCAGGTATAACAAGTGACGGGCTTCCTGGGATACGTGCCGGTATTAGGGTATGATCCTTGTGGAATCCTAACTTCTTTTTGATTTTTTTCTCCTCCAAAATTTGGCTTATAAGTTCCTTTTGCTACTGAGAACTTAAAGGGCTTCTTCTGTAAATGCCTGGGTGGCGGCCCATTTTTCTTTGGGGAGGGAGCCTTCTCTTTCTTGTACTCCCTAGGATATAACCGATGATTTACCGCGTGGAGGTCAGCCTCGTCCAGGCACTCGTTGAAGGTAGAATCTTTTCGGTCCTTAACGAATGCACGGATTTCCTGGGGTAGTGTACTTAGTAACTGATCTCTAAGCATGAAGTCGACGACCGCAGCGACTTCGTTCTCTACCCCTTCTGACTCCATCCAAAACTGTAGGCTTCGACGAAGCTCAAAGCCAAAATGTTTGTACGTTTGTCTGGGTCTTATACGAGACTGCCTGAACTTCATCCTATATTCTTCCGGGTTAAGGTTTGTAGCTGAGAGAAGTTCGGCTTTGAGAGTGGAATAGTCCACAGTCGCTTCTGAGGGTAAAGATACGAATATCTCTCTCATCCTACGATTGAGTAGCGGTAACAGTCTGGCGACCCCATCTTCTTCTAGGTCCCAATTATTGACTTCAAATATTTTCTCAAAATGGGAGAGATATGAGCATAAATCTTCTTCGTCCTTGTACTCCGGGAGTTTCATGCTGGCCGCTGGTGACACTCCTGTTTTGGATGACACTGACTGCACCTCTAACTGGTCTTTACTAAGGGCTCTTTCGTGGGCCCTTATCTTCTCTCTTTCATCAGCTTCCATTTTCGTCTTTTCTCTTCTTTCATCAGCTTCCATTTTCGTCTTTTCTGCTTCCATTTTCATCTTTTCTCTTCTTTCTTCTCTTTCGTTTCTCTCTTTCTCCTGAATAAACTCTCTTTCGTTTCTCTCTTTCTCCTGAATAAACGAACTCAGCTCGGTTCCTTGCAGTCCGAGGCTTTGACCTTGCTTCCGATAAAGGTCAAACAATGCCATCGCGCTTATGTCAGTCATCTACCTTGTTTTTAATCAAGCCTGACCTATTCCACCACCGAAACTTACCACTTGGCCTAACAATTACCTTTAGATGGTATCCACCTCTAACTTTACCAATTTCCCACTCGTCAAATATTCTATTATTCCTGGTGTTTCTTTTATGTGTTAGCTCTTCCTTAAATAGACACTGCTGGGTTTTTTCTAATATAAAACCAACAAGTAAAGGGTAAAAATAAAAAGAACACAGATGAGAGAAAATGATTCGTAATATTTAAGAATAGCTTCTCCAGGCGATTTTTTCCTTTTTCCCATAATGTTTCATCTAATTTCCCAATATGTTTCGCTTACCTGTCTAAAGGGGACTGACGCGAAGCCCTTCACCAACAAAATTCAAACAATATAGGGGGAGGGGAGCCTCTCCCGCCATTTTTACGAAATAAAGTAAGGTCGCAGGGTCATGTATCACAATTTTAACTCAATTATGTTTGGTGTTTACAGTTTCGGTTCTTTTTATTTTTTTATTTTTCCGATTTCTACACTTTTATTTACTTTTTCCCATCGTTCCTTTTGCATTTATTTTTTTTAACATACTTTTCTTAAGACTAACGTTTATAATCGTTTGCTACGAACGCATTGACGTCATGTAAAGAGTGCAATTTGTATTACAATATCTTTTACTCTCTATTTCCCTTTTTCCTCACTTATTCCTACATTCAATTATTTCTTTTTCTTATTCTGTCATTTTAGCATAGTTTTTTTATATTTGTATGACTATTTTTTTCAGAATCAATCGTATTAAGGTTTATTTATGATCTTTTCATTTTTCCTTTTTCCCCTTTTTACCTATAATTATTTTTTTTTTAGTTTTTATCCTTTTGCAATTTTTGCATGTATTTTTTCTATGATTACATATTACTTTTCAGGAAAAAAGCTTACAGGGATATAATTGGAACTACTTTTTGTGGATTATCCCGAAATTATTCACTTTCGGATGCAAAATGGTTTCGAACTGTGAAGTGTTCCCGGTTACTTATGACCATCTATCCGCGTTAGTTACCAACTGCGATCGATTAATCAAATTTTAGGCGAGCATAAACTAATCCCATTGACAAGGCAGTGTGCTCATTGTGGTAAATCCCTTGCGATCCAACCTGATTGTACCTTTGGGTGCTCGAAACGAACAAAGGCACGAGTTAATTTGTTTTGTTTTTCAAATTCTCGCCCCCCTATAGAACAAATCATGAAACTCATCTATTGGTTTTGGCGGAACCAAAATACTTTGGAAAGGATTTCCATTGAAGTTCAGTTTTTCGGAACGTACACTGGTCGAATGGTTTAGTTTCTGTAGGGAGGTCGCTATTGACTTTTGTGAGAAGCATACCAAAAAATTAGGCAGAGTAAGCAAAGTTGGAATGATGTAAGTATCATTACAATTCATTTCCCATTTGTTTATGATAAGCTGAGTTTTCCTCATTTATTGGGGTCTTTAGCTACAAACAAAAATGACTCGGTCAGATTCAAACTTGGACGTAAGACGTAAACAATATATTCATGCGCGATGAGCGAAACCTAAAAAAAGGGACTTTGCATTGATTTTGTCTCGAAAACAAACAATAATCGTCGCGAAGAAGCTAATGTTAAAGGTTACCAAATTATGAAACGAAAAAGATGAATATATACAAAAACATGCATAAGAAATAGATAAACAAAAGTGTATTAAAAATAATGTATGCATTCTAATTCCTTGCAATTGATATTATTTTCCTTGTGTTTGCAATTGAAATATAACCATCGTGCCATAGTCCAAGTAAAGTGAGCAAAATATATATAAAATATTCCCCTTTCTAGTGAAATTAAAATATTATTGATGAGAAAATAAAAAAAAAATATTATCATTTTAAAAATTATTATTGTTTTATAAAAAGTGCACAGTCCAAGTAGTCTGAAGAGAAGAAGAGGACTTGGGACACTCGGTCGGTGTTCAAAGAACAAGTCTAATTATATTAAAAAGGAAAACCATCAATAGAATCACGACCTGGACGTCATAGGCCATCTGCCAGAGACCTTGGCGCTGTTCGTGAATCCGTTAAGAACCCTTCAAAAGGGTTAAATGTCTCAGAAGAACACAATAATAGAGGTCAACATCATCTACAATGCACTAATTAGGTAGTTCCATCTCGGAATAAAGGTATGGGGGGTTATTGAACTGAACAACGATCTGGCATTTTGGGCACAGCCTAACTTTTTTCTGTCGAGTCAAATTTGCGGAATGGTCAAAGAGCAGGTAAAGAATTCGGCAACGAATTAATAGTTAAGTCTAAATTATTTTTTAAAAAATATTGTACTATAAATTTCCTTAAAAAATTAAATTTAAATAAAATACAGGGAAAATTTATGAGTATAATAGAAACTGACACGGGTAATCAATAAAATATTTTTAGATCTAAAGACATCATCTCGCGGTAAAGTAGTTGATCACCCAACGACTGTTGTACAGAAACTGCCTCATAATCTAATATGTCAGTGTTTTGTGGAAAACCAGCCTAGTTATTTTTGCGCCAAACATACCTGGCATCATTTTTGGCCGAACAACTCAATTTTCGTCTCATAGCACATGGCGACAAAAATTGAAATATTTCTCCAAATGATCGTTGGAGTACTTCAGACGAGGCTTTCAAGTGGTGTTTTTCAATAAAAGTGACCTCCTCGGACGAGGTCCATGCATTGCTGTTTTTGGCAACATATTGGGCAATGTGTTTAAACTAACATCGACGCTTTCTTCCCATAACTGAGGATTCATCTCACTTTTATTCATCCTTGGGTTAATTTTTAACAGATCTAAGGACCCTCCGCACAGTACATGGTTGAATTTTCTGAGGACGATCAGAAAGAGAGTGTTGGAGTTGTATTCAATTCCTTAAGCTTTCTTATTGCTGATTGCACTGTAGATTTAGGGTCATCTAACTCTTTGGAAGTCTTCTTGTGGCACATCTTACTTTGATTTTAATTTGCAATTATTCTCGATTTGATTTCGGGAGACAGACTACATTTCGTCATGACGATTGCTTGTAGAATAAGACTGTCGAGTTTGTAATGCCGAAGAAAGGGTCTTGAGAACGTTCTAGAGCAGGAACCCATAAACGTGCGTGCCAAAATAGGCCTAATCTTTCCAAAAAAAATTAAATACGTGCCATCTGAATGTTTAGAGAACATACTGATATTTGATGTCTTCTTCTAAGTATTGGAGGATCCTTTGTTAATGGTATCAAAGTACACTCGAACGGTAAAATCATACAATATTGAAAGTAGGTTTTTAGGTCACGTAGGCTAAATGAGCGTAGTACTTTAGTGACTTTGGTCAATGAAAATATATTAATTAAATTCGTTTTACTCTGTTGATTACATGAATATTTTTAATGGTTTTTAAGAGTGTAATTATAGTATTTACACCCACACACTGTAAAGACATTGTTTTTAATAATATCAGCGAAAGAATAATCAACAATAAGGCCATCTCGTGTCAATATTTTCATTATAAAGAATTGTTGTTGATACAGTTTAGCAGGTGTTAAAAGACAATAAATAGGCCAAATAGCATTAAATATTCCGGCATTGTATTCTTATAGTTAGATAGTTTTTTATAGGTAGTTTCTTTTACATTTTATTTAGTATTGTTCATAATAAAATTGTTTTTGATTAAGGTAAAATCCAAAACTTAGTTATAAGTTGCGTTTTTATTTTATAAAGGTGAACTGGAGTTTAGCGTGCCAAAGAAAGTTATAGGCGGGACATTTTTTGGCACGCGTGCCATAGGTTCCTTTCCCTTGTTCTAGAGTATTCCTAATGTCCATATCATAAAGTCAAACTTGTCATAATTTAAACTAAATAATTTATACATACGAATGTAAAAACGAGATCGTATGAATACTTTTTGGTTGCGATTATTTGTAATAAAAGTTATTACTAGTTTATTTGTCCATCAGACTAGTTGAAAATGCCTCCAAACATTCTTACCCTGAAATAAAGTTCACGAACCATGGCCAAAAATTGTTGGTATTAAGTAGTGGTATGAATACATTCTGGGGTAACTGTAGATCATAAGAATGAACGATGTAAGAATGTGATATGTTGGAACGATTCTTCTTTCACATCATTTCCAAGTTATGGCAGAGTTTACGTCTGGATGACGACTAAAGAACCGATGATCCTGATGCTCAGATTCTGACCAGTTAAGCATGGATATGGATCTGTGATGATTTGGGCTGAAATATCATGGAATTCCGTTGCATTACTAGTAGTATTTTATGGCAGGTGAACTGCCAAGAGTGCGTTAATTCTGCCGGAGTGGCTGCATCCCATGGTGCAAACGCACTCTTCCGATGGCGACGCAATATTTCAGGACGTTAACGCACGCACACTCACACCGACAAACTCGTTAACAACTGGTTTGAATTTGAGCATCGACAGTGACCGATTTCCTCCTTCCACCAACAACTCTGAAGGAGCGGGAATTTGTTTTACTCGAGGAATGGGTTAAATGTCCTCTAAATACTGTTCGAAAGCTGGTATTAATGCTAAAGGAGGGGTAACTCCACATTAAGAATAAAATTTACTAATTTAAAATATAATTTCCATTATTTTCGCTATTTCATTATCGCGACTAGTTTGATTTTATGTAAAATAAAGAACGCCTATGCCTTTTCCCCTCGACCTCTCGATCTTAAACATTTTATAGGCTGAAACTCTGAATTAAAGTTCCTTTGTGGAACTTTAGATCCGAGTCTGAAACGGGGATCGAAATCATCCAAGCGCATCTAAAACCTCCAATTCGTCTATTTTGTTCCTCAAACGTCGCGTTTTGGTACAAAACATGAGAAATTTCGCGTTGGATTTCTAGAACTTGGATTGGATGCAATCTTGTCATGGCAGAGGATCGATGTTACAGATGTTTCCACCATTTTGTAGTGGAACATTGCAACTTCCTCTTCTGAATGAACATCTCTAGCCAGTGTAGGAAGCCCCCCCCCCTTCCCCGAGGGTCTTCAACAGGAACCCCTCCACGAATAACACCAATTATTATCATGCCAATCAATGTTCCCCGAGAGTTTCCTCCTCACTCTGTTACCTCTACTCCCTCATGGGGGGGAGGGGGATTCGCAGATGTTCCCCCTCCCGCAATTCCCGTTGGCGCGGGTGGGGTGTAGGGGCTGGGGGTATTACGAGTCCTAACCCTAAGAACCGAGATCCCGAAGTGTCGAAGTCCAATGTCAAGGACACGGAAGAAACTTGAGTCCGTCTAACCTTGACCTGACCCGTCGACAACGGGGTCAAAAGGAATCGGGAAAGCAGCGCGATCGTTGCTATTGAATCGCAACCAAAAAGCGAAAACCATCGATGCCTCCAAGGTAGGGAAAGTTAAAATCCGTGGAATAGCTCGAGTAGTATGAAGAGGAGACTACTTAGGAAGGAAACTCCCCAAACCTTGACCAAACTTTACGACCGAGGTAGACCCCCGCCCCTTGTGATTTGAGGACAGCAATTAAGGAGTGGGGAGGGGGGTGGGATTAAACATAGAGCGACATCAAATGTGTTGCCGAAGACGAATTTGTGCGTCCACAGTCAATTGTATTTAAACTTACCTCAGAAGAGGCGGCACTGCACACGGTGGGATGTGGTGTCAGGTAGCACTGAGGTCAAGAAGCAACTTGGACGCTTATGCACACATAAGAGAAGACCAACGAGGGCATCTTCACTTAAAGTGTTGTGAGGGGAGGCTCGTAATGAAAGGGATGAAATAAGGGTAGACGAAAATGTGTGAAAGGTATGTCAGGAGGAAACTACTTGGAGGCATTCGTGTCTAAATCGCTATACTTTGGGAGGGAGGGGGGTAACTTAATGCCATCTTACACCCATAATCAGATTTATCCAGGCGTTGGAATGAAAGGGAGAAAATAGATAGAGGATGAAATGTAATAAAGGGAATAAAAAATAATAGGGGAAATATTAGTGTCAAGAAATTAATGTCGTTTTTTTTAAGGAAAGCCAAATCAATTTTAATATACAACCCCCCTCCCCCCCATTTATTGGGCAAACTAGTTTACATTGGTAAGAGATTCATAATCCAGGGAGCCAAAGAAGAGACTAGTTGAAGTGTAAGGGTCATGTAGGGTGCACAACTCTCCTTAACTCTCGCCACCCTCATACCGAATAAAAACAAAAAAATAACAAAATGGAATAAAAAAAAATGTCGAGAGCGACAATTACGTCCCACCACTACTACGGTGTTCCCCTATGCTCGAGTTGACCCCTGCAGCCTTTCTACTCAAATTCACTTCCACTAATTTCCCCAATTTATTTATAAACTTCTTTAAAAATACCCACGTCGCTTTTTCGCGTATATTTTATAATAATAATAACCAGGCAATGGCTTCGCGACTCCCCCCTAAGGGGGAAGCTTGCGCTTCGCTACAAAGATTAAAATTTAAAATCTAAAAAAAAGCAGCCATGGTTAAATTTTTATCAATTTTCTGAACTTCGCCAATTAGAATAATTTAAAAAAGGAACTAAATTCCCCCCCCCCTTTTCAAAATATCACGTTGCTAAAATATAGTTATAGAAGAAGATAAATAAAAATAAATTTTCTGAACTTCACCATTTGTAATTCTTTGGGTTTTAAAAAATTCACAAAATTTCGAAAACGTTCCCGAGCAGTCGGCTAATGCTGCTGCAAGAGGAAGATCCAATTATTCCATAAAAACAACAAATACAAGCGAAACCGAATATAACGGCATGAACGCCTAAAAACAATCAAGGTAAACAAAGAAAACCAAAGAAGAAAGAGAACACAAAAGTGTAAACAAACAAAGCAAAAAGGAAAAGAATTAGAACCACGCTACCATTAAGGTACCAAATCAAATAACAAATAATAATTTAACCTACGAATGGAACACCAATTATGACGACTTAGAAGTACGCTACCTATAAGGTACCCAAATCAAATAAAAAAACTAACTCGACAAGAAAAATACCCGATGAGAAGAATAAAAACCGAATTTAGAATTAACCATAATACAGAAGGAACAAATAAAGAACGAAATGTAAATAGAATATCAAAAGAAATTGAAGAGCCAGTAACATGGCAAACCAAACCACACTCCCCACACAGATATACTTTTAACATAACCTCCTCCCCCATAGTATATTAGGTTTAAGTATTTAAAACAACAACAAAAAAACCCCTCTCATGCTATCCTCTCTATCCACCCTCTTATCTCACCTATATGTAAAAGATAGTCAGGAGAGTCAGAAAAATTATTATTATTTAAGAAGAAAAAGTT
Organism: Ceratothoa steindachneri; assembly: GCA_963969495.1. NCBI lineage: Eukaryota > Metazoa > Arthropoda > Malacostraca > Isopoda > Cymothoidae > Ceratothoa > Ceratothoa steindachneri. The sequence goes on along the minus strand of OZ018322.1, from coordinate 131,306,988 downwards.
ATATTCCCTGTTCGCCATATTCTAAGCTTATTCCATCCATATACCCAGGAATAAAGAATCCATATATAATTATATATATTTTTCCTTCATCCCATAAGGAAGCGGTTGATCACTTAACCCAGCTTGCGAAACTACAAGAGAGAAAGAATACTCTACGCAGACCCTATAAACCAATCAGAACTCAAGATTCCAATTCTATGCTTAAATGAGTCGTAGAAAGTTATTATATCGTGTTTTACTCATGTAAATAAACAATAATTAATAATATGCCAACGTATATGATAAAGTGGGAGTTAATAATTATTTTTTTTAAATTCTTTACAAATAATCTCAGTGAAAATTTCTTTCATTCAAATCTTGTTCAGCTTTTGGGGCAAAACTCAGTAACTGTTTTGAACAGTCGCGTCGCTGCTCTGGGCAGGGTGACCAGATTTTGAAAACTGAAATAGGGGACACATAAATTGGAGAGGTAGATGAACAATATACAGGACACATACAACCTACGTGAAATTACGCACGCAGCACGAAGTCCCTCTCAGCTGAGGTCCAGATGGTCAAGGATCTACTTCATTGACTTTTCTTTTGTTTTAAGGTGTGTTCATTGTAGACTTTGTTACAACTAGCTGTTCGTTACATGTGTCAAAGAATTACAATATTGCAATCATGCATATTTTGATGTTTAAAAGATAAAAGTGACTTACCATAATAATAATGAGTAAATTGCAGAAAATTTAATACAGATGATGAAAACCTTTCCATAATCCTTTTAAAGTTATTTTTTCAAGAGATGGTGTTTGATTTGAGCATATGTGATGAACTCAAAAAAGGACAGTGTGAAATTGCACTTTATCTCTAGCTCTGACTTGATCAGCTCTACACTGCACCGGTTCCTGCACCCACCCCATCGTTGGCCCATCACAGAGAACACTCTCTCCACTTGAGCATTTGAGGGGGAATGCTCAGTACAAATGACACCAGGGTGAAGAGGGTTTTAATATCCTTGCATTCGTTGAATATCTTGTTCCACTTCTCAATGACTGTCCTATCCTTGTCCATGTTTGTCAAAAGAGAAGTAAGAATGCAGAATTCGCATGGAGTCCATCAACTGATAATACACCCTGTAGATTCAGTTTTCCACACAGTGTATTAGAGATTTGAAAGCTAGTTCACCATTCAAGGTCAGCCATTTCAGAATACAAAATAACCCAGTTTTCCTGGTAGGTAGTAGCTCTTTTGAAGTAATTGTGGAAATTTGGGGAAATTTCCTCCTCTTTGTCATACAGATTAGCCAGAGCACGCTCTGTTTGATATCCAACGAAGCCATCTGTGGACTTCCTGTTCAGCTTGTCATAAAGACGCTTGACAATATCTTACAGCTCAGGGAAAGATGTGAAGCGTGTTACTCTACCAATTTATTTATATAAATTAATGTTACTCTTTATATTTCACTTTCTTTATTACATTACTAGAAGTAAGAGTGAATCTATATTCTGTCTATATCACTTGCCTACAATTAAGCAGTAATCCTGGTTCTCACCTAAGTTATCAGGATAACCTATATTGAACACTAGTTAGGACTAGGCTTTTTGTTTTGTTTACACTATAATCGGCCTGGAATAATCAGTGACCTAAGCTAGATCCGATATTTCGCCTTTCTATTAACTACTCTTTTATGGATTTATTCCTTCCCAAATTAAAATATGTTTTTGACTTTTTCTGAATAAGTTATTCACAGCAAAATTAGCCCAATAATGACAATTTAAAATCTGGTAAATTTCTTAGATTTATTTTATCACTTTAGGTAAACATATGATTCATTGCAAACAATCAAAATATACAAATTTAAAAGCATGCCGTATTTTTTTCAGATTTTTTTTCCTTAATGCATGTTATTCCAGGCCAGAATTTGAATATTTTTATTACCCTCACTTAGAAAATGGCAAGTTATAATAAATAAAAAATCTGGCATCATTTTATATATTGGGTTGAGGAATAAGTTCTTGCGGGTTTTTTCAAATTTATTCATTACCATTAACAATTTTAGAAAAACTTCATTTTTAATTGATAACAATATGCAATTTATTCAATAATGTATTCTCCATTGTTATTTACGACTTCTTCCTAACGTTCAACTAGTTTTTCGATGCCTCTGCAATAAAAATCTCTGTTTTTTTACTCGAAGAATTCGTCTAACCAGGTTCTTAATTCCACATAAGTATTGAACGAAACGCTGCGCAAATTTTTGGAGAGCGATCGGAACAGATGGAAATCCGATGGAGCCAAGTCTAACGAATATGGAGGATGCGGCAGGATTTCCCAATTAAGCGTTTGGATGGCCTCTTTTGGCATATTAGCAATATGAGGACGAGCATTGTCGTGTTGCAGAAGGACTCCATAACGTCGATGAGGTCGCTTTTCACTTTTCACGAATAGCTTCAGCGAGTCGATACATTTGTTGAACGTAGAGTTCTGCATCGACAATCTCGTTGTCCGCAAGGAGCTCATAAAGAATGATGCCTTCACAATCCCACCACACATGCAACATCGTCTTTCGTGGATGAAATCCTTGCTTTAATCGCAGAAGTGTTTTTTTTTTTATTGGGGCTAAGCCATTGTTTTCGATGGTTTATGTTGACATAAACACACCACTTTTCGTCGCCAGTGATGATGCGGTGAAAAAAAATATGTCCTTATATCCACGAGTAACCTTATGACGAGCAAGCAAACCTGCGGCAATCGTGGAGCGTTGAAGTTTGTTGCTTTCGCTCAAAGCGTGCGGAACCCATGCACCGAGTTTTTTAACTTTCCCCATCGAATGAAGGTGATTCACTACAGTTTTCTGGTCACATGCCAATTGTACAGCCAATTATCTAGTCGATTGACGAGGATTTTCATGAAGAAGGTCGTTCAATCGATCTTCATCCAACTTAATGGGGTGACCAGAACGTTCTTCGTCATTAAGATTGAAATGATCGTTTTTAAAACGTGAAAATCACCATTGAGCTGTCCTTTCTGACAAAGCATTTTCTCCGTACACGACACAAATATCGTGACGAGCTTTGGCTGCGTTTGCATTGTTCCCGTCTTGATTGAAAATGAATAACAAGTGTCGAAAATGCGCCTTTCTTTCAACTCCACATTCCATTTTGAGGGTACAGAACAAAAATTAAATTAACACAACTTGTAAATAAACCGCAATGACTTATTACTCAACTTCAAGACGTAGCCTAAGCAAAAGCCTAATAGTTTACGTGTTAAGAGACATAGCCTAACCTTTGCAAATTTTGGTCTCATTATTTATTATTGTTTCTTAATATGTGCACAAATCACGTTAACAAAATTTAAATCAACACAACAATAAAAAAAACGCAAGAACTTATTCCTCAACCTAATACAAGAAAAAAAGAAGAATCTGAACGCAAGGCATTTCATAAATTGATTAAGTGTTCGGGTGGATCAACTTCAAGTTTGCATAAACATATAAAGTCCGGATTCTGGTATACTAAAGATCACTCAGTGAAAAGGCAAAAGTCTCTTGAGGACTTTGTTCAAAGACGATCCTTAAAAGAAGAGGTTTCCCGCATGGCTAGCGAACATGGCATGAGTTATTATTGTAGAGCGAATAACAAATTTATCCAACAAAGCTTCCAGAAATTCAAATCTGATAAATTCTATCGAAAACTCCTAAGACTTAGCAACTTTGTGCTGAATTTCTATAATAACAAAGAAACAAGATGTAGTTAATACTTCAAAGATCGAGCAGATGAAGGCGTTCAGTTTTCATTAGCATTTGATGACTATACTTCAAAGCAGAAATGTAAGATACATGAACATAAATGTTCTCTCTGAAAAAACAACATTGGTCTCTCGCATTGATTAGAAAATATGAGTCACTAGACAGCAGTAAATGTGAAGAAATAGTTAACGCAAGATTAGATGAATTTAGTTTAGATTTGAATTCACACATTGTTTGTTGTACAACTGACGGTGCATTGGTTGTGGTGAAGTTTGACAAGCAGATCTGTGCAGAACATCAACACTGCATATCCTAGTGTATTCACTTGGATGTTACAGATGTTTTGTATGCCAAAAACAAAGTGTTTAATGTAGATGAATCCGCTCACTCTGCTGATGATGAAGATTACTGATACTACAGTTGATTTTTAAAATATTTTCATCTAATGAAAATGAAAATCAGCGTACACATCCTTTGACGGAAGAAGATCCCGTGTCAAATTATCCCCCTCTTAAAAGAAAAATATAGTAAGACAATTAAAAGGGCGAGAAGGATCTGCAAATTATTCTGAAAATCCCCTTTAAAAATGACAAAAAGCAAGACTTTTTCAGAACAGAATTCAAATGAAATGAAATGAAACTTATTCTAGATTGTAAAACAAGATAGATGTCGTAGAATTCCCCCCCCCCTCCTTTTTGTTCTATCTCTAAGAGTGCTAAGAGTGTATAATATATTGATATTATAAAAATATCTTAAAGAACAGAGCCGTTACGAAACACGTAAGGATATAAAAGAAACGCCCACTAATTCACAAAATAAACTTATATTTTACCTTTATCAATTGAATACATAACATTTATACCTTAACTATAGCAATACTCTGAATATTTTCCTAAACAAAAATTAATTAAATTAGTTTACCCACAAAATTTGGTTAACGTTTTCTCTACACACAACAATAATATAAGAATTAGGCTTACGGACTCATGTGGAGTTTAGAGGCCTCAGAAATGTTATTGACTCACGACGGGTGCCGTGTGTCCAGGTGTAGATGGGCAAAATTCCACGGTCGTTTTGGCGAGGGTAGCAGCTGGGGGGCCACACGTTCTTCCGGGAGAGGGGGGGTCTTCAAGGATGAGGAACAATACTGTGCTTTATGCAACACCTAGGCAGTCGTGGTCTCTCTGGTGAGAGTGAGTCGAACTTGGTTCTTAAATCAAGTTAACTTGGAGTGCGGTGTGATCACCGAGTAACGAGCTCGAGGAGGAGCTTTTCTCCTTCGTTACTTATTTCCTTATGGACGAGGACTGAACTCGGGGAGGGTCTTCTTCAAGGGCGAGGATAACGGAGGGGGGTTTCTCTGGCGAGAATAAATTACTTAACGTTCGGTTTGGTAACCCGGAACTAGCTCGAGGATGAGCTTTTTCTTAATTCCAGTCTTCCTCAAGGGCGAGTATAACGGAGGGGGATTTCTCTGACGAGAACAAGTTGAACTTGGTTCCTCACCAAGTTAACTTAGGAGTTCGGTGTGGCCACCGAATAACGGGCTCGAGGAGGAAGCCTTTTTCTTCTTCTTTTCTTAATTCCTCAAGGACGAGGAATACCCCTGGTGTTTAAGGTGCACCAGGATATGAGGAGTCTCTCTGGCGAGAGTAAGTTGAACTTACCAAAGTTAACTTATCGTTTGGTTTGATAACCAGGGACTTAGCTCGAGGATGCGCTTCTTCTTAGCCCCCTAAGGTAGGTAGCCCTGCCTCTTTTGCAGGGTACTTCTTGGTCTGTCGAGCCAAGTACACTACCTCTCCAGTCTCGGTAGCTCGGTTTTGGATCCGAAGACTTCGTCACCTAGAGACTGACGTATACTACCTCCTTCTTCTTTTCTTAATTTCCTCAAGGACGAGGAATACCCCTGGTGTTTAAGGTGCACCAGGATATGAGGAGTCTCTCTGGCGAGAGTAAGTTGAACTTACCAAAGTTAACTTATCGTTTGGTTTGATAACCAGGGACTTAGCTCGAGGATGCGCTTCTTCTTAGCCCCTTAAGGTAGGTAGCCCTGCCTCTCTTGTAGGATACTTCTTGGTCTGGCGAGCCAAGTACTCTACCTCTCCAGTCTCGTTAGTTCGGTTTGATCCGAAGACTTCGTCACCTAGAGACTGACGTATACTACCAATCCAGTCTAGGTAGCTCGGTTTTGGATCCGAGGACTTCGTCACCTGGCCTGACGTATACTACCTCGATTTTCCTCAGAGTTCCTCATTTATACCTCGTCACCCCACTGGGGGAGTGGTACGGGGGAGAGGGGCTTGAGGACGGCCCCAGGAGAGTTCTTTTTCCAAACGGTTTTTCACACGAAATCAAACATCGGCTCCTCGTTAGCCTTCGAGATTAGGAGAAACACGTCTCCAATTTTTTATTTGACGTGAAACTGGATCTCACTCTCCTGGGGGAGATCTTACATTTTGACCTTTAGGGTCTTTCATGGCACTGAGTTGTGCCACGCTGCGGTTAAGCACTGACCCGCCGATGCCTTCGACGGATGTCTTTGCGGTAACCGCCTTGTGACTGCACCCAAGAGTGGACGGGGGGGGGGGGGGGGAGTGACCATTCCTCTACAATAGAATACTATGTTTTTAATGTTACAGCGTTTTTAAAACTAAAGAATTGCATTTATATGGCTCTTAGAGTAATAGATTGAACTGAAAATATTTTTGATGATGAATGGAAACTTTGAATTGATCTTTATGAGGCATTACGAAATATAATATTAACTTTGCTCTGAAGATGCTCTGCCATGAAGACACAGCTATGTTAAAAGCGGAAAAAACCTTCATAAAAAGTTTTCAGGATCCAAGCACGTAAACCCAATGTGAGGGGATGCCCTGGAAGGACCACCGTGAGAGGAAGCCCCCTCGGAAATACCCCTCTCTTCTTTCAAGACCATGTGCGCCCAGCGTGAGAATTTTAGAAAGTTCGAGAAAGAATCAGTCCCTCGCTTAATCACCCGTCACAGCTGTATTTGCTTTCGGATGCCACTCGCCCCCCCCCCCCTCCCCTGCGATAAAACTGTGCGCAGCCACATTAAATCTACCTCCATATCACGAGGCAAGTTTCATCGTTTAGAACGACGCGTTATCATAAAATGTGTTTGCTTAGAACTGCGCCCAGAATCCCCTAGGAACAGTCAGGCCTTGAGGCGTTTATCAGAGCAGCCACCCGGGTATTTAACCCGAACCTCACCATCTCTCGAGGAGATTGAAAGCCCGCCATCCACTCTGTTCAGATTGCCGTCTGTTTCCCGTGAACCCCTGTAACCCGTCCTCGTACTTCGTCGAAGATCTCGCCAGTAGATTTACCTTCGTTAAGCTTTGGCCCGTGTTCAGAGGAAAGTTATCGAGCCCCCTTCTTCCCGGAGAGATGTGCGGCCCTCTCATCTTCACCAGCCATTCAAGATTCCCGTTCTTTCGAGACTGAGACTCCCTGCCGATCTGCAGAATCGTCTCGAGTTAAGATTACGTCTCTCTGGAGCAGATAAAATGTCATTCTTCATCACGAAGTAATCGGACCCCATCTTCGAGTCCTCCTCGTCAGGAATCCCCGAAGCTTCTTCTTGAAAGCCTGTGCCGTTGTCTTCCACCCCCACTCCCATCCAATTTGGCTGCGATCTTGCATGGTCATCTCCAGATTACCTCTTTACTCTTCACATAATTCATTTAATTACCTTTATTTAGTAATTTGTTCACCCATTTTGTATATATATATATATATATATATATATATATATATATATATATATATATATATATATATATATATATATATATATATATATAAATTGCCCCCTTTTATTATATATATTAAAATTATATTTTGGGGTATTGTCTTAATATATCCTTTGAACTGCAACTTGGCAAGACATTAGTCAAAACCGGGTCAACCGTAAATCGCACTCTTTATTAATCGCCTCCGGACATATCTCAAGCGGCCTGTGTTCAGCCGTCTGCCTCGTGTTGTGTACGACTCTGAGCGCCGAGCTAGTCTACACAGGCATACCTCGACACACACACACATATAAATATATATATATATATATATATATATATATATATATATATATATATATATATATATATATATATATATATATATATATATATATATATATATATATATATATATATATATATATTTATCTGGTGTCAGGTGTGGGGTACTTTTCGTAGTGAAAAAACCCAGATTTTTAATCATTATCCTTATCTTTATCTGGTGGGAGGTAAAGTAGGGTTATTTTATTGTTTGAAAGAACCCTTTTTCTTTCCAAGTTACCCCCCTTTCCCCCTCCACGTTAATTTGTTTATAACCAGTTCGCCAAGTTCATTCAAGGATATCCAAAGAAAGTGGAACAAATTCTTATTTTTTTTTTGTCTTTCTTTTTTTGATTGTGATCATTTTTTTTCTTTAGTGACCGATTTTTCCCAATTTAGGTTTCGTTGTGTGTTTTTTGGGGGGACGATCTTCTCTAAACCCTCTACTAATCCCCGTGTAGGATTAAAAGCCTCTAACACTGGTTTGGGTCAAAAATGTACTTTAGGTTTTCTGTAGTGTTTCTTTTATAAAATTGACCTCCTAAATCCGAATCTGGCATCCGTTTTTCTCTATGTGGTCCCGTTTTTGAGACACTGGGGGTGATAATAATCTTATAGTTTATACATGTCCTATATTACATCAAATTTTCAATAGTTTTTGCACTACTGTATTCGCAGTAAATTCTGTGTCCTTTTAAGTAATTATGTTAATAAGTTTATATTTTTGCAGGTTAGAAATTACTTAGCATTATAATAATATAAATAATAATAATAGTGGTTGAGTTAAAAATGAACAGAAAATGTAAGAACAGCTCCGACAGATTTTGTTATGTTTGCGGCAAAGTGACTTTTTCCGAGCAGCAAAGTACAATCTCTTTAGTATACTGCACCAATATTAAAGGACTTGTTGAGGCCCTTGGAATTTCCTACAACCCATTAGAATGGAGACTTTCCATAGATTCCTCCAGTAGAAGTTTAAAAGCTGTGTTACTGAATATTGGTAACAAGATAGCTTCCGTTCCTATAGACCATTCAATCCAACTTACTGAAAGTTCTGCAAAAATTGCTGGATGCAATAAATTACTCTACCCACAATTGGAGGATATGTGGTGACTTAAAGGTAAGATCATTTTACACTTGGCATTTCTAAGCTCTTTGATATTGACATTTTTATTTTTAATTGTTAATACTTGTATAAACCTTTTGGTCAACTTACATTTTACAAGAATGAAAATCTGGAAATCATGAGTCATTTTTGAGTTATATTTTTTTTTTAAGTGTGTCCCTATAGGTTAATGCATCCTAATGGGTTAATGGGGAACTTATCCTAATTGGGAAGGTATACAACATAACTCAATAAGCTCAAAATAAGATGTACATATATCCAATTAGTTCCAATACAATGATTTAATGCATCGGCATCCATGATTTTTCAGTACATATTCATATTCTTGTTGTTTTAAGAAATAATACTTTGAATTTGTTTTTAGAAATATTACACTTTGAATTTACATACTCTGCTAAATTTCTTTTCAGGTAGTGTCTCTTATACTTGGAATACAAACAGGCTACACGAAGCATCCCTGTTTCCTATGTTTATGGGACAGTCGTGCTGATAGTATTCACTATGAGAAGAAGATTTGGCATTCACGAGAAGCATTTAGAATTAGATCAAACAATGTGATAGCTGAACCTTTAGTGCCTCCTCACAAAATACTGCTCCCTCCACTGCATATAAAGCTTGGCATAATGAAAGATTATGTCAAAACCCTTAATAAAGAAGGCCAAGCTTTTAAAGTTCTTCTTCAAATATTTCCACAAATCAGTGAAGCTAAGCTTCATGCGGGATTTTTGATGGACCTCAGATCAGGCACTCGATGAGAGATCAGCAATTTGAGGCATCAATGACGGACATAGAAAACCATGCCTGGAAAGCTTTCAAGGCTCTAGTTAACAATTTTCTAGGCAATAAAAGAAGCCCAGAATATGGTGCCCTGGTCAATCAACTCCTAACAAGTCTCAAACATTTGGTTGCTCAAATGTCTATAAGGATACACTTTTTACAGTCCCATCTGGATTATTTTCCCGACAACTGCGGGGATTACAGTAAAGAACAGGGGCAAAGATTCCACCAGGACATAAAACAATGGAATCCAGGTACCAGTGTAAATGGAACGGAAACATGCTTGCTGACTACTGTTGGTGTTTGAAGCGTGATGCACCAGATGAGAGGCACAAACGAAAATCGTCAAGGGCGTCTTTTCTTGAAAATTAGAATTATTTTCTTTATTATGTTGCATTCTTTTATTTTTTGTTTTATTAAAAGGATTATAGTTTACATACGTTTATTCCTGTCTCTATGATATAACAATAATAATGCATTATTAGATAGGGAAAGGCTTTTTAATTTTTTTTTTTCAGGAAAAATGAGATAATCTCAATAGAATGTTTGTATGCTGTACTGAGGAAATCTCACCTGATTTAACCAAAATACATTCATTTTTGAGCTCAAGAAACCACAAAGAAATCCTGAGGAATGTCAATATTTTTCAAACGCAGGCCTGTGTAATCATTGGTCACATAGAGATCAAGTTTTGAATGATTTTATATTTTATTTTCTTATTGCGTACAATCTTTTGTGTAACAAAATCTCTGTTCGGATTTTTATACGATCGTCAGAGCTTCAGAATCCTGTCCGTAAGTTCCCTAGACGCGCCGAGCGGCCAGACGCGCATTTACACCAGCAAGATGTCCTCAATTTGAGCGTTTCAGTCAACAAGGAGAGATCCTTGTGTTGGCAGGCAAGGATTTAGCTGCATATGTTCAGGAGGAAGAAAGAAATGAAAGGGCAGTAAAACGAGAACAAAGAGAAGCTGAGGAGAGAAGAGAAAAAGAACAAAGAGAAGCTGAAGAAAGAAGAGAAAATGAACAGAGAGAAGCTGAAGAAAGAGAAAGAGAAAGAATTCGTCAGAATGAGCTTGAGCTTAACAGGAATCATTTGTAAACCATTTCTGTTAGCTCGAGAAGTTAATCCCCCCCAAACCCCTTCGGTAAAGTTGCCAGTGTTTAAGGACGGCGAGGATTTCAGTGCCTACTTAACTCACTTTGTGAAATTGTCGAAGTGAACAACTAGAATATTAAAGCCGATGGAGTAACTCGACTACTTCCTCTCCTTAATACTAACCTTCAAGAAATTTTCATTTCACTCCCCGCCGAGGCTACTCCCGACTACTCCTCACTCAAGTCAGAATTATTATCGGCTGTTAATATGAATCCCGATTACTATAGGTCAAAGTTCCGCCAGGCGAGAATAATTTCCGTCAATTTGGATTCACCCTACAGAGAACTTTCCAGGTCTGGTTGGATTGAGCCCAAGTCAACCGCGACTACGAGTCCCTAATTGATTTCGTTTTACGGGATCAGTTGATGGCTACACTATCCTCTGAAATCCGCGAATTCGTGAAGGACAGACGCGAGTTCTCTTTCAAGGAATGTAGAGAAGAAGCGGATGTACACGCATCAAGTCACCATCTATAACCGAAAAACCCCAAGAAGTCTCATCCCCCATCCCCCCAAAGTAAAACTAACCTCTCCAAATTTCCCCTGAAGAATTCGCCCAAGTTTGCGAAGGTACCTGGTCTCTTTAAACACATGTACCATCCCCGCCAGAATCGAGGGATATTACGCCCCTCATTAATAATCCCCCAGCGTTGGATTACCCTCGTAGGCCCATAATTTGTTTTTCCTGCGGTGTTCCCGGTCATGTAAGAATACACTGTCCCCCAAACTCTCAATTTCGTTCTGTTCCTAGTCATCAAATCCACCAAATAAGTGCCTCTCTCTCTCTTTCATCCGTCCGCTCACCCTGAAATGCAAGCAACTTCTCCAACAAGCAGTCCCCCGGGACAAAAAGTTAATTTCCTTTTCAACAAAAGCTCCGCCGGTGGGCTTGAGTTTGAAAGTGGAACTGGTAATGGTTGCAGAGTGTAAACCCTCGTAAGCGACCCCGGATGTACTTGCTTCGTCGTCTCTGAAAAGTTGCTCCTTCCAGTGTGCCCCGAGCACGATAAATTTGCAGTAGTCCATGACTACTTGGGACGTGCAAATCGGTTCCCTGTGGTCCTGCTATCTCAAATGCAGATACTTCGCTGGTTGGGCCGAAGTGATAGCAGCCCCCATTAAGTTCTGCGCCATGTTGATCGGCCAGAGCCCGCAGCTGTTCCTTAACCCAGTCGCACAGCCTTTCATCACGAGGGCCCAAGCGCTAAAGGACACTGCTCTCCCCGTGTCATTAGAAACCACTCATGCTCCAGAGTTTGCAGCCCCTCAAAACGGGACTTTTGCAAAGGTTCAAAAGGAATACCCCACTCTCCAGTCCTTGTGGGAAAAAGGAAGAAGTGACGAACGTGGATTTGCCTATGGTCAAAGGGAAGTCGCCTGCCTCATTAGCGACGGACTTCTTTATCGCTCCAGCTTGGCTGAAGATAAATCCCCCACCCGCTCGTTGTGTATCTCCAGTTCCCATGTCCCCAACTCCTCTGACTCGCAAACGATAGACTAATGTCTGGTCATTTCAATAACAATAAAACAGCTCAGAGAATATTCCGTTATTTCTTCTGCCCCGGTGCTGCCAAAGAAATTGCCGAGTTTTGCAGTTCGTGTGATATTTGTCAGAAGACTACCACCTGCCATCCTCCAGAAGACCCCAATTGTCTCGGAGCCTTTTTTTAGAGTGGCCATAGATCTTATTGGCCCAATTCACCCCCCCGTCTAGCGAAGGACACTCGTACTTCCTCATTCTTATTGACTTTGCAACGAGATTCCCCAACGCAGTCCCCCTTAAAAAAATAGATAGCGTGACCTGTGCGGAGGCCCTGATTTCTATCTTTTCCCGCGTCGGCATCCCGAAGGTGCTCTTGTCCGACAGAGGTAGACAGTTTACCTCTGAGCTAATGGAACACGTCAGCAAGCTCCTTATGACCAAGCCCTTGTTCACTTCCCCTTTTCACCCGGCGCTATCGGCGTCTGTGAAAAGTTGAATGACCCTCTGGAGACCATTCTGAAAAAGTTATGCCATGCTCAACCCCAAGAATGGCATCAATACCTGCCGGCTGCCCTGTTTGCTTGCAGAGAAATCCCCCACAAAACTTTGGGATTTGCGCCCTTCGAGCTCTTGTATGGCCAAAATGTACGTGGACCAATGAGCATATTGAATGAACTTTTTTCCAATCCCCGCCTGGATGAGATCAAGTCCTCGTATTCTTACGTGCTAGATCTTAGGAACCGCTTGGAAGAATGCGCCGATATAGCGTACAAAAATTCAGACCTAAATTTAGAAAAATATAGGACGTATTTTGACGTTAGCTCCTAAGAAAGACGATTCAAGCCCGGTGAAAAGGTCCTGCCAATCTGCAGAATCGTCTCGAGTTGAGATTACGTCTCGCTGGAGCAGAGAAAATATCATTCTTCATCACGAAGTAATCGAACCTCATCTTCGAGTCTTCCTCGTTAGAACTCCCTAAAGTATCTTCTTGAAAGCCTGCGCCGTTGTTTTCCACCCCCACCCCTATCCAATTACCTCGCGATCTTGTATGGTCATCCCCAGATTTCCTCGTTAATCTTCACATAATTCATTTAATTACCTTTATTTAGTAATTTGTTCACCCATTTTGTATATTTATACATTGCCCCCTTTTATTATATATATTAAAATTATATTTTGGGGTATTGTCTTAATATATCCTTTGAACTGCAACTTGGCAAGCCATTAGTCAAAACCGGGTCAACCGTAAATCGCACTCTTTATTAATCGCCACCGAACATATCTCAAGCGGCCTGTGATCAGCTGTCTGCCCGTGCTTATGTCAACTCTGAGCGCCGAGCTAGTCTACACAGGCATACCTCGACACCCAATATCAGGAGAGTTTTTAAAATGTCTCATGGATAAGTATTCTTCGAGAAGGCAAAAATATATTGTGGCACTCCTTAGTTACTTGGCTAATCCAAGTTCAATTCAAGACCAGCCTAATGAAATGTTTCACTTCTATCGCGTCAAAAACTAATAAAAATGTGCTTAAAACATTTCTCTAGGCTTTTCCCTGAGATTTATTCCAACAACAACAACGAGTCAGAAGAGAAAATTTCAGTAACTTCAAGTCACTCAAGTGATATTGGTTCACTTGACTGCATTGATCTTACGCCTGAATATATGAAGGAAGAGAAAATGGTTGAACAAATTGTCACAAAATAATTCCGTAAGCTTTAATGTGACTAATGAATTTAAACGTTTTCAATCTACTCAAACAAAAAGCAAGAATTTTCTACTATTACACAAAGCCTTGTTGACCATTAAAGCAACTAGTGTGGCATCATAGCGTGCATTTTCAGCTGCAGGCGTTTTTTTAACTAAGATAAGGGCAAAATTGTCGGCTGTAAACCTCAATGCTCTATATTTTGGAAGATCTTATTTTCTAAATAAAAAAAAATTAAGAAGTTTTAATTAGGTAATTTAGTTTCGTTAGAGGAGTTATTTTGTATTTAATGGAATAAAAATTTATTGTAAAATCCCATATCTTATTTCAAAGAAACATTTCAAGTATTAAAGAAATATTATTTCAAAAGAAATTTGATTTCTAAACTAGACTCTACGAGCACTCACAGTAATCAAATTCTGGCAAGCTAAGAAACTCGCTACCTACACCTAAAAGCTGTAAATCCGCCCCTAACTCACCTACATATTCCAGAATGGCTTGCCACCCAATTTCTCATCCTCACATGATTAACACTACCTAGGGCAAGGGATACGTCCAATTCACCACCTACATTCTAAAACGAAGGTCAAGGGCATAAAACATCTTCTAGACGTCTGCGGGACGCATTGTCTTCCTATTACACGAAATCTGAGTCAACTATGCCAATAAATCGAAGAACACACGTAAGGTACCAAGGGATATTCCAATGTAACCAACCAACCCAAACCAAGACCAATTGCTTTTCAATCTGGGGTTGGAACTCCAACAGGGCAAGATGAAGAGCTTACAGGGGATATGCTGCGAAGGTACATTTCCCTAAATGATGTAGTTCTGCATAATTATTCCTATATCTGGGGCTTCTCTTCTCTCCCAAACTTACTCTTCCTAGAAGGGTTCTAAAATGAAAGTTAAAAATGAACCAATCTTGTTTTCTTTCCCGATCGTTGGACCCATATATTATGTACATAGCAAAGAAATAGACCCAACCTTAATTATTTCGTAGCTTCCTTAATTTATGCCTTCACCTACCCATGACCCTGCGTGTAATGCCTGTAATAAAGCCCCACGCCGTGTCAAACTATCTCCAATATAATAGTTTCTGAAGGAAGTCCTTTTGCAGCAGGAATCTCTTCATTTGGGTGTGTTTACTCTGAAATTGCCTGTGGTGGTGGACTTAACGTAAGATTTGTTCTTCTCTCAGACTCCAGCCATCGTAATTCCACCCACCTCCGCATAGATACTGGATGTACGATGGGACTTTGCACTGTCATTGACTGGTTCTCGGTCACATCTAAATGGTTGGCCAGAAAGTCCTGACTCACTAAAGAAGCGGAAAGAAAACAACAAATATTATCGAGCAACACCATTATTAGCTTATGTTAGCCTTACCCATTCGAATACATTAGGTTAGGTTAGCCTTACTCATTCGACTACATTAGGTTAGGTTAGCCTTACTCATTCGACTACATTAGGTTAAGTCAACCTTACTCATTCGACCACATTAGGTTAAGTTAGCCTTACTGTTTCGACTACCGTAGGTTAGGTAGACCTTACTCATTCGACTACATTAAGTTAGGTTAGCCTTACTCATTCGACTACATTATGTTAGGTTAGCTTTACTCATTAGACTACATTAAGTTAGATTAGCCTTACTCATTCGACTACATTAGGTTAGCTTAGCTTTACTCATTCGACTACATTAGGATGGGTTAGCTTAATCATTCGACTACATTAGATTAGGTTAGCCTTACTCATTGGACTACATTAGGTTAAGTTAGCCTTACGCATTCAAATACATTTGGTTAAGTTTGCCTTACTCATTCGACCACATTAGACTAAGTTAGCCTTACTCATTCGACTACATTAGGTTAGGTTGGCCTTACTCATTTGACTACATTAGGTTAGGCTAGCCTAACTCATTGAACTAAATTAAGTTAGGTTAGCCTTAATCATTTCACCACATTATGTTAAGTTAGCCTTACTCATTCAACTACATTCGGTTAGGTTGGCCTTACTCATTCGACTACTTTATGTTAGGTTAGCCTTACTCATTCGATTATATTAGGTTAATTTTGACTTACTCATTCGAGTACATTAGGTTTAAGTAGTCTTATGCATTCGACTAAATTAGGTTAGGTTAGCCTTACTCATTCGAATACATTCGGTTAGATTAGCCTTACTCATTCGAGTACATTAGGTTAGGTTAGCCTTACTCATTCGAGTACATTAGGTTAGATTAGCCTTACTCATTCGATTACATTATGTTATGTTAGCTTTACTCATTCGATGGCATTAAATTAGCTTAGTCTTACTCATTCGATTAAATTAGGATAATTTAGACTTACTCATTCGACTACATTAGGTTAAGTTAGCCTTACTCATTCGCATACATTAGGTTAAGTTAGCCTTACTCATTCGACTACATTAGGTTAGGTTGGCCTTACTCATTCGATTACTTTAGTTTAGGTTATCCTTACTCATTCGATTACATTTGGTTAATTTAGACTTACTTATTCGACTACATTAGGTTAGGTTAGCCTTACTCATTCGACTATATTCGGTTAGGTTAGCTTTACTCATTCGACTACATTAGGTTAGGTCAGCCTTACTCATTCGACTACATTAGGTTAGGTTAGCCTTACTCATTTGACTATATTCGGTTAGGTTAGCCTTACTCATTCGATTACATTAGGTTAATTTATACTTACTTATTCGAGTACATTAGGTTAACTTAGCCTTACTCATTCGACTACATTAGGTTAGGTTAGCCTTACTCATTCGACTACATTAGGTTAGGTTAACCTTACTCATTCGAGTACACTAGGTTAGGTTAGCCTTACTCATTCGACTACATTAGGTTAGTTTGGCCTTACTCATTCGACTATATACATTAGGTTATGTTTGCCTTACTCATTCTAATACTGTAGGTTAGGTTGGCCTTATTCATTCGATTACATTAGGTTAGGTTAGCCTTACTCATTCGACTACATTAAGTTAGATAAGCCTTACTCATTCGACTTCATTAATTTAGGTTAGCCTCACTCATTCGACTACATTAGTTTAAGATAGCCTTACTCATTCTACTACTGTAGGTTAGGTTGGCCTTATTCATTCGACTGCATTAGGTTAGGTTGGCCCTACTCATTCGACTACATTAGCTTAGGTTAGCCTTACTCATTCGATTACATTTGGTTAATTTAGACTTACTCATTCGGTTACATTAGGTTAGGTTAGCCTTACTCATTCGACTACATTAGGTTAGGTCAGCTTTACTCATTCGACTACATTAGGTTAGATTAGCCTTACTCATTCGATTACATTAGGTTAGATCAGCTTTTCTCATTCGACTACACTAGGTTAGGCTAGCCTTACTCATTCGACTATATTAGGTTAAATAAGGTTAGGGTTACTCATTCCCCTACATTAGGTTGGTTTACCTTACTCATTCGACTACTTTAGGTTTGTTAACCTTACTAATTCAGCTCCCAGCCTCTGTACACTGCTGTTGTTTGTTGCTCCTGAGCAGTTTATTTCTCTTTTTTTAAGCCCCAATTGACAGAAATGAGTTTTGAAGAAAATTGAATTATATTTTTGCTTCTCTACTGATACAAGCGTAAACTTTGTACAAGAGTTGCTGTGGTGGTACAGAGGTTTCAACTGCGGGGATCAACCACGTTCCGTCCGACCCTCAGCCTGGTATTTGGACATATTTGGATGTTTTTTGATCTCTGGAAGAAGATCATAGAGAATGATGCACTTTATTTTGAAGAATAAATGTTGGTGTTGCTCTATAAATTTTGTTTTCTTTCTGCTTCCTAAGTGAGTCAGGATTTTGTGGCCATCCTAATATATTTCCTCCCTGAGCAGGCTTCACGTGAGGTTACCGTTGAAGGTCAAGGATAGACGCTGAATAACATCCAGACTTACATGAAGGAGACGTTTGAATCTGCTGGTGGCTGTTCTGTGAGTAATATTTGCCTCTTAAAACGCGTCGTAGGGGGAAGGACCGTTTCTCGTTGTCTTTATCTGCTAACGGTGTGCAACGAAGACAAAACTATGAATGTTGGTTTGTTTACGTCTGCTAAAGCTGCTCCAACGAAAAATACCTACTTGATCCGTGTCACCCCCTACCCCCTGTTCAGCCTCCGCTTATTCAGACCTTTACTGAGTTACACCAACTGATGGCCAATAATCTGCTTCTGATGCAGGTCCCCGCCCCTTCTCCTATTTTATTGTTTCAGACTCTTGCGGCCGTGTCTTATCGAACTTTTTGTCCCATAATTCGGACACCTACAACCACCTATACTACTCATAGACATTAATGTGAGTGTGTGCTTTTGGATTTGCCTTATCTTAAGACGTCTTTTCACGTCCGTCTGAATATTAGAGCTCCAATTTCATTTTCTATGTAGTTATTGGACTTTATCAGCCTTCTCTGAGTCAGGAAGCGGTGGAAGTGGCCTTTGACTTCACCTCGAACCTTAGGATGTTCAGCGTCCACGCAGGATGCATCCACCAGTGGCCTTTAGATTTCACAAATGGTTTTACATTGCACTGAAGGGAAATTAATAGGCCGTTCATCCCAAATGAAAAGAGTTTAGTGTTCTTTTGTCCTAAATCCGACTCTTTGTTGCTTGTGGTCAGGAGAATAAACCCAAGTATCGCCTTTTTCCATCTTGATTTAGAATTTGTAACTCTTTTCAACCACCATTAGGGAATCAATAAGCGGAAGTGTGTCGATTTTGGTCCCAACAACTCGCCACTCTACACTCCTCCACCATTTGTTCTTTATACTTTCAACTAGACCAGTTATCCCCTCAGTTTTATTATTATGTGTTTTTAATGCCCTTTATCCCTTGTGGAGAGACGTTGTCCGTAATGGTAAACGTCGCATTATTCGTTTTTTGATTTGCAATTTTTTCATTAAATTCTGGTGATTTCACTTCGTAGTATTAAGTTCCCTCGGGTTCTTATAGCTGTGTTGAATATCTTTGTCTTCCAGTCTGCTTTTCTTATTTTCAGTGATCAGTTTGTGACGATCTGGCAGCTGCCAATCCAGAAGCACAGTTTTCTCGTCCTCCACAGTAGAATTTACGGTATTCTTTCACCGACATCTCGTTGAGTGATTTTGATTGTATGGGCACAACTGGATATTTTTGAACATCAATGATCACTGGCACTGCCGAAAATACTATACCTAGTCTCCTGGTGGTAGACGATCTTCTTTATCATGGTGGGAAAGAGACTGCGTGGTAGCGGTGCAAACTTTTAAGTTAGCCTATGCCCGGCATCGCAGAAATACCACTCAGTATTCTCAAATTGACACCTACAAAGATTTGGAAGAAAATAAACAAAATATCGGGTAGGTATACCGGCCATGCTATCCAAGTCTTGAGGGGAAGGTTGTTAGTATTTCCGAAACCTTAGCCGATGGTCTTCACGGTGGAAACACCACGCCCAAATATCTACATAGAGAAGTTTCTATATTTCGAGGCTTAGCAGAAGTCTAGGCTCTCAAAGATCAGCACGTATTTCAACGTTCTTTATATTTTATTCACCGTTTCGGAAATGCGAGCTGCCTCCCGATGATGTGCAGCACGCCCCTCAGACCTTTACGAAATCCATTAAGAATTTTTTGCAGCATCTTCATCCGCACACGGAATTATTTCTATTAGATCTTGAGTTCAGGCACAGCATTGCCACCATACTGCGACCTTCATTTGGAAGGTTATGCGCCTTCCCGACTTCAACGCCCGCAGTTGAGTTCCCTCTCGGCCCCAATACCCTCAGTAGGACCCGCGGTTCTATACCTTCCACTGTTTCTTACCATTTACATTACAGATCTCTCATTCAAAGAAGCCTTAATTGGTTTGCGCTTTTAATTTAATTAAAACAATTATTGTACGTTTACAATTAAATTTAGGTGAAGGGCTTTTACCCCACCTCCTCGCTTATATGGATGGTTTCGCCGTTTCTAAAACTAAGTAGAGATTGCTTAATTCCTGAAACCCAACTTTTCCCTCACGAACTGCCTGAACAAATTATTATTAGAGAAAATTGTCAACGTCCGCCTGGACTGGTTTATAGAAGTTAATAACCTCCTTTCTCCCTTTCGATGTAGATTTCGTAATCGGGACACTACAACCGATCTTCTCGTACGTTTTGAGACATCAATTCGAGAGGCTTTGTAAAAAAATACAACATATGTATTCTATCAATCTTTTTTGATGTTGGGGAGGCCTATGAGATTATGTGGCATTTTTTGCAACAATTGCTCGTTTAAAGGAAGCGGGATTTTTGCCGCCTATTATTGTGGCTTTCCTCCCACAATTGCAAAGTTTGTATTCGTGAAACATTTTCCGACAAGAGGAGGAGGGAATAAGACATCCCGCAAAGGAGGGGCTTAAGTTTTACCTTTTTAACCATACACTTTTGATTTCATGTCTCCTAAGGAGGGAGGGGGGTACAGCTACCATCTTTGTATACGATTTCCCTTTTTTCTGTGTCTCCTCCGCATTTCGTCAGTTTCCCGCCGCCTGAAGTTCGCGGTGGAGACGATGTCCGAACGTGCATTTTCAGAGGTTTACGTTTTTTGGCATCCACGACACAAGTTAAATATTTTTTACGGTTGCAGAGGTCCTAATTTTGGTAATACTTCAGATTCGTGGCGCACGGTAGATGGCGCTGTTAGTCGGCTACAATTTTGGGCTACAGCATATCTCTTATGACGTCAGACGGTGCCCCAGATATGACCAATCACGGCGTTATATTGTTTTGTTGTTTTGGGGATTTGTAACTTTTAGTTTGTATTATTTACTAAATATCTGTGCCTCTGCTTATTTATAGTTTTTTCTAAGTTAGGTAAGGTTTCTTGATGTCTTTTATTGTTTTTTTTTTTGTTTTCGTATATTTTGTATTGTTACGAACGATAACAGCTTCTTACTGGCAACGTCGTAGCTTATAACTATGACCCGTTTTGCAAAAAAAAAATTTGTAGTTATGTCGTCTGCGTGCTCTACTTGTGCTTCGTCATTATTCGAATTTGGCTTTATTTTGCATAACCGCGAAAAACTTTTAGATTATCTAGAGGCTCATAAATTAATTAAGAAAACTATAAAATGCCCAAAATACAGTGCGAATTTACATTTTTCGGAAAATTTACTGTTTCGTTGTGATAAGTTCTATTTAAACGAAAACGGTAAACATTTTGCTGGCTATCTCGCAACCGCTCTTTTCGTGAAGAAATTTTCCAGTATCAAAGAGCGATTCCACGAATTTCTGCTAGCCATAGCAGAATTATACCCGCCCGCTTAAAGTTAGTATTGTTTGTCTTTAGGTTACGTTTTTTCTGCCAGTAAAAAGCTGCTCGTGGGGGAGTAAGCACTGCAGGGAGACCACCCTACGATGACCCTGAGTTTCAATCAATTGGGGGGGGTCTGGGGGGCGCAGCCCCCCAGTATATACTCATATACCAAAAAATATTACGCCGATATTGTTCACATCCGACGCTACCGTCTGACGTCATAAGAGATATGCTGTAGCCCAAAATTGTAGCCGACTAACAGCGCCATCTACCGTGCGCCACGAATCTGAAGTGTTACCCTAATTTTACCCCATCTCTCCTTTTGCATAACACTAAAATTGAACTAATTGGCGAGTTCAAATTTCTAGGTATGACCCTTGCTTCGTAGGATAGTGAAAGACGTTCCTTATGGAAATTATGTACCACAATCGCCCAGTCAAAGTCAGATTACGGGAGTAGATTAACTATTCCGCATCATTAACAACCCAAAGATTGTTGGAGCCTTTTCGTAACATGAGCGTCCAACTGTCTACTTGTGCTCTCTTTACATCACCAGTAAATAATTAATATATGTGAAGAGTGATGTTCTACCATTCTCCTATTAGAAATTACACGTTTGTCTGCGATACATCTTTGTGTTCAATAGACAACATCTTCTAAAGCCCACAAGTGCATCTTCACGGCTTCATCGATATCAACCTTTTGATAGACTTCCGTTTGTTTGTACCATTCAGACTCAAGATGGATAACAATATGTCCAAATTAATACGCCGTTTTACTCTCCCTTCCAACATTTGCACTAGCATAGGGCACCTTGATAAGTCTCTAGATCCACGAATGCTAAAATGTGCTTTTTTTAAACATTATTTCTCTTATAGTGGGCTCGTGATAATGTTTGTTAATTTTCTTAATTCCTTTCTTAATTTTATTATACATATATAAATAAATTAATCGCCCTATATTGAAAGCAAATTTTGAGGAGAGAAATTGTTTTAATATTTATATGACTGGGTTCATCCTAAAGTAGTAGTTCTCAAACCTTTTGGTAAAGTTACACTCGGCAGTGTTCTGATAAATCAATTATGTGACGTTAAAGGAAAGAAAAATATTAGAATGCTTAATTTTTAATGCATATTATTGGTAAGAGGTTAATTTGGTAATTTCCAAGGAGAGCGGCGCGCGATAATTTAGCAATTGGGGAGGGGGGCTAGATTTTGGCCGTTTTTTAAAGTTAGTTTCTAGTTGAGTTAGTTTATATAAGTTTAATATAATTATTTGTTAAAAAAGATAAAAATAGCTAAAATCCCCCCCCCCCACCCCCCGTCTAAAATATTGTGCGCTGCTCCCCTTGAAAATTAGTAATAATTTTACATAAGATTAAATAAATCAGATTTTGGACATTATTCATTCAACCAAAAAATAAAATTAGAGCAATGTTCTTTTTATTACAAATTTGGAATTAAACCATTATTGAGTTGAGAATGATTATAAAAAATAGATATTATTGGTGCATTAGTAATGAGAAATGTCTCGTTTGTCCTTTAGTAAAATAGCAGTGTGAGGGGCTGTTGATGACAGTGCACATCCCATCTCATCATCTGCGGGTCTCAATTGGTTCTTGGCTTTGGTTTTAATACAAACTAAAACCGAGTAACCAGCTTCACAACGGTAGGTTGTGGCCTATTAAGAGCTCTCTGTTAGAGAATGGGATATTCAATCTCCAGTTTAGCCGCCAAACTAGTAAAATCTTTATTATGTTAATCCACTTCCAGGGTTGTATCCTCTGTTAATGCAAGGAATTCAAGCTTTGCTGCTCTCACTTTCCTCGATTACCTCTTCATCAACAGTAAATGCTTTAGTTAAACAAGATGCTCTTCACTAGCATCAACAAATGAACATTGTTCTCTGACACTAGTTAGTAGTATCGTCAGTTCTGAGGAGACGGTCGTGTCACCAGCCTGAACACGATGCTAATAAAACTTATTTTTCTCTGAAAAGGAGCAACTTTATTCTGGGTGCCTAAAACCTTTGTACTCTTTCCCTGAAGGGATAACTTCAGGAAGTTTACATCTCCAAAGATATGTGAAAGGTAAATAACTTTCAAAAGGAACTCTTCGTTTTCGCAAGTTAAGGGCCTCGGTAACCGTGCCCCTACGCAGCAGTAGTTCGCCGCATCGAGGGCGTCTGACAAAGGTATGTACGCTGAAATGATGGTATACCTCCCTTCCAGGTGTAACTGCACTGTCATTGCCTGAAAAGAGGTATTTATAGCGAGTCCACCCACCCGACCTCAATCTCATGGTTTTAGGGTTCCAAAACACTTACACACCTGGAGGTGGGAAAGGGGGCTGGATTACGTGGTCTTCTAAAGACGAGCTAAAAGCAAGCTGGAAGAGACGAGGCTCCGAAGCTTCTCCCAGTTAGTACGGAAACCATGGCAATTCCATTAAAGGAAAATGCCCTCTAGGCTTAGCTCGAATGATCTTTTGGCGCCCTCTTCACATAAAAGACCATCGTGAGAATAACATTAGGCTAATTGGAGGCAGAAAATAGAGGACTTGTCTTCATAAAACGCTGTCACCTGAGAGGGAAGGGGTGGGGAGTGGCTAGGCGTTTTTTTTCCTGTACCTACCTCGAATCCTTTATCGGGTGAGGCTTGGTGTTCGGTGCTCCCTAGCTGCATCCCATCTTTCAGGAGCCGTTCTTAAAAGAGCCCGAGGATTGTCTTACGACAACCTTCGGGGGGTTATCTCCCCAGAATCTGACGACTCTACAGTAAGTGCTAGCATGACGATGAGGAGCCCTGGTTTTAATCAGGGCGGGATGAAAGCACATGGAGCCGCATACTCTACTAGTCTGGCGCCGTGGGCGATTGGAGGACCCGCAGGTGTCTCCAAAAGGCACGGTAGCAACCATTTTCGTATGCCTGGGTGGGCAGGAATAGATAGTGCTTTTTTAAACTGAGGCATGGGAACCCCCAGATCGCGACAGTACCAACTACCTGGCCTCTCGAAGAGATGTGGTCTGCAGCCTGAACCTCTTTATTTTTCAAGAAGATACAAACCCTAGTGTTTCAAGGAAGAGGGGGTGGCTAGTAGTCTTACATGATAATGACTTAACGGGTTGACCCGACCCATCACGTCTGCAACCGCGATTCGTGTGGCCGAAGCAGTGGCAATTACGATACCGCGGCAATTGCAAGAAGGCCTCGCCACTAACCGGCACGCAACGCCTCAGGGACCTGGTCATAGTCGAACGTGGCGAAGAATGTAGGGAATCCACAGTTTCGTCCACACACGCTCGACCCTTGACCGCTCCGTGGTCGACCAACTAGTCGGCGAGTTACTCCCGCATAAAGTACTCCTTTCACAAAGTTGATGGTACAGGCAAGCAGTGTGCTTGTAATAGCAACGCAGGCAAAGTCAGCTGCATGGAACAGAAGGGTACTGTTCGAGAAACGAGCGACCTTCGGTTCTTTACTAAGGATACTAGTACGTGCCTGCCGCTGATTGGATCTCTCTCTTTTGGACAGCATACTGCCATTATTAAGAGCGAATTACGAGTAAGAATTTCAAGCCAGCAGGCTCGAAAACAGAGGGCAACCTTTTGATGAGGGTATGGGGACGGAAGCATTTCTGTTTTCTTATTTATCTTTATTCATCTATGTTATTCTTGATCATCTTGATTATCTCTATATTGGCTGTAGTTGCCCCTTCAAGCATTGAATCCATTTATCTGACTCTTCGTAATTCTTGTTGATGTAATCTTCATATAAACTTGACGATGCGATGATTCCTTCCAGTTGTGATGAGGTCTTGTCTTCTTGATGCTTCTTGACGATTTGATGAGGTCTTGATGGGATGAGACGAGTTAGCCCTTGAAAGCCGATTTCCTTGTTCCGTTTTCTTTGAGCACCGTTTTCTCTTGAGTTGTCTTTAAAGCGTTTTTCGTGGTCTCCCGAGGCAAGTACTCTACCAATACGCCACTGCGTAGTCCGTTCTGATTTGGTAATTTAATGGGCTATTTATATTCTCGCTTTTGGAAGAAAGTTTTTCTCTTATACATCTTCGCTCCCCTACACAGGTCCCTTTCTAGAACGCGGAGTGAATTTGAGGATTGGGAAGAGACTAGTATTGGATTTCTTAATCCAGAATTACTAGTAGCTCTCCCTCCCCGACCTCCGAGTCTGCGGGATGATTGGAGTTGATTCAGTGGGATGAGGAGAGCGTGGCGAAGTCTCTTTAATCAATGAGTAATAATATCATCTCCTTCCCAAATCTCCTGAAGTTCCCTGCAGCACCTTTTCTTAATCTCTAGTAGGAGAGCAGGTGCAGTTGTAACGAAGATCAGAAGACGCCACTGCGTAGTCCGTTCTGACTTGGTAATTTAATGGGCTATTTATATTCTCGCTTTTGGAAGGAAGTTTTTCTCTTATACATCTTCGCACCCCTACAAGGGACCCCAACGTCAGTAAGGCTCGCTTATATTACTCCGCAAGGTTTGTTGTCTAGAACTCTCCTTCGCCACCCGAAGACGCCCTAGGGACGGACGTGATCTCCTTGGCATGGAGATCTGTCCATCCCCGGAAGTAGAGGAACCCCCGTCCTTTTCAGGAGGACGCAGGATAAACCCTCTTCTCTCATCCCTCAAAAGGGACCCAATGTCGGACCAGCCATACTAAACCTAATCTTTCTCAGAGATGGAGAAGGAATTTGCTATCTTGGACATCACATCTGAGGGAGGTCCCTCTAATACTCTTGAGACACTGGGGGAATCTTTCTCAAAGGTGGAGTGTGTGTGGGCCGTTTATGTAAAAGGGAAATTGGAAAGTACCTCAGCATGAAGATTCGTACCGATGAAGACTAATATCTAAGAATAATACATACAAAGAGGTTCACATATAAAGAGATTCATCTGAAGACTTTCCAAGTTCCCGCTGAATAAACAATACTGAATCCAGCACTGAAGATTTCTTTACTTTAAAGAAATCATAGATCATCGGAAAAGACACTCCCCGATGAATCGAACCAGTAGCCATCAAGACGTACCAAGGAACCTATCGGACTACCCAGGAGTGGTACAAATCACGCTTGGTAACCAAACCACTCACAACTGGGCCAAGATGCTTACATCTATAATTGATCCTGCTCACCCATCTTCTGCACCATTATTCATCCTGTTCACCCTTAACACCCATCCTTTTTTCTTTTGCCCCATTATACATTCTGTTTACCCCGATCACCCGTTTTCATTTCTTTTGCATCCCTAAAATATGCCTATATTCATTATGTTGACCCTGAACACCCATCTTCTCTTTGTGACATCCCTAAAATCTTCCTTTATTGATCCTTCTCACCGTGAGCACCAATCTTCTTTTCTGTTGCACCCCTATAACCTGCCTTTATTGATCCTCTTCACCTAAAACCTGCCTCTAATGATCCTTTTCACCCTGAACATCCAGCTTGTTCTTCATTTTGTTATCGTTCAAAGTGGTTCAGGGATGATTTTTGCCTTCCGCTATCCCCTCTTCTAAGCCAAGTTATTCGCTCCACAGATAGCAGCATGTTGGCCAAAGGCAACATTGGTGAGCTACCCTTTTCATTTGAAGGTAATTGATGATATGGAAACCTCTGCGGCAGGTACCGGGACGGAAGAGCAGCGTTATATATGCGGAGGGTGAAAGAGAACGGTGATGTGATTGTGTATTGGCATAAGCTGCTGGAGTTGTGTGATTGAGTGACGCAGGATCACCGTGAGATAATAAGCGGCGAGGTTCTAAGGGCGCCGATATTTTGTTTGGTGTCGCTAACGCTGGTGATCGAACCAGGTATCGTTGTGAAAATCCAGCGCTCTATCCACCAGGGCAGAGACAACTCCACATGAAACATCGGAGAATATATGAATCGTGAAATGTCCGGAGAGCAGTTCATACTTAAGACAGACACGTTATAGTCCTAACTTGAAATCCTTTGCGAAAGGAAAACAATGCGGATTTGAAAGATTGGAAGTTCTCAGAAAGAACCCACAGCATGTTCCTAAGATTTGTTATGGTTCTTCCCTTCTTTTTATACTTACTGTTATTTATATGCATTCTTCTGTCTAGTCTCTTTTTCTTCCTTATATCGAGCCCGAACAATTTTAGTGACACTCCTTATACCAAGAGAGTTAGGATTTTAGAACTTAGATTTTAGAGAGAAAATAAACAATGAGTAGAGTAATTTATTTCTCTATAATTTCAAATACACGGAATTTTGACATTTTCTTTTAATTTATCGTAAAAGTATAGGCACTTCAAATTTAGGGAGAGCGTCGGGTCTTGGTGAGAAGTAACCGAAAAGTAGAGACCGGTGGCATATTAAGTAGATTCTAGGAGTTTGTCAAAAGGTAAATAGTGGGGCTTCTCAAATAATAAACAACAGGGGCATGGCAGTTAGTAAACACGGAAGGCATGTGAATTAGTTATCAGAACCATATCGACAAGTAGATATTAGTGATATGTTAACTAGTTGAGGGCAGGGACATATGAACGAGTAGATACAGTGTATGGGGCAACCATTTGACAAGGTGGATGTTTCATTAAAGAGGTACTTTTGACCTTAGAGACGCGACGATTCATACGTGAATCTCTCCCTGGAGGAAGGTCGTGGCCTTACCGAAAATATCGACTCGCCCATCATCTCTGAGGGTCACCCTCAAATCTCCTCCTCTGGGGGAACACTGGCGACCTGGAACAAAGAGCTGCGTGAGGTCATAGGTCGTCGAGTGACACTAGATCAGATTTAGTGTAAAAACGACATCGGCGCTCATATGAAGAGGCAGGAGGATTCAAAAGGGAAAAGAAGGAAGTTAGTCTCGGGCGGCGAGAAGCAATGCCACCGTATAATCTGCTCAAATATAGCGCCAATAAGGAAGGGGGTTAAGAACTCATTACACTTAATAGTAACTCCCGACACAAAGAGGAAGTAACCCCGCTGATAAAAGAAATAGTAATGTTGGTAATAATAATCTTAAACATATGCAAAAACTTTTTTTTAAGAGCTCATCTGGCGACTGCCTACTTGGGCATTAGTCGCTGTATTAAAAACTGCCTAGTACTAGGCTACTTTAAAATTGAATTCAATAAAACACACAAAAAACAAACACAACACCAAAAATAAAAAAAAGAGAAAAGGAAACGAGTAGTAAGCAAGCTCCTGCGTCGGGGGGAGGTCCCCCCGGCGCAGGAGCGTGCGACCGAAAGGGAAAAAAAACAAAACAAAACAAAAAACCCTGGTTAAAATTTTTGGGAGAAGGCCGGCCTCCCTCCAAAAGTAAACAAGTCCACCAGTCAATGTGCACGCACTCGTCCCGAGTACAAGGGACAGGCGGTAGCGACCACCCCCATCCCGGTACCGGAACAGGTATCGTGCGCGAAGATCACCCAGACTGGGACATTCAACAAGAATGTGTCGAACAGTCTGGGGGACGACACAGTCGTCACAATAGGGCGCAGGCGAGCGCTCAATCAAATAGCGATGCGTCACACGAGTGTGTCCGATTCGGAGACGACCTGAAGCCCTCGCGGCATTGGGGGATAGGTTCCCTTCAACCGTCTCCCATCTTCTTTGCCAAGCAGTCCGAAGAGCTGCCCGTATTCCTGCCATGTAGTCGGTGTGAGGAAGAGCGAAACGCTGGTCCGGTCGCAGAGTCCTCGCGGACTCTTTGGCGCCCTCATTCCCCGCAATTCCTACATGTCCAGGAACCCAGCAGAAGAGAATCTCGATATCCGCCCGGCTCGCCAAAACCGTATGTAAAAAAACAAATAACAAAAACAAAAAGCTAAATAAACAAGCAAACAAAAACAGAATAGGAAACAAAAAGCAAGGAAGCACGCTTCGTCGTCGGGGAGGAGGCCAGCCTCGCCAGCGCACCCCCCGGCGAAAAAAACATGCGACCCACAACAAAAAGAGTCAGGTAGTTCACAAGTACGGGTATGTGTACACGAACACGCCCCGAGTACAAGGGACAAGTGGTAGGGACCCCGATCGTCCCGATCCTGGGACAGGTAACGTGCGAGAAGATCACCGAAACTGGGACATTTAACATGAATATGCCGAACAGTCTGGGGGACAACGCAGTCGTCGCAATTAGGAGCGGGTGAGCGCTCCATTAAATGGCGGTGCGCCCCACGAGTCTGTCTAATTCGGAAACACAAAAAGCGACCTGAAGCAGTCACGGCATTGGAGGGTAGGTTCATTGAACTGTCGCGACTCAATGACATGGAAATTTAAGTTCCCCTAGGCCTTCTCCCATTTTCTTTGCCATGCAGCCCGGAGAACTGCCAGGATTGCTGCCATGTAATCGGTGTGAGGAAGAGCGAAACGCTGGTTTGGTTGCCCAGTCCTCGCGAACTCTTTGGCGCCCTCATTCCCGGTAATTCCTACAAGTCCAGCACAAGATAATCTCGACATCCGCCCGGCTCGCCAAAGCCGTGGCATCACGGATACTACGAACCAAGGGATGTGGAAATTTCAATGCCCCGAGAGCCATCAAGGCTTTTTGTGGTTCGCTATAGATCACAATCCGGTCTCCGAACCGGGCACGACGCGATATTTCGCGTACCAAACGGTGCATTGCAACCAGCTCGGGCATGAAGACAGACGCAACGCTTGGCAGAGCCCCGCTAACTTCAAACAGAGGGCACACGTCATAGAAACCGATCCCCGCTTGAGACTTGGAATCATCCGCATATATTGACACGGTTACAGTCACACAGAGTGCGCTCCAAATAGGCCGAACGCAATACTTCCGGCGCTGTAGAAGCTTTGGGAGCAGAGGCGTGGCGACAAATAGTCAAAGGTGGTACTCTCCAGGGTGAGGTCCTGGGCAGAACCAAGGATGTCACCGGCCTGTTTAAGTAGTTTCCTAGCACTAAACCCGAAGGGCTTAGGGTATGACTAGCGTCTCTCGGCGGCATAGGCACCGTAAAGAGCAGCTGTTGATGCAGTGAGAGCTATTGGTGACTGGTGTAGGCGCCGGGCTCAGGGGTACAGGCCAATAATGGCAGCTCTCATGCATCGACAAGTGGCTCTCAATGGAAAACGTGAGGAAGGCACCGGTTCTCAGGCGGAGATCGGCGTGGTGGATCGAGTCCATCTTGCGAATAGAGGCTCGGCTACGGATGCATAAAACTCACTTCCGTAGTCAAGTAAGGCAGTAGACCTATCATCACTCCAGGTGCTTGGACGTCACGGAAAGAAGAATGTCCATAGCGCGGGTACAAGAGACCCTAAGGTTGCGAATAAGAGGCTCCCAGGTGAGGCGTTAGTCAATTACAAAACCAAGGAAGCGTTGCGATTCCACAGCTTCCAGGCAAACCCCATTTAGAAACAGATCCTGGTCAGGGTGGAGCGAAGAATGGCGGCAGATGTGCACCATCTTAGTCTAACCCAAGGAAAACCGAAGCATATACGCTTCGCGGTATAGGAAAAGACGCAGTTTAATACCTGTTGGA
Source organism: Ceratothoa steindachneri (assembly GCA_963969495.1). Lineage (NCBI taxonomy): Eukaryota > Metazoa > Arthropoda > Malacostraca > Isopoda > Cymothoidae > Ceratothoa > Ceratothoa steindachneri. The sequence goes on along the minus strand of OZ018322.1, from coordinate 131,276,123 downwards.
GTAGAGGTTCCAGAGTTGGCATCTGGGCCGCACCAAAAGAGATTGAAATGTCGTCCACGTAGAGCATATTTACCAATTTCTACATTAACTTGCACACGCAGGAGCTTAAAAAGATGCCTCGCTTACCCAGGTGTCGAAACATGGCATATGGGGCATCGTCTGAACCAGGGGCGGTGTCCTCGCACGAAGCGAGAATGGAACGCAACTCACTCAATTTAAAATTGTCCTTGAAGGGTTCTCTACCTCTGCAGGTAAAGTCCAGTCGGCGGCCTTCCGCGACGTCACGACGCGCATTGGATGCTAGCGGAGCAGCATCCAGCTAGAGAATGCGGAGAAAGCGGTCACGAAGGACTTCGCCAAGGAACGCGGGGTTCGAGATTGCTCTCCCGCGAGAACTTGGCCGGAATCCTTTTGACTCGTTTCCAAACTTCTGCAAGAGTTATCTTTCCGTTAAATTATAAGACACGTATGAACCGCAGGAAGAGCGGTGGGCATGCTTCGAAACATACTGGAACCTAGTCCTAGCTAGACGAAATTTAACGGCAGTGAAATCTTTTAGGCGGCGCTTATAGCGCTTGTAGGCACAACGCTTCTGTTTTAGGGCCGTCTTATACTCGGTTGACCACCACGAAAGAGATGAGGCTGCCGGAGAAGAACTCAAAGGCCTCATCCACTGACCTAAACTCCTCGACTGAGACAGAGAAATCAGTCATTTCCTGAAATGGGGACCACCGCGCCCGCGACAAGTACCACGGGGCGGCCTCTTAGGCGGCAGCGACCCAGAAAAATAATATCTTTATCGGAAAATGGTGACTACCATGAAGATCATCGACCACCTCCCACCCAAAATCAAGGTGTGCATCCAGATACGAGTATCTAGGGATAGTTTGAGGCAGGAAAGTGAAATGGTTATCGGGCAGTGATACATAAACTCATCCACATTTAGGACACCCATCTCAAGCTCGTCTATCAGATCGACAAGGACCTGACCACTGGGATTGATCGAGTAGTCTCCCCAGAGAGGGTGTCTACCGTTCAAATCCCCGAACAAAAGAAAGGGCTTCGGCAACCATACCAGGATACGGCGGAAATCCACCATGTCGAGGTCCGCTGACGGTGGAATGTACTCAGAAATAACAGTATCCAGGTGCAGCTGCACAGCTACTGCCTGAAAGGAGGTGGTTAAAGTAAAGAGAAGAACGAAGACATCATGCCGGGTGTAAACGGTGCATCCTCCTGCCCGGCCCCCATCGCGTGGTGGTGGGGTCGCAAAACCCTTATACCCCGGGAGGGAGGCAGGGGGCACGCGCTCAGCATGATGGTCTCCTGCAAAAAGATAGCTAAGGGAAAACGAGAGGAGATGAGCCTCCGCAGCTCTTCTTTCTCTCCGCCACGAAACGTTAGGCAGGCGGGGGTCCCTCCTTTGGAGGATCCACCGTTTTCGAGTAACCTAACCTAATACTGGTTGTGGGTGTAGGAGCCAAAGCTCCTTTGGTGATGTCCTCCTTTCGGTGAGCAACTTTAGGAACCATGGAAGACGGCCTCACGACCTCCTGTGAGGCTAACGACTCACTGGAGGCGCGCGGCCGTTTCGCCTTACGGGAAACGGCCACGATGGGAGGAGGTGGAAGGCCTGGTTTTAGTTGTGGCTGGGTGTGAACCCTTTGTGCCCCCAACTGTACCAGGGGAGCACCCGGGGTTGGTAGAACTCGAATGGGCGTGGAAAGACCGTGCTCGTAGGCATTGAGAGGCCAAGACGGCCCAAGCAGCAGCGGGCGCGCCAGGACCGTCTTTAGCCTCGCCAAATGATAGACGATCCTGGGCTTGAACGGCCAGGATTTCCTTTTCAAGGAGATACGCACCATATTACTTCGAAGAAGCGGGGTGCGGTTGTCCACAATTAACACACTTGGCCACATACAATTTTGATTATCGTAGGGCCTTGGAGCAACTTACACGGACTTGGGCTAACCCGACTTTTCAGGTCTACAAGAGCCATTCAGATGGCCGAAGCGGTGGTAGTAGTAGCACGTCCGCGGGAGTCGCACGAATGCTTCACTCGGTAGCGATACCAACTGGCACGCACCGACTCAGAGAGCTTGTTACAGTTGAACGTGATGAAGAGTGTAGGGGTGGATCTCGACGCCGCATACTGTTTTGTTTTCACATAACACGTTCGACCTTGACCGCTCCTTGGTCGGCCAGCTCTAAGGTTATGTCATCTATGGAGTAGTCCGCGAGTTTCCCTCGCATAAACCACTAATTTCACTAAGTTCATGCTAGAGTGTAGCGTTAAACTCACTGGCGTCCCATCAAGTGCCCGAGGCACTAATCATAGCCGCATCGGAGGGATCCGACGCATTCGCTAGCAGGGCTCCGTCCGAGAAATGGGTCACCTTCGGCTCTCTACCAATCACGCTCGCTAGAGCTCTCCTCTGATGGATCATGTTGCCCTTGGCCAACATACTGCCATCACTGGAGCGAATAACCAGAAAGCGTCTCAAGAAAGGGCCCCTACGCAATCCAAGCTCCGCTCTGCACACTTGCAAATTTGGTCTTTGTCTAGGATTCCCCACCCGGGGAAGCAACGGGGTCGGAGGTGCAGATCTTTGCTTGGTCGCTTAGCGAAACGGCAGTGAACCTGCCCATCCCCGTGTCTGGCGCGCAGGGAGATGGGCCCTGGGTATTTTTCATTTTCTTCCTGATTCTTTTCTTTTTAGGGGAGGAGGGTAGGGAATGAACCGGCTTCTCCCCTATCCCGGCGGGAGCTCCTAGGCCAGATGGACCGGCCTCAGCAAGCTCCTTCTTTGAAATGGAGAAGGTCTTGGCTATCAAAGAGGCACTGGTCTGGGGAAGAGATCCCTCATCTCCTTGTGAGTCCTCCGAGGCCCGAATCGTCTGTGGAAAAGGTTGCACAGGGGAGGACTTAGCCTCATTGCTTGGCACCGAGCCCAGGTTCGACCTCGTTCAAGATCCTGAGTCACCTCCGGGACCACCCCTGAGATGCACATGTCCCCCCCCCCACCCCACAAGAAATCACGGATCCCATTCGATGTTATCCTTTTTTTCGTCTAGGGCCGGCGAACCGGCATCTATCGGGCAAGGAAGGGAGGGGCAGGTACGCTAGCCCCCCCTGTATCCTGAGAAAGCAGGACGTTAGGGGGCACGGACTGATGGGCACTACCATCCCTTGCCTCACTAAGGGGGTTGGCCCTACTATCGAGCAGCGCCCACCGGGAGCGGTATATCTTGGGCCACCTGCTTGCTCTCATGGCAGTCCATTGTGAAAGTAAAGGGGGGTGGGCGGGGGACTGCCGCTGGAGTCGCCCAAGGGCGCTTCCAGAGAAGGGGTGAGGGGAAGTCCACCGCATGCGTAGGCCTAGGAAAGGAGCAATCCTCCTCTCCGGTCAAAGAACCTTAGAGGGGCCCCCAAAAAGGACAGGATGGGGGAGGGGGGGCATCCTTTCCTTAAGTGGACCTGCCTAAGAGCGGCTCCGACGATGGTAAAGGGGGAGTATAGGGGGTGTTTATAAATTTTTATCACTGGGCATGGTGGTCCAATTATTTCCACGAGATGCAAACACTAATCACCTCACGCAGTACCCGCTAGGCGAGGGATGAATACGAGGCGGGCAAAGCCAGCTGCCGCAATTAGAGGCAACCCCTCCCGCCCGGTGGCCAGGCAGCCTATCAGCATGACGGCTCCGCCTTAGGCTAAGCGTAAAATTGATATACCGTGAAAAGAGAGAGAAGGGGTATGCGAGGAAGATGAAGGTTGGGATGAGACAGGTTGTTAAAACACCCACACCCCCACCCGGAGCTCACGAGTGAGGGCGTGTTGTCCCCTCATCTTCTCCCAACCCCGATCCGAGATGGCTGGGTGAGAGGAAGCTGATCGGTGTCTACCTTACGAAATTAGAGGTCAACCAGAGAAAGTTATAGGGAAAGTGAAGAGACAGTGTGTCAGAAAGAAGGATAAGAGGCTAATCTGGTCTCGGGCGGGAAGCTGAGGCCTGTCAGCACGGAGTGTGGATAGGGGATATTTTTTTTGAGGGAGCCATCTGGCGACTGCTTGCATGGGCATAGGTCACCCTACTCAACACAGAAAACAAAGCAGAAAAGCAAGAAGGTGGCGCGCTACGGCGTCGGGGGTAGGCCCGCCTCCACCTAACGCAGGAACATGCAACCTACACCCCCTGGTAAAATAAAGGGGAGGAGGCAAGCCTCCTCCAAAAACTCGTAAACTCCACAAGTCAGTGTGTACGAACCCATCTCGAGTACAAGGGACAAACGGTAGTGAGCGCGCTCGTCCTGGTACCGGGACAGATAAGGTAAAGTACGCGTAGATGACCCAGACTAGGACATTCAACGAGAATGTGCCGACAGTCTGAGGGAAACGCAGTCTTCGCAATAAGGCGCAGGCGAGCGGTCCATCAAATGGCGGTTCATCTAGCGAGTGTGTCCAATTTGGAGACGACAGATAGCAGCCTGAAGTCGTCACGGCATTGGGGGAGATAGGTCCATGGAGACAGTCGCGGTGCAATGGAACACAGCTTGAAGTTCCCCTTGACTGTCTCCCATCTTCTTTACCAAGCAGACAGGAGAGCTGCTCATATTCTTGTCATGTAATCGGTGTGAGGAAGAGCGAAACGCTGGTCTGGTAGCCCAGTCCTCGCGGAATCTTTGGCGCCCTCATTCCCCGCAATTCCTACATGTCCAGGAACCCAGCAGAGGATAATCTCGACATATGCCCGGCTCGCCAAAACTGTGTTGTCACGAATATGGCGAACCAAGTGATGCGGAGATTCCAATACCCAGAGAGCACTCAGGGCGCTTTGTGAGTCACTATAAATCATAATCCGGTCTCCAAATTGGGTACGTCGCATTATCTCCCGTACCGAGAGGTGTATTGCAGCCAGCTCAGCGCCTGGCAGAGCCCCGTTGACTTCAAACAGAGGAAAAACGGCGTGGAAATAGACCCATTCTTGGGACTTGAAGCCATCTGTATACACTGGCACGGTTCTAGCTGCGTGACACGAAGTGTGCTCCAAAAAGGTAGAACGCAATACTCCCGGCGCTGTAGAAGCTTTGGCGAATAATGCACTGTGCACGGCGCAGAGCTAGTGGCATCTGACACCGGGCGCCAGGCAAAGGTCGGTGTGGTGGATAGAGTCCACCTTCAGCAAGACACGCTCGGCTACGGATGCATAAAGCTCGCATCCGTAGTCAAGCTTCGAATGAAAAAAAGGATCGATAAAAAAGTAAGGCAGTAGCCATATCAACGCCCCAAGCGCTGAACGTCAAGGAACGAAGAATATCCATGGCGCGGGTACAAGACACCTTTAGGATGCGAATATGAGCATCCCAGGTGAGGCTTTGGTCAAATACAAAAACAAGGAAACAGTCCTAGTCCACAACTTCCAGGTGCACCCCATTGAGAAATGGGTTAGGATAGAACCTTGGATGGCGGCAGAAGTTCACCAGCTTAGTCTTGGCCAAAGAAAACTGAAGCCTGTGCGCTTAGGCATAGCGAGAGACGCGGTTCAATACCTGTTGGAGTCGACGCTCCAGAGTTGGCATCTGGGCCGCGCCAAAAGAGATCAAAAGGTCATCCACGTAGAGCGTAGCGAAAACATCTCACTGCAGCACCGAGGTGATGCCGTTGATGCTCAGGGCAAAGAGTGTGACACTGAAGACACTTCCCTACGGGACACCCTCTTCCTGCTCCATTGGGCCAGAGAGGGTTCCCCCCTCCCCCGTACGCGGAATCGACGATCTCGCAAAAAATCAGATAAAAAGATGCGGAGGCGTCCCCTCACCCCCATAGTGTGGAGAGACCCCATGACACTGTATCGCCACGGTATCATAGGCCTTCTCCAGATCGAAAAACACCGTGGCGTAGTGCTGTCTACGAAGGAAGGTCTCGCAGACGGCATTTTCCAGGCGGAGCAGAGCATCCGACGTGGAGTGGAACTTGCGGAAGCCGCACTGTGCAGAAGACAGATGGCCTCCGCTGTCCAGAAAAAAGCTAATCTAACAGTATTTTAGCAATTTCTCCATCAAATTGCACACGCAAGAGTTTAGATAGATTGGGCGGAAACCGGCCGGGGTAGAATGATCTCTCGCCGGTTTGAGAAAAGTGAGCACAGTAGCGATTCGCCAGGAATCTGGGAGGATACCCTCTACCCAGATTCAGTTGAACAAATCTAACAGAAAGGCCATGCCTCGCTCACCCATGTGTCTAAGCATGGTGTAGGGGACATCGTCCGGATCAGGGGCGGTGTCCGCGCACGAAACGAGAGAGGAACACAGCTCACTCAGAGTAAACCTGTCGTTGAAGGGTTCTCCACCTCTGGAGGTAAAGTCCAGTCTGCGGCCTTCTGCGACATCACGACGCGCATTGAATGCTGGCGGAGCAGCATCCCGACTAGAGAATATGGAGAAATTGGTCGCGAAGGATTCCGCCACGGATGCGTGGTCTGAGATTGCGGTCCCATTCCCCTGGAGAACAGGAGGGAAGGTCCTTTGAGAACTTGCCCCAAATCGTTTTGACTCGCATCCACACCTATGCTAGAGGGCTTTTTCCGTTAAGTGAAGACACGTATGCCGCCAAGAAGAGAGGCGGGCGTGCTTCAAGACATACGGGAACCTATCTCTAGCTCAACGAAATTCACCGACAGTGGAGTCGTTCGGGCGGCGCTTATAGCGCATGTAGGCATAACGTTTCCTTTTGAGGGCCGTCTCACATTCGGTTGACCACCACAGGATTGGTCGGCGAGCAAAACGCCCAGACGTTCTAGAAATAGTAGTTAGGCCGACGGCGATGAGGTTGGCGGATAAGAACTCAACGGCCTCATCTACCGACCTAAACTCCTCGACTGAGATAGAGAATTCAGTCATTTCCTGAACTGTAGATCACCGCGCCCGCGCCAAGCAGTACCAGGGCGGTCTCTCTGGCGACAGCGGTCCAGAAAATGATATTTGAATGGGAAAGTAATCACTACCATGAAGGTCATCGAGCACCCCCTAACCCAAATCAGGCAGTGCATCCGAAGAGCACAAAGATAGATCGAGGCAAGAAAATGAAGCGGTTCTCGGGCAGTGATACTTAAACTCATCTAAATTTAGGGTACCTATCTCCAGCTCGTCGATCAGGTCAGCAAGGACTTGTCCCCTGGGATTTATGGAGTAATCTCCCCAGAGAGGATGCCTGCCGTTCAGATCTTCAAGCAAGAGATAGGGCCTCGGCAACCGTGCCACAACGCGGCGGAAGTCCCCCACGTCGAAGTCAGCTGACGGTGGAATGTACGCAGAAATCAGAGTATACCTCCTATCCAGGTGCAGCTGCACAGCTACTGCCTGAAAGGAGGCATCTAAAGCGAAGGTAAGAACGGAGACATCATGCCGTGTGTAAATCGCCATTCACTCACCCGGCCCCCATCCCTTGGTGGTGGAGTGGCAAACCCTTAGAACTAGGGAAGGTGGAGAGGGGGCACACGCCCAGCATGGTCTCCTGCAAAAATAAAAGTAAGAGGAAACGGGAGGGGACGAACCTACGCAGCTCCAAGTTTGCCGGGAGTCCGCGGTAATTCCATTGAAGGAATATGCCCTCCAGGCCTAGCTCGTAGGAGATACAGGGGCCCTCTTCGAAGAGAAGACCTTCACGGGAATGGTCGTACACTTGTCAGAGACAGAACTTTGGGCGCTGTTGGTTGCGCAATTAGCTGTAGCCTTCGAGGACTTATCGGGGGAGGTTGGGCTCGCCATGCGAGTCTTTTCCTCCCTCCGTCTCAAAACCTTTGGCGAGCGGGGGCGCCAACTTTTCGAGGATCAACCGTCTCCGAGCCACCCAGCCTACCACTTTGTGTGGGCGAAGGAGCCGAAGCTCCTTTAGTGCTGTCCTCCTTTCGGGGGGCAACTTTATGAACCACGGAAGATGGCCGCACGTCACTCTACAGGAGTGTTGCCTCCTGTGAGTCTAACGACTCGGTTGAGGCGCACGGCCGTTTCGCCTTACACGAAACGGCCACGCTTTGAGAAGGTAGGGGAGCGCTGATTTTAGCCAGGGCTGGATGTGAACCCTTTGTGCCGCCAGCTTTACCAGGGAAGCGCCCGGGGTGGGTATAACCCGCAAAAGGGTTCTGAATGGGCGTGGAAACGACCGTGCTCGTAGGCCTGGAGCAGAGGGAGTCTTTCTCAACATTGAGGCATAAGACGCCCTAGGCAGTGCCGCGCGCGCCAGGATCAAGTCCTTAGCCTCGCGAAATGAGAGACGAGTCTGGGCCTGAACGGCCAGGATTTCCTTCTCAAGGATACGCACCACATTGCTTCGAAGAAGCGGGGTGCGGCTCCCCGAAATTGACACACTTGGCCACACACGATTTGGACTTATCGTGTGCGGCCTTGCAGAAACTTATACGGACTTGGGGTAACCCCGACTTTGCAGGTCTACAGGAGCTATTCAGATAGCCGAAAGGTGACAGTAATAGCACCTCCGCGGCAGTGGCACGCACCGACTCAGGGAGCTTGTCACAGTCGAACGTGACAAAGAGTGTAGGGGTGGGTTTCGAGGCCCCTCCCTGTTATCTCATCACAAGCTCGATCTTAACAGCCCCATGGTCGGTCAGCTCTAACGTGATGTAATCTAGAGAGTAGTCCACGAGTTCCCTCTCATAAACTCCTTTCACGAAGTTCATGCTAGAGTGCGGCGTCACACTAGCGTGCCATCAAGTGTCCGAATGGCACTAATCATGGCCGCCTTGGAAGGATTCGACGCATTCGCCAAAAGGCTTCCGTCCGAGAAACGGGTTAACTTAGGCTCTCTACCAATGGATCCTGTTGCCCTTAGCCAACATGCTGCAATCAGTGGAGCGAATAACAAGGAAACGTCTGAAGCTAGCGGGCTCGAAAACGCCAGGTACCCTCTAAATGAGGGGCCCCGACGTAATCGAGGCTCCGCTCTGCGCAGTTCTGGTCTTCGTCTGTTACTCCCCACCAGGAGCAGCAACCTAGCTGCAGCGCCCCCGTATATCCCCGCGGCAGGAGAGGAGCTCCGAGTCTTGTTTGTCTTCTTTTTAGGAGAGGTGGGCCGGAAATGAACCCGATTTTCCCACCCTCCGGCAGGAGCCCCTAGGCCAGATGGGCCGTCCTCAGCAAGATCCTTCTCCGAAATGGAGAAGGCCCTGGCTGTCACAAGGGCAACCAGCCGGTGGAAAAGATCCCTCCTCCCCTTGTAAGTTCTCGGGCGCCCGCGCCCTCTGAGGAGAAGCTCTCATAGGGGCGAACTAGGGTTCTGTGCTTAGCATGGAACACATGTTCGACCCCATGGAAGATCTTACCATCTGGGGCTGGGTCACCTGAGAGACAATGTCCATCTCAGAAGGGAGGGGGGGCTCCATGTGGCCATCCATTTCTTCTTTGGCCAGCGAACAGAGATCCATCGGGGAAGAGAAGGGGGCACGGACCGACGGGCCCTGCCATCCCTTGCTCTCTTAAGAGGGTTGGCCCTATTGAGTCACTCCTACCGGAAGCGGTCAATTATGGGCCGCCTGCCTTTCTTGGCAGTCCCCTTGAAAAGTAAAGGGAGGACTGCCACTGGAGAAAGGGAGTCGCCCAAGGGCGGCTCCAGAGAAGCGGGTGAGGGCGAGTCATCTACACCCATAGGCAAAGAAAAGGAGTAAGCCTCCTCTCCAGTTGAAGAGTTTTGGAGGGTTTCCTGCGAAAGCGCAGGGAGGGGGCTCCATTTTTTCGGTGGAACTGGCCAAAGGCGCTCCGTCGATGGTACACGGGATGGTAAAAGGGAATTATTTTGGGGGGTAAGTTTCATATATGGGCATGGGGACCCTATTATTAACACGGGGAGCAAACGCTCATCACCCCACGCAGTAGCCCGCTCTGCGAGGGGTGAATACGGGACCGGCATAACCAGCTGCCGGTCCCGTTTGGGGCCACTCCTCCCGTCTCTTGACCTGGCAGCCCATCAGCATGGTGGCTCCACCTTAGATAGAAGGGAGAATGAAGGGGGGTGTGAGGAAGGTGTAGGGGGAATGAAGCAGGTTGCTAAAAGCCCACCACCAGGTTGTCCCCTCCTCCCTCAGCCCCGATCCGGGATAGTTGAGTGAAAGGAAGCTGGTCGGAGTCTACCCTGTGAAATTAGAGGCCGACCAGAGAAAGTTGTGGGAGAGATTGTAGGGAAAGTGAGGAAGTAGGGTGAAAACAAAGGTTGTCAGAAAGGAGAAGAGGCTAAGCTGGGGCCGGACGGGGCACTGATTCCCATCAACACGGCGGTCAGGAAGGCAAATCGCCGCGACCCTTGCGGGGGTGTGGATAGGAGTAGGCGGGTCCACTATCGATTAGGGTGGGTGATCACATATAATTATCATACCCAGGTGTTAGGTGGTCTCAGGGTGGCGTCCAGTCCACCAAGGCACCATGACAACCGGACCGAACTCTGTCCAGGTGGAAACACTCCTCCTGCTGCAAAGTGGGGCAAGAAAACGTTGAGTGGAGAGCCGTAATGATAATAATAAATAATATTCAATAATAATATTTAATTGTAATACATAATAAATAATAATAGTATAGCACAAATACTAATATAAAAATCATAATAAATAATTACAATACATAATATATCATAATAAATACTAACAAATATGTAATATAAAAATCATACAAAATAATAATAATCATAATCATGCTAATAATAATAATAACTAATAATAATAAAAAGGTAAAGTAGTGCCGAGTGTGGGCGAGGGGAAAACACACACCAACAACTTTCCCAGGCCCCATAAGGGAGTTCAAATTAACCCAGCTTGCCTAATTTGCATCACTCAGGGTGGGATGATGGGTAGCTCTTCCAGGTACCAAGTTTAACAAGCAATACAAGGTGCACCCTCCCCCCCCTTGCGGGTGGCCGAAGCAAGGGTCGTAACTTGCTTGCTGCCAGCCTAACCGAGGTGGCGCCAGAGGGAGAACGCACAGAAGGGATACCAATTGACGCTGGAGCTACCGCGCTCGTAGGCCTGGGTGAGGCATGAGGGAAGATTTTTTATTTTCATTTGAGAAGTGTAGGTAGTGCCTGGTCGCGAAGACTGAGGAGTATCTCCATCTCACTAAACGAAACACGGTCTGCAACCTGAACGGCCAGGACCAATTATTTCAACAACAAATGCTAAGAGTAAGCAGGGTGCGACCCGACACAATTCACAGACTTGTTTTGGCACAAACAACTTTATAGAGGTCACGGCCTTAAGAGTAGTTTACCCAGTTTTGGGGTCGACCCGATTTCGCATCTCAAGATTTATTAGAATGGCCAGAGTAGGCTGTGATAAGACCTCCAAAACTTCTGATAGCCAGCTTTGCATCTGAAATATAGTTAGTAGTGTTTTCTAACCCTACTGCGATAATAAATGTCACTGCACTACAAATATAGCAGACGGCACCTCGATGACGGCACCCGATGAATTAAGTTGAGAGCAGGAACCATCCATAAAGATGGCCGTGCTCTGAGAGTGGACAAAGGTATGGCTAAGGAACTTTCCACGAAGAACCTCAGCCGATGTAAAGGATTTGCCAGGAGACAGCAAGAAAGATCAGTAATAATAATACTAATCCTGGTGGACGAAAGATAAAAAAAAACAGGAAATCTCTCTCAACCTCGTCTTTCTGCATGTGTTACCGGTCGATTTTGTTGTTTCCCATACTTACACGTCAGCTCCTTCAGCCCCAGCACTTTGGACCAGTAGGGACCCAACACGGTGTGAGCAGAACCTGAGAATACAAAGAGAAATAGAGTAAGATATAATTTGGAAACCCAGATGCTTGGGAGAGACTAGTACTCCTGTTTTTTTCCGAGCAGAAATTACACGCACTCGGCAGTAATCATTGGTAACAAAGCACGAAGAGGTCGTCATGCTTCATCCGGTAATCCTATAATTTACCCATCTTGCCGTAATGGGATAAGCCAGACCTATCCGGTCCCCACTCACCCTGGTGAGTGGCGCTATGCTATCGTTTTTCTGGCCCCGAAAATTTTGAAACTTTCATTTTGTCGATATACAGTAAACCCTCGATAAAACGAATTTCGGATATAACGAACCAAATTTCCTGGCCGAACTCCATCGGGTTTAACAGGCAAGCATTACGACCAGCCAGAGTGAGTGTTGGTGTGTCACATGTCTCCTATACTATGTTGTGTAGTTCACTTAACTTTATTAGTGATTACATACATATTACATATCCATAACGAACTTGGTTCGTTATTTCCATTGCTTTTAACGCCCATCGGGTTTAACGAACTTTCGGCTTTAACGAACAACCCCTCGCCCTATACAATTCGTTTACTGTAATTGCGAGTTCGATCTGAAAGCACTTAAGGTAGGAAATATATTTTCTAACACCGATCTTTGTAAACCTTTTACAAATCGGCTCCTTGTTCACTGTAAAAGACCCCATCTCTGATCTCATGCGGTTCGGTGTAGTATACAAATTTACTTGTCTCAAATGTTCTCTGGGAAAGTACATTAGATGTACAGAACGCATTCTCAAGGTTCGCATTGATGCTGACCGGGGGGTCAGCTACAGAACAGGAATGGATTTATCTGTAAAGGAAATTTGTTATCCGATTTCATTCCCATTTATGTAAACTCCCGATAGATTATTATAAATTTAAAATTTTATTTTTAGCAAAATCTAAATTTTATCTCATAATTGAGTCACTATTAATTAAACAGAATCAGCCTCAGTTAAATAAGGACTACTTTCACCACACCGTTATACATTGCTTAATTTAACTACTTGGCATTAATTAATTACCTCCAAAACAACCAACTAACTAAGCTTTTTTTTCTCTCTACCAACCAATTACAGAGAATAACAAACCAACTGACACTGAATCAAAGCTTTCTAGAGAACAATTTTTTTTTAAATTTCACTCAAGTCGGCTCACAGCTTTCTCCGAATCGGGTCACATTTGATATTGTATTTATTGCGTTTGCCTCCTCTTCCACTTCTAGCCTTATTAATGCCATTTGAATTTATTTTTATTTTTTACTCAAACTACTGAAGTTTACCTTCATACTGAAATTTTTCCAGGGGAGGAGGTGCATTTACATTTTTGTTCGTTATTCCCTACATTTTTACCTTTAGGTCTTAGTTCGTGTCATTGTTTTATTCATTGTAGAAAGACATTAGGGATACCGGGAAGTAAAGTCTTTTTTTTGATTAGGTGTTGGCACTGGGGATCCATTCTTGGAAAGCCATTGTTTCTTTCGTTTATTGATGTTAAATACAATCCATTTTGTTAATCTCCAGGAACAATTTGATCGAGGAAAGGCGTTTTTTCATTTCTTAAAAAGAAGACTATTGCAAATTGTTGAATGCAATGTTTTATTGTTTGGCGACAGTTCATGAGGCACTGAAATACCCTCTCTATACACCTTTTCAAGATTTTTAAGATGTTCCTGAACAGTGGACCAAGGTGTATCGGGTCTCTGGGATAATTCTTTGATGGATTGACGAGGATCTTATTAAACTAAAGCTTTCTAAATTTAGTCATTCAGAAGAGTAGGTCTTACTGATCGATCCCCACAGAAAGGTCAAAATTGCATTCTCAAAAATTTGAAAACCATCTCTGGTATTTTCGAGAATAAAGACAGAATATATATATATATATATATATATATATATATATATATATATATATATATATATATATATATATATATATATATATTAAATGAATAACTCAAAAAGTAGCAGGTGAGGTTCGCAATAAATGCAATGACCCGCAGGAAAAATGAAAAGGTGTATCCAAGTACTTTCGAACTTTATTCAGTTCATTCTCAAGGATAACTAGAAGAGAAAATAATATAATAAGGGTATATATAAGCTAGTAAAAGATAAAGGACCACTTCTAAGATAAGAAATCACCAATGACGAAGTAGGATAGGGATGGGTACATTCACATTAAGATTTAGCTATAACAGGTAGCAAGGTCAAACCGAGAGGCAAGAAAGAGTCAAGAACAGAGCCAAAAGGGTTAAAACGATTAAGGGATACAGCAATACTCTAAAGAGGAAGATTAGGAGAGACACGAGAAGTAAATTGAAATGAAAGGGAGAGGGACAAGGAGAGAGGAAGAGAAATAAAATAATGTTAATAGAAAATCAATGCAAAAATTAAATTAACACATCAGGTTCCCATAAAAAAGAAAATTGCCCAAAAAAATAATATAAGTCAAAGCTAATTTCTTTCAGAATGAGTTTTTCATAACATCAATTTTACAAAGGCCAGGGGAAATGTTAAAGTTATTAAATTGGGTTATACATGAACATTCTTTTAATTCAGTCATTTGAGCGAAAAATAAATTTTGCTCAATTCCAATTAATTAAGTGGAATTTTCGGACATATGGACAAAAATGGCACTATTATTTACAGCTCTCCTAACATTGTATTTATGCTAATTAATACGGACAGATAATTGCTTTCCTCTCTGTCCAAAATATTCACTTAGACAAACAGGACATTTGGCCGAATAGACTTCCCCAAATATTATTACAATTATTGTGAACTAGAATGTTATTATAGTTGACTCGTACTTGAAAGCAACTGAAATGTTAAAGGTTTTTAAAAGACGGAGAAGGTCAATGAAACAAACAGAGAAGGGTAAAACCAAAATGTTTTTAACATTAAAAGGGATAGCAGGAGCCGTATTATAGGACGTCTTTTTTGCAGAGGAAAGACAGTTTAGAAGAAAGGGATAAGGGTAACATAGTTTATGCTCAATTTCAAAGATATTGGAGAATTCAGAATCTATTATTCAGGACTAACAACTCGTAAAGCCCGTAATAACATAGAGGAAAAAAGGGAACGCTTGACTTTGGGATTATGCGAAGAGTAAAAATGAATATAAGAGTTTGAATTAGTAGGTTTGCGATAGATGGAGTATTTAAAACCAGTCTGTCTTCTATGAATAAGAAGATCGAGAAAGGAAAGGGTTCTATTATTTTCAACCTCATCCGTACTTTAATTTACTCGTCCCTTCCATTAAATTTACTCATGATGTTGCAGATATGGCAGGCACTGAAAGATACAGTTTAAGCAGCTTTTGCCCCTCACTGAACAGGTTTTGAATGACGGGTTCAGCAATAAGTATGTCACAGATTTCAGAGATACTGTTATTTTTTTCATTTTGTCACATTTCTTCAATGCATCTGGCAACATCTTCAGCTGAATTTCAAGCCGGTCAAACTCCAGGTCTGGCTGATAAAGATCTTGTACTTCTGTTGGAATTTGGTAATGCCTCTGGTTTGCTGATTCTATCAGTAGCTGCTCCCCATTTTCCAGTATGCTGAGTTTTCTGATCAAACCTAGACTATAGTTCCCCAACAAGAAGATTCAACATCTCTAAGTACTGTTGCCTGTAGTATTCTTTCACAGACTCAAAGGGTATGGCTCTGCACCCTCATTTAAGCGTTTTGGTTGTCGTTTGTACCTTGGCAGTACAGGATCTTCTATGTTGCATCTGGCTTCTTTAACTGCATTCACATAGAATTCATTGAAAGCATCATCTGTCCTCATACCTTGATATGTTGATTTTGTGATTGTGAGGGTATGGAACGTACATACTCGCATGCCGCCAGACAATTGTGGGAACGAAAGAAATTTGTCATTTGAGTTGACCTTCGTCTCCTCTCCCCCCCCACCCTCCCCTGACATTCTACCGCGCTCCTCCGCCTTCCACTTGACCTAAGTCGTTATTCGTGCCAAACTTCCCCAACAGGCGACAAGAAGTCTGACGAAAGAAGGCCTATCTCACAGAGAAGCGTAAATTCTATTTGCATTCTTTATGATACCATGGAGATTGTTCAGAAGACGCTGCGATAAGCGAATTGTCGTATATGGAATCTCTTTCTCGATTTTACACAGTCCGCGGTATAAATGACAACGCCGTTCATCCCTCGGCAGAAGTGTTCCAAACCTACTCGCGTAACCCTCACGTTGAACGAGAGTCGTTGCCGTAACGTATCGAGTGCCAACGCGCCGCTGAGTTAACTTGGTCGCTGTTTCAAAGTGTTCCTGAGGCAAATCCCGCCCCGCAGAGTCTGTGACTAAGAGAATACGCTCTGTTGCTCAACGTAACTTGAGAAAGAAAAGGAACATCCAAATAGTTACTGGAAGTAACTATTTGTTAGTGTTACATCCAGTTAGGAGTGAACTAACCGGAACTGCAGTCAGCAGCCCCGAACCCGTCGTCTTATCCCCCCTCTCCCCGAGAACTCGTGTTAACGCCACCCGAACCACCCCATCTGGACCTGAGTAGTCGTCTCTCCAATCCATCACAATTAATGGTAATCTGTAAACTCAGTGTCCCTCTATTCTTAAATTACCTATTTAATTAACAGTGATTGATACTCCCATTGAGTCACTATAAATCTAGACGCTTAACGTCAGTGTTATCCTCCCCTCCTTCTTTAAAGAGATTCAAGTGAGTCATTCCCTGATATTATTTTATAATTGCTGTCAACCCGGACTAATCCGTGTTTAATATTTAATCCTTATTTACCTAAATGCCCGTTTAACTATTGCTACTAATTATTATTTTGGTGTAAAGTAAAGTTTATTTTTGTACGTGTGTTTATTTGTGACTCCTCCTTTTTGACGTACCCTTGGCAAGACTTTAATTAAGAATCCCTTCGGCTAATTTATTCAACCTGTATTATGCACTCTTAGAATTTAACAATCACAAACCTCCCCCCAGTAACAAGTGGGACTTTTATACTGAGAATCTTGGCCGTGGCACAACCCGCCTCTAACCAGCTTTCGCACGTTCAGTAGGAATTAAAGCCTATATATATATATATATATATATATATATATATATATATATATATATATATATATATATATATTTATATATATATTTATATATATATATTTATATATATATATTTATATATATATATTTATATATATATATATATTTATATATATATATATATTTATATATATATATATATTATATATATATATATATATATATATATATATATATATATATATATATATATATATATATATATATATATATATATATATAATGATCGTAGATTGAGTCATAGGGTCTCAATACCATCGACTCAAACAAAAGCGGTGTGTCCAGATCAAGGACTAGAATAATTATTGGACCAGACTATGAGCAACTCTACGACAGTGATGTTTGCAGCTTTCACTGTAGCCTGAATGGTAATTCACTTTGCCTGAATGGTTTTTGACAGTTCTTGTGCTGCACCAAAGCTATGTGCTGAATTTTCCATCAATGCCATCTGTCCTCCGGCACGGCGTGCATACTCATAATGAACATGACTCACTACTTCCAGTGTTTCTTGAAGTGCAGAATAGTTCTTGATCACCGAGCCTAAGGCACATGTTCTTACAGTACATCTAGTTTAGCAAAGCGTTTTAAGTGAGGGTGCATTAGGTGTTCCCATTTGCATCTGTTCAAACAGATGGTACTTCTTTGGATAGAATTTGATGAGTTTAGTAATTTCTGTTACCAACTCCAAAGCATCACGTAGTGGCTTAGACTTCTGGTTGTGTCTTTCAAACAGAGATTTATGCGGGGGAGTAGGCAATGAATTTTGATGGCAGCCTCCTTCTTTTCCAGCACACGTGTAGCCTATCCTTTCTTGTGGCCTTGCATATTGCTTGCACCATCATATGCCTGGGCACGGCAATTGTTGATGGGAAGAGAGCACCTTATGAGAAAATCATTCAAAGCGGTGAACAGTGTATCACTAGTTATAGATGGTACTTCAAAAAATCCCAGTGGCTCTTCAAACACTTCATACTTATCATTCACATATCTTAGGGAAATGTTGAACTGCTCTTTACAGTTAATATCTGTAACTTCATCAGCAATTAAACCATACCATTTTGATTTTTGAGGAAATCTGAGGAAATTTCTTTCATAAATCTGTAGAATTTCCGTAGAAAAATCAGAGCTCTGGGGCGGAGAGGAGGGAGCGGGAAGGGAGGATTCGGTGCCGCCTGCGAGGAAAAACAGGGGAGAAAAAGCGCAGAGACGAAAACTCCCAAAATACCTTACCCCCGTAGAGGAACTATATCGATAATAACACTCACGATACGCCGAGGGCAAGATGATAGAGGAATATCATCGAAATAACACCAAAAAAAGAGGAGCCCAAAACACACACGCCAACCAACGCAGACGGCACCAAGAAATCTGGAGTTTTATTGTGAAGTCAATGGGACGGTTAACTCACAAATACGACCTAAAGAGAACGGGGGCTGATGGGGGTTTTGAACGGGTGACTTCTTTTTTTGAGTGTGATTTCTGACTAACTAAAAATAGGTTTTTGATTATTTACAAAACCCCTATTTGCTTCTCTGGCTTTCTCAAAAAGTGTGTGTGTAGGGAGGGGAGGCATATGTTGGCCTCACATTTTCAAAAGTGTGGGAGTCATGGCCCCCATGCTTCCTACGCCACTGACATATGTAATAAGGTACCAACCGCCTTATATTTTTACACCAAAACTGGAAAAATGGTACCTTACCCGATTTAAATTAATATATAAATCCTAATTTAATTTCCTAAAATTAATTTAACGCCGTACACCATTTAATTAGCACTAGTTCAGTTTTCTTTCTTAACGACTACCTTTTCAACGCTAACTTGCCCATCTGTAAAAAAATTTCCTTACTCAATCTAATTTCCAATTATCTTGGCGTATTCTTTCACTTAATGTAAAATTATCAGGCAAAAGAAGATTTATTGTATATACTTTTTTAAAAAACCGTTTCGCAAAAGCTTTACCACGGAAAAATGTTCACTCCTAATCTTGGAACTATGTCTACAAACGGTTGACTACATACGTGCAGTATATACATTAGCCTCCTACAATTTCAACCTGATTAGCACATAGCTTTAGCCTAACTCACGCAGCCAACTGACCTAAAGAATATAAGTGATTGAGTTGCTCCAAAAATGAAATATTATCGATACCCCCCCCCCCTCCCCACAGAAGGCACGCAGCACTTCCCTCGCCCTTTGGTTTTACACCAATAGCGCTAAATCAAGATCAGTAGATACAGGCTTGATCCTTACGAAAATCGAACTCCCTGACAGTCCGTCCAGACGAATCTTGGTAGTTTTCCTTAACTGACGTACCTCACGCTATAGTTGCCCTTTCTTAGCGGCGGCATACTTTCAACCAAATTCACCCTCTTTCTCTTCCGCATGTTCGAGAGGCCTGAAAACTAATGGCACATTGCTTTTTGTGGCCAGGTATGAATGCTTGCCGTGGCCAAATGGACCCCAAGTGCTCGTCTTGCTAGCGTGCCAAGGTTCGACGTCACACAAAATATACCTGTAGTTCCTTTTCCTCTTTCACCGACGCGTTTCGAGGCCATTCAACTCGATCTGGTTGGTCCTCTACCCTATTCTCCAGGCTGGTTATCTTAAGACTGTAGCGACCGGCGTGTACGTCCAAAATAGGACACACGCGGGAGTCGCCACACACAAAGTACAGAGAGAAAGATAAAAAGTAAAGTTAGCGCCGTTTACGAGAATGTCACACGGTAGTAAACGTACCACAGTTATCTCTGTTAGAGTTGGTCGAGGCAATCTTAGTCAAACATTATAATCAAAGCAGAATCCAGAATAAACCGGATAGTTATCACGATCCATGGCAACATGCCACCGACGACAGAGAATTTTGCCCAATAGTCGGAGTGCCTTCTTAATCAATATGTTCGGCAGTAGCCAATCAAAAGTTGAGTTATGTTAATACCGACAAATCAACAGGCCGGTAGATAAGAGGGAGGTGCGGCTTAGTTGGACGAGGAATTTGTAGGGCGTGGCTTAAATTGAATATATAACCGTGTGAAGACAGAACAAAGAGAATTATTAGGATTACTATTTTTATATAGCGATATATCGCGTTATATATCGTTCAGTCCGATCTCTCGGATTCGCGTAATTCATCTTTGTATATAGTAGTGTACATAACACAGACATTAAGGTGTAACTCTTAAAGGCTCTATTCATCCGGACTCCTTTAGCCTTTGCCCGCACTTGACCTCTAACTTAATTTATGTGATAACTTAGAACTTGAAACTTAATTAAATAACTTTTGTAAAGTGCAATAAGATCTAGTTCAATAATAATTCTATTTTTGCTTTGGTGACTTCAATATCCTGATGTTCCTTAATCTCTCTGCTTCAAGGCCTTATTAATCGGGAAAACAGCCGTTGTGCATTCTCCTCGTTAATCGCAATTCCTCGCGATTACATAACTCCCGAAATACCGGTGTTCTACCCTGGTGTGGTCTATCCCCATCCTCCGGGTTATTTGACCCCGTTGCTAGAATAAGACCGCCCCTCGGCTTAGGGCACCCCATAACAATCGACAAAATAACTCTCGTGGGAAATAAGGAAGGGCAACGCAAACTAACCGGAGCATCTGTATCAACCGGACTCCTTGCCAAAAGATTACGCGGTAACTCGGTAATCTATCACCATTACTGGCAACCAGCGTCCCCCTTCCAAGGCTCTTAGGTTGTCCTCGCGATTACCTTCAAGGTTCCTCCATAATTAGGGACGACCTTCAAGACACCCCCCCTCCCTCTCCCATAAGACCATAACAGCTCGTTTACTCGTTAAGTCAGAGGCTCTGTCTATTCCAGATATTCGCGCTTTTACCGTTATTCGAGCCTTCATTGCCGGTCGGATTTCGCGTTTTGAGGTTCCTTCAACAATCATGGCAGATCGCGGTAGCAAATTCGAATCGCATCAGTGCAAATTGCTCGTCATTTATTGGCTCATTTCTCTTACGTACCACAACTGCTATGCTCAGAGTAACGGCACCATGAAGAGTTCATGGCCAATTCAAGGCTAGCCTACGCTCCACGGATCCTAGTATCACGAGGGTGGCCATTGGACAAGCTGCCTATGATCTTTCTGGAGAGTCGTTCATCCCTAAAGAAAGACTCGTCTTGCTCTTCTCTGACCGACCTATATCCTATTTTCTAGATCATGCTTCTTACGTTCACAATTAAGTATGGACGATAACTGAAGTCCATCCAACCGCACACAGACTGCCTGATAATCGTCTTACTTTTGTGTAAAAGGAAATGACAACCAGTTCATGTTTTTGTCCGTCATATACCGGCTCCGGCTGTAACGGTGAGCGTCCTTTCCATAAGGCCAAAATTCTTTATCCTACAGCAGCGTGGTACCAAGATGGATACCATTTCTATGAAGTTTGAAAATTGCAATTATCAACGCTGTTCACCCTGAACAACCCTCGTTGTCTTATTCCACTATAAATGCAAATGATCCAAATGTACCCGATATTTTCTTTATACGCCCTACTGTCACCTCTACCACCCTAATGCTGGCTGGGGCCTCTTCTTCTTCTTTTAGAGAATCTCGTGACCAGGAATAGGCAGTCAAGAGAACATTCCTGCTCAAGATGTTCCTGTCTCAGCAAACGTGAGTTCGGGAGAACGAGCCAAGCAAATCATCTTCGATCGTACCATCTTTATGTGTGCGAGTGCCTCGCCTTTTTTCAAATGGCACTGCCGACAACTTTTCTCACCGAGCTAGTCGTCAGCAACAAAACAATAATACTCGCGCTCACCCGAGTGTTCGAACGCCCGTTCGGTTCTTGAATTAATTCTTTTTTGTATAAACTTTCATTTTATTTTGTATATTGTATACAGCTAAATATTTTTTTTTTACGACGCCCGAGTGATTTAGGTGGGGAGTATTGTAGTGGATTATACCCTCTTAAAATAGTCTGTAATCCCTAAATTTTTAAACACTATTTTGTCAATTCCATTTAAACAGTATCTCATTTGAACATTTTTTCATAGTCATTTTAAACATTATAATTTTCCAAATCTGGCAACAATTCCTCGTTAGCGTCTTTTTCAAACAAAAAAAATCCATTCGTGCCCGCGTTCCACCTCAAAAAGGTTCGTTTTAGCATTGTTAAAGTGCGAAAGGAAATCTTTCACAAAAATGTATGTACGGTAAATTAAATTTATTTATTTCTAGACCACTTAATTGTATATATTGGTAACATTACATATTCAAACATTAATATCATCCACCCACTAACATCTCTCTCAACATTCTCACTCATTGCATTACGTATCTTAACTCTTACCTGGTCAAATTAATCCCTGTCCAGTGTTACTCGTATTAAACTCACCCAAAGTCAACCCAATTTGAGTTACAATTTTCTTACACTAAAATACATGTAAATACAGGGGAAAAAACTCAGTGTTAGGATCAATTTACTTGCGAAACCAGGTTTCGACTGAGACCTTCGTCATCTTCAATCGTTGGTAAACTAATGCATACAGATGCTTAAAGTAGGGGCAAATAAATTTACTAATCAGAATGTAATTAGGGGAGCGGGGGTATGGGGGAAGAAGCGGCATTTTTGAGTAGAGGAAGTATAAATCTCGTGCTTATCAAGGAAGTAGTGTTGAATTGCCCATCGGAAGTATTAAAGTTTGGAATTTACTTTTATAAGCACTGATTCAATTAGACGCCTGTGTATATAATTGTGAGAATTATAAATTATTTTTGAATTATCAATGTCAATTGAATGGTTTTCGTTTGACATGTTCACCATTGCTATTCCATTTTTGTTTTTGACGTTCCTCTCTTTCGGTTTCTTTCAGAATAGTTTCCTGTTCCAATCAGGATCATCATTCAATTTTTTTTGTCCAAATACTTCATTTTCTGCTGTCCTATTTTGTTTACCAAATCGCTTGTTTCACTTCACTTCTTTTTTGGTGATTTCAATCGCATCTCCCTGGGATCATATTTGCGCTATTAAGCATTTGCAACTAAGCTTGATTTTGTTTCCTATTAGAGTCATGGACAAAATTTTGGGGACTAATATACTTTTCATAGAATAAAATTGATACAACTAATCAAACGTTACATTTTGTTTTAGTATGTTTCATAATTTGAGAGTGAAATATGCAAATACTTAAGAGTCCATACCCATTTTATTAAGAGAAAATTGATGCGGGTAGTCAATATTTGCAATGGTGTATCTCCTTTGTACTTCAGGATTGCTTCAATTCGTTTTGGTAAGTTGGAGACTAAATTTGTGATGATTTCTTGACCGATATAGTTTCATTTTTGTTCAATAAGCATCGAAACTGCTCACAATTGGATGGCTTCTGTTTATCAACCACCAGTTTGATTATCGCCCACAAATTCCCTATTTGGTTCAAATCTCAAAATCTAGGACCAAGGTCTCAAAATTTCTGTTATTTTCAGCCAAGAATTTTATTATTGCTTTTGCGTTGTGACAAGGTGCGTTATCATGCTGAAAAATAGTTATCCTCAAATTGGTCTTGAACTGTTGTGAAAAGCTGCTGATAAAACACACTTTAATACCATTTTGACTTCATGGCAGTGTTCTTAGGCAAAAGTGTACATAAATGCACCAGTTCCGTTAGATGAGAAACAGTATCGGACATGCAGTTTCCGGATGCTTCACCGTGAGCACGGCACAGGACTCTTGAAAGCGCTTGTCGTTTCTCTTTGAACTTTGGACCTTCCCAGGAAGCGATTTTGGCGTTCATTTAAAGCTCTTGGGCGTCCAGACGACTTCTTCATAGGAGTGAAACCAGTCTTTAAAATCCTTAATAATACCCTTAGCAACTAACCTCTTGCATTTCAGGCCACTATGGTGAAGAGCACCAATAGTAGAACTCTCTTCTTTGAAGAGAATCATTTCCGGAATTGAAAATATTCCTTTATTTTTACAAAATAGATTATAATTACACATCATTCATTTGCCCCTTTTGATCGAATAAAAAAGCTCCGGCGAGTGCAAATCATGTCCGACAGGAAGAAAGGGCGATGTTGGATTCAGCAAAGGAATGCACCGTTTTTTCTTAGTATTGTTTGAAATGCTCTTTTTAATAAACTTGGAAAAATATAAATTACAATACTTATTCCTATCACGTATAAACGAATGAAAGAATAAAAATATAGTCAAAACCTTTGACCATGACTGTACGTACCACATCCTAATTCTACCATTCAGCATTTTATCCTGCCAAACAACCCTTGCACAACCTCTATCATCTTTAAATTTGTTCTATATTCGATCCATCTCCATGCTCGCTTCTACTCAACATCTTCGCATACTCTCCCTCCCTCTGATTCAATAGCCATTCCTTTTCCACTTCATAACAGACTCGAATAACCTCCCTCCCTCTGATTCAACAGCCTTTCCATTAATTATCCATTCCCAACATTCTCGCATACTCTCCCTGCCTCGGATTCAATAGCCTTTCCTTTCACCCTTCCTCACATTCTCGCATACTCTCCCTGCCTCGGATTCAATAGCCTTTCCTTTCACCCTTCCTCACATTCTCTCCCTCCTTCTGATTCAATAGCCTTTACTTTGGACCTTCCTCGCATTCTCGCTACGCTCTACGTGGACGACCTTTGGATCTCTTTTGGCGCGGCCCAGATGTCAACTCTGGAGCGTCGACTCCAACAGGCATTGAACCGCGTCTCTCGCAATGCCGAAGCGCACAAGTTTCGGTTTTCCTTGGCAAAGACTAAGGTGGTGCACTTCTGCCGCTATCCACGGCTCCACCCTGACCCAGACTTGTTTCTTAATGACGTTCGCCTGGAAGTGGTTGAATCGCACCGTTTCCTTGGTCTCATATTCGCAGGCTTAGGGTCTCTTGTACCTACGCCATGAATATTCTTCGTTCCGTGACGTTCAGCGCTTGGGGCGCTGATAGGGCTACTGCCTTACCTTTTTATCGATCTTTTGTTCGTTCGAAGCTCGACTACGGATGTGAGTTTTATGCATCCGCAGCTGAGCGTGTATTGCGGAAGGTGGACTCGATCCACCATACAGGCCTTCGCCTGGCGACCGGTGCCTTCCACACTTCCCCCATTGAGAGACTACTTGTCGATGCTGGGGATATACCACTCGCTTTACGCCGCGCACAGTGAATTATTCGCCTGTACGCGCGAGTCCGGCGCCTCCCTCAGTCGCCAACAGCTCTCACTGCATCCTCAGCTGACTTCGACGGTGCCTATGCCGACGAGAGACGCCAGTCATACCCTAAGCCCTTTGGGTTTAGGGCTAGGAAACTCCTTCTAGAACTAGGTATAGCTCTCGGGACGGTGCCGCCCCTGGTTCTGCCCAGGACGCCACCATAGAGGGTACCGCCTTTGGCTATTTGTCGCACGCTTCTGCTCCCAAAGCTTGTACAGCGCCGGGAGTGTTGCGTTCGGCCTTTTTGCCGCACACCCCGTGTCACGCTGGAACCATGCCAGTGTATAGAGATGGCTCCAACTCTCAAGAGGGGGTCGGTTTCCACGCAGTATCCCTTCTGTTTGAAGTCAATGGGGCTCTCCCAGGCGTTGAGTCTGTCTACACGGCCGAGCTGGTTGCAATACACCACTCGGTACGGGAGATAATGCGACGTGCCCAATTCGGAAACCGGATTGTGATTTATAGTGACTCGCAAAGCGCCCCGAGTGCTCTCAAGGAATTGGAATCTCCGCATCCCCTGGTTTGCGATATCCGTGACGCCACGGTTTTGGCAAGCCGGGCGGATGTCGAGATTATCTTCTGCTGGGTTCCTGGACATGTAGAAATTGCGGGGAATGAGCGCGCCGATGAGGGCGCCAAAGAGTCCGCGAGGACTCTGCGACCGGACCAGCGTTTCGCTCTTCCTCACACCGACTACATGGCAGGAATACGGGCAGCTCTTCGGACTGCTTGGCACACAAGATGGGAGACGGTCGAAGGGAACTTAAAGTTGCGTGCCATTGCGCCGCGACTGTTCCCATGGACCTATCCCCCAATGCCGCGGCGGCTTCAGGTTGCTTTCTGTCGTCTTCGAATCGCACACACTCGTGTGACGCATCGCTACTTGATGGAGCGTTCGCATGCGCCCTATTGCAACGCCTGCGTTGTCCCCCAGACTGTTCGGCATATTCTTGTTGAATGTCCCAGTCTGGGCGATCTTCGCGCACGTTACCTATCCCGGTACTGGGACAAGCGGGTCGCTACCGTTTATCCCTTGTACTCAGGACGGGTTTGTGCACATTGACTTATGGACTCTGATATTTTGGAGGAGGCCGGCCTTCTCCTCTTTATTTAACTAGTTTTTTTTGTTGTTTTCTTTGTAGGTCGCACATCCCTGCGCCTGGGGAAGGCGGACCTCCCCTCGACGCTGGAGCCAGCTTCCTGCTTGTTGTCTTTTTTTTCTTTTTTTATTGTTTTTCTAAAGTAGCCTAGTAATAGGCTGTCGTGGTGAGTACAGCGACTTATGCTCAAGTAGGCAGTCGGCAGATGGGCCTCTGAAAAAAGAAAAAATCCCTCCCTCTGATTCAACAGCCTTTCCTTTGACTCTCCTTTCCCCCTTCCTCACATTCTTTCCCTTCCTCTGATTTAACAGCTTTTCATTTTATTCTCCTTTTCCCCTTCCTCACATACTCTCGTACACTCTGATTCAACAACCTTTCTTTTATCCCTTCCTCGCATACTATCCCTCCCTCTAATTCAACAGCCTTTCCTTTTCCCCTTCCTCACATTCTCTCTCTCCCTCTGATTCAATAGTTTTCCTTTGATTCTCCTTTCCTCACATCTCATCCACGCACCAACCAATTTAACTTAAAATAGCACAATCACATCATCAAAGTCTCATGTTCACACCTCTAGCAAGCTTTCACATCGAAATCACCCAGCAATATCTTCTTACAATGCACAGATCAATATTACTCTTAAGCCTCCCCCCCTGCTTGAACCCTCTCTCCTTTGCCCACCACATGTATATTTATGTAATTCCTTGTGCTGAAATTTATTTCAGCACAGAACCCCCACCACCCTTTCTCCTTCATTCTCTTCCGGTCTACCAAATTCTCGTTATCTCTTTTCTAATTCTGCCACACATTCATATCTCCTCCAACTATCAACCGATCATTATTTACAATTCCATCAATCACTCATCTCAAGTGATTCCGAAACCTCTCTTTCTCATTCATTTTTATTATTACAGGGACTATACACTACAACCACTCACAATTTCACCCACGTAATTCTCCAAATCACACATTGATACCAACCATTGCATCACGCCACTCCAAACTAATTGGTACACCCTCTTTAATCCTCCCACACAAACTCTTCATTCCCTTTCATGTTCGCCTCGCATAAAGCAAGCATCTGCATACCTCACATTTCACACATAATCGGTTCACAGATTAGCCGTAACACCCCTGTTTATCACCGTCATTGCGGTTTGCGTTCGTGGGATAACATCTTCGAGAACGCGGCTTAGTTGGCTCTTAGGATACGCCCCGAGGACACTATTGATATTATCTCTGTAATAATATGGTATAATGGCCTGTACCTGTGACAGGGTCTTCTGGAATTCCAACCCACGGGGCGAAGTACCTCGAGATGAAATGGTAAGCATCGTAGTCCGTCGATCCCCTTGGTTCCTGGGGGCGTGTGGCCCCTCCTAACAGGGTGACGATGACACCCCGCACCTCGGACCCATCATTGACCCTTAGCAGCTCAGAGGTCTTGGTCTGAATGGCCTCCAAGTCACCCCTGTTGAAATAGACCCCGCTTTAAACGGAGACCTCGGTGGGCTGGGCTGGGAATCTTTGCAGAGGTGTTTCAGTCCCTCACGTAAAGGGGTTTAATATCGGCCCCCGAACTAATCCAAGGTCAATGAACACAAAATTATACTGGTTGGCGTCACCCTTAAGCTTTTATACAAATACTATTAATATACCTTGTAATTTCACGAGCTTTCCCTCACGATTTCTCGACAAGTGAAAATGCAATCGTTGGATTACACAATTTACCTAAATTGAAAAAAAAATAATGCATTGACAGTTCACCTTGTGTAGGAGTCATCCATCCTGATGAGAAGTTTCCCAGTTTTGGGGGAAAACTGGATGTCCTGGACCTTGGCGCCTCCAGTGGCCGTGTCCACCAATGCCTCGAATCTGTGACGTTGTGTCTCGTCGATAGGTGACGGAGGATTCGCGGGAAAATCTAGGATAATGCCGCCATCTTGTTTTCGCGCCAAAAGAGTCCCGCTCAAAGTTTCGAATTCCAGCGATGGAGCTGGGTTGTCTTTGGGCAGAGACAGCAAATTAGTCGGTAGAAATAAGGACCGAATAATGCCTCAAGTTCTGATAGTTTCGAAGATAAAAACATTCCGTGCTCGTATTTCTTTATCTGGCAGCTAAAGTATACATATGTAAGCACAGTAAGTATAACTAAATATGCTGCACCTATATATGAGAGAGAGAAAGAAAAAGATAAAAGGAGAGAAAGAGAAAAGAAAGAAAGAGAAAAAGAAAAATATATATTATAATATAATTATATGTAGGTGTTACATTGGCGACAGGGATTGAGGATTTGTGCATTGTCTATTTTTTGTATTATTTTTGTGCCCATTTTCTATTTTGTTAGGTTATTCTTGCAATTGAGCGTCTCAAGGCTTCTATTATCAGTTTCGATGCTGTAGTCGAAGATTTTGAGAGCGATATTAGTAGAGTTGAACTCTATTAACTCGATCCCGGAGAAGAAAATGCCAGCTTTTCTTACTTTAGGTGGACCCAAGGTTTTTGCCTTAGCTGAGGGTGTTATCTTCGAAGGAACCGGGGCAATTCCTCCTTATAACAAGAGTAGATAGACAAAAGGTTGGGGAAAAGTCGAGCGGGGCGGAAGGGCGCCAACAACGATCACGGGACCCATCAGGGAGTTCAAATCAACCAAGTGACAGGGATTCCCTAATTTGCACTTCAGGTGCCAAGTGTAAGAGGGTACCCCCTGCGGGGAAGTAAGAGATGTAGATTAGGGTGGTAGGCAATAAGCAAGAATAGGGATAGGTGGGTTAAATAAGAAGTGAGGGTCGTGATCAACTACCGATTAAATAACCCATGTGGGAGAAATCCTAGGGGGAAAGTGGCGCTTTTTAAAGAGATACAGATGACAACCCGGGAGATATCTCTCGACTGTAGTGCTAGAGATACCACCACCGTCTAACCCTTCACGGGTGATGGGGCAGGAAGGGTATAAGGTCCTCAAGATGTTAGCTCCACTAGCGCAGACACCCTCGAGAGCGAGATTTTCTTTTCTAGAGACAGTCACTCGTCTCGCTACAGCCTCCAAAGGCAAAGTCACCGAAATCCAATTCGGGTTATTATTATTTCGACTACATTATAAGAACAAAAAAAGAAAAAGAAAAATAGCGGTATGACCCGTCGTCGGAGGGAGGTCCGATTCCTTCCAGCAGCAACGCCCAACACCCCAAAATATAGCGGAGGCCAGTCTCCTCCAAAAAGTAAAGAAGGTCACAGGCGGGATTACACGAACCCCCTCCCGAGGACAAGGGAGAGAAACAGTAGCGACTAACAGAAAAGTGTCACAACAATTGAGAAGAAAAGTAAAGACGGGATACTCAAAAGAGGGAAAGGGATTTTTTTTAAACAGGAAATTTGAAAAAAAAACAAAAAAACAATCCATTTCCTTCACGACGATGGGAGGCATAAATGATGAATTAAGTCTTGTAAGCAATAAAATATACTCCAAATGTGCAAAAAAATTACAATAAAATTTAGCCAAGAGGGAACAATAATATTTGTCTGCTTTTGCGCTTCATCACAAGATCTGCAAGAAATTAGCTCCATTGGACCTAACTTACCACTTTTTTTGAGCACTTAATATGTACTTATAAGTTACGTTGGTTAAAAAATTTGACATCTAAAGTTTTAGTCATGACTAAGTAAAAATGTAGAAGGCCTCAGGATTGAATCTCCCTTTTCAGCTGTAATGGAAAGGAGTCTGACTAAGATGGCGTGGAATTACCAGCCTATGAACATTCAACCTGAAAATTCACCCGAACATTTATGGGACAGTAGAAGGTAAGAAGAGGTGCAGGACAAAATTTGGGTGTACATGAACACACATCTTCGTTGATCGATCATAAACTATTATCATTACCCTTCCCCCCCTCCGGTAAAAATGACTGATGTCTCGGCCAAAAAATGATTGAGAGAGAATTCGTAAAGAAAGAAGTTAAAGGAAGTGAAAATAGATGAAGGGAAACACAAACCGAACAACTAAAAGGGTAGACCATCTAGGGCGTTAGGCACCCAGGTGGAAGACAACACTCGCAACGCCCCCGGAGTCTTATCCACGCGAGGGCACTCAACTCCGCCGCAAGGGGCAATTTGATCGATACGAGCAAAGGGGCGATTAGAGAGGGTTCAAACCTTACCGAAAATCTTAAATATCGTATGGGCAGAGGCAAGCGTCGCGTGGCCGCACAGAGGAACCTCGTTCGTAGGCGTGAACCATCGAAGACCGAACCGAGTGGAATTCGTCCACGGGAAGGGACTATTGGATGGAGCGGTGATGAACGCCGTTTCTGAGAGATTCAGCTCGAATGCAATCTTCTGCATGACGCTGTCAGCCAAGTTCTGGGAGAGGAACATCAAGTGGATTTTTTAAGTGGTAGAGGATTATGAGGGCCGAGTGTCGCTCGTTAGTACGCCCCACTCAGCCAATCGGGCGATTTTTGTCAGTCACCAACTGGCGACTGTTTACTAGGGCATATGTCTTCGTACTTACCTTATAGCCTAACGCTAGGCTAGATTGAAAAAACAAGAAAGAGTTACCCCTCCTTCCCTCGGCCTCCCAGAGGGCGCGAGCATTCAACCAACACTGGATGAAGGCAAATAAAATGGAAGAGGCCAGCCTCAAGTCTGCATGCACGAAGTCGTCCTGTGTAAAAGGGAAAAGCCGGAAGCCAACCCGATTAGCATGCGAAGATCACCCAGAATGGGACATTCAACAAGAACGCAGTCGTCGCGATGAAGCGCAGGGAAGCGATCTATCAAAAGTCGGTGCCTCCAACAATTGTGCCCAATTTGAAGAAGACAGAAAGTGACCTGAAGCCGTAGCGCTATTGGGGTGTAGACCATGGGAACAGTCGCGGCGCGATGCCACGCAACTTTAAGTTCCCCTTTGCCACATTCATGCAACCATACAGGCCGGAGGGGTGACCTGACACATGCTATGTAGTCAGTGTGGGGAAGAGAGAAATGCTGGTCTGGTCGCCCTGTCCTCGCAGAATCTTTGGCGGCCTAGACGGCGCGCTCGTGTCACGGATGCCGCGAAATAGGGTGTGTTGAGATTTTAATGCCCCGAGATGGCTTTCGGAGAGGCTGAAGATAACAATCCAGTTTCGGAACCGGGCAGAGGGGCGCGTTATCTCCCGTACAGAGCAGTGTATTGCAACCAGTTTAGCCGTGAAGACTGAGGAAACGCCTGGTAGAGCCCCGCCGACTTAAAAAAGAAGGGATGCGGCGTGGATGCCAACCCCCTCCTGTGACTTGGAGATACCCGTGTACACTAGCACTGATCCAGCCTGAGAATAAGCGCTCCCAAAAGTTCGAATGTAATACTCCTGTGGCTGCGGAAGCTTTGGGGCAAAGGAATGGCAACCATTAGTTACGAGTAAAAGGAGGTAATAGCCAAGGTGGCGACCTGGACATAACCAGAAAGAAGCGCTACCGGACCGAAAGCTACACTGAGCTTTCGAAGGAGTTCCCTACCCCTTAACCCAAATGGGTTAGGGTATGAGTGGCGCATCTTGGCGACATTGGCACCGTCGAAATCGGCCGCGTATGCATTGGACAGTTGGTGACTGAGGTAGAAGGATGGTCTCGCATGTCCAAGCCTCTCAATGAGATTTTTTTTTTTTAAGAGCTCATCCGGAGACTGCCTAGTACTAGGCTAGTTTAAAATCACATCCAAAAACACAAAAAACAAACAAACCCAAAAGTAAAAATAAAAAAAAAGGTAAAGGCAACGAGCAGGAACGTGCGACCTATAAGAAAAAAAAACAAAAAACAAAAACAAAACAAAAAAACCTGGTTACATAAAAGGGAGAAAGCCAGCCTCCCCCCAAAAGTCTACAAGTCCACCAGTCAATGTGCACGAACTCGTCCCGAGTATGATGGACAGACGGAAGCGACCCCGCCCATCCCGGTACCGGAACAGGCAACGTGCGTGAAGATCGCCCAGACTGGGACATTCAACAAGAATGTGCCGAACAGAAGGGGGACAACGCAGTCTTCACAGTAGGGCGCTGGCGAGCGCTCCATCAAATGACGGTGCTTCCTGCGATTGTGCCCATTCGGAGACGACAGAAAACAACCTGAAGCCTTCGCGGCTTTTGGGGGTAGGTACATGGGAATATTCGCGGCGCAATGGCACGCAACTTTAAGTTCCCTTCGACCGTCTCCCATCTTCTTTGCCAAGCAGCCCGAAGAGCTGTCCGTATTCCTGCCATGTAGTCGGTGTGAGGAAGAGCGAAACGCTGCTCCGGCCACAGTCCTCGCGGACTCTTCGGCGCGCTCATTTCCTGCAATTCCTACATGTCCAGGAACCCAGCAGAAGATAATCTCGACATCTGCCCAGCTGGCCAAAACCGTGGCGTCACGAATATTGCGAATCAGGGGATGCGGAGATTCCAATGCCCCGAGAGCACTCAGGGCGCTTTGTGAGTCGCTATAGATCACAATCCGTTCTCAGAACCGGGCACGTCGCGCAATCTCCCGTGCCGAGTGGTGTATTGCCAAGAGCTCGGCAATGAAGACAGACGCAGCGCTGGCAGAGCCGCGATGACTTCGAACAGAGGGAATAGAACGTGGAAGCCGACCCCCTCTTCGGACTTGGAGCCATCCGTATAAACTGGCACAGTTCTAGCGTGACACGAGGTGTGCTCCAAAAAGGTCGAACGCAATACTCCCGGCGCTGTACAAGCTTTGGGAGCAGAGGCGTGGCGACAAATAGCCAAATGTGGTACCCTCCAGGGTGGCGTCCTGGGCAGAACCAGGGGCGCCACCGGCCCGAGAACTATATGTAGCTCTCCAAGGAGTTTCCTGGCCCTAAACCCAAAGGGATTAGGGTATAATTGGCGTCACTCGGCGGCATAGGCACCGTCGAGATCAGCTGCGGATGCAGTGAGAGCTGTTGGCGACTGAGGGAGGCGCCGGGGTCGCGCGTACAGGCAAGTGATGCACTGCACGCGGCGCAGAGCGAGTGGCATCTCCCCAGCATTGACCAACAGGCTCTCAATGGGGGAAGTGCAGAAGGCACCGGTCGTCTTTTTAGGAGAGGAGGGCGGGGAATGAACCCTCTTCTTCCCTCCGCCGGCAGGAGCCCCCAGGCTAGATGGACTGGCCTCATCCAGGTCCTTCTCCGAGATATAGAAGGTCCTGGCAGTCGCAGGGCCACCGGTCTGAGGAGATCCCTCCCCTCCTTGTACTGCCTTGGAAACCCTAGCCGTTTGAGGAGGACCTTGCATAGGGGCGGACTCGAGTTCGGTGCTTTGCACCGAGCCCGGATTCGCTCCCATGGAAGGCCCTACCCTCTGAGGCTGGGTTGCCTCAAGGACCATGTTTATCTCAGGAGGGGGGGGCTCCAATTCCCCCCCCCCGGACATCACGCGTCCTATTGGCATCAGCGTCATTAGTCATATCTGGGGAGGCACAGGCCTTGACCCCCGCTAGGTTTAAAATTCTAGGTCTTTTGAGGGAAGTGACCGAAGGGGCCTGGCTTTCCTCTCCACCCTACTAAGGGGGTTTGCCCTACAGAGCCGCTTCAATGGGAAGCGGTCGGCTATGGGCTACCTGCTGGATTTCTTGGCAGTCCCCTTGGAAAGAAAAGGGGGGACTGCCGGTCGGAAGAGGGAGGTGCCCAAAAGCACCTCCAGAGAAGGGGGTGAGGGGGAGTCCCCTACACCTGTAGGCGAAAGAGAGGACTAAGCCTCCTCTCCGGTTAGAGAAACTTGGAGGGTCCCCTGCTAGAGCGTAATGGGAGAGACTTCCATTTTTTTGTGGAGCTGCCGGCTCCGACGATTGTGAGGGGGAAAGAGAAAGGTTTTTTTTTGTATTGGCATCATTGGGCATGGTAACCCTAAACTTTTCATGGGATGCACACGCTCTTCACCCCTCGCAGTAGCCCGCCCTGCAAAGGGTGCATACAGGCCTGGCAGAGCCAGGTGACCCCATTCAGGAACACCCCTCCCGCCTGGTGGCCTGGCAGTCCCTCGGCATGGCGGCTCCACCTTGGACACGGCGTAAAAAAATAGATGATGAAGTGAGAAGGAAAGGGGATGTGAGGAAGGTATGGGTGAGGATGAAGCAAGTTGTTAAAAACTCACCACCCCAGACCGGAGCTCAGGGGTGAGGAAACATTGTCCCCTCCCCCCTCACCCCCGATCTGGGATAGTTGGCTGAGAAGGTCAGCATCCACCCTGAGAAAATAGAGACCAACCAGAGAAAGTTGTGGGAGAGGTTGTAGGGAAAGTGAGGAAGTAGGGGAGAAATATAGGCAGTCTGAAAGAAGGAGAGGAGGCTAAATGGGTTCGGACGAGGCGCTGAAAACCGTCAGCACGGCGGCCAGGATAGCAAATCGCCGCGCCCCTTACGGGGCCTCTCAATGAGAGACGTGAGGAACATACCGTTCTCCAGGCAGAGACCGGTGTGGTGGATCGAGTCCACCTTCCACAAAAACACGCTCGTCTGCGGATGCATAAAACTAGCATCCGCAGTAAAGCTTCGAACGAACAAAGGATCGTTAGAAAAGTAAGTCAGAATCCATATCAGCTCCCCAGGTGCTGAACGTCACGGAACAAAGAATTTTCATGACGCGGGTACAAAATACCATAAGACTACGAATATGAGCCCCCCAGGCGAGACGGCGAGACGTCGGATCAAAAAAAGGACCAAGGAAACGGTACGAATCCACAACTATCATTCACGCTCCGCTTAGGAAAAGTCCAGGTCGGGGTCGAGCCGTGAATGGTGGTAGGAATGGACCAGCTCAGTCTTCACCAAAGAAAATCGAAGCCTATGCCAACGCTTCATAGATAGCATCTGGGCCGCACCAAAAGAGATCGAAAGGTCTACAGAGAGAGGAGCAAGAACATCTTGCCTTATGAACGAGGTGCTACTGAATGAGATCCTTTCCCTTCTAATATTATAAATAGCCGGAAGATTGTCTGTCACTCAGTAGCCTACACTTGGGAAACATACATAGGGGTATCTTGAGAGCAATGGATTGTCTCAAGTCTAGGGGATTGACGATAGGAGAGATCACTATATTGTGGTCCCGTTATTATTGTTTTCATTACTTTATCTCGTTTATCCATAATGTTTAGATCCTTTTCCGTTAACATCAGATTCATGCGTTCCCATAACAACGCTGTGGATGTTATCTCCTCCACCTTTACAAGGAACTTTGATTTGATGTCCTGCGGGGTCCCTAGGCTTTCGCCTATATAAGGGACCACGCATGGCGGGAGAACCCATTCAGTTTCTGGCATTCGTAGTGTTCACACGTCCTGACGTTGCCCCACCTGTTAGCCCAGCTTCTACCTTACCATTTGTACCTTTTCCTCTTACAATGCAATTGAGTCGCCAGAAGGTCAGGGCGGATTTCATTACTGGGGCGTTCGAATTAATCTTCGACAGGATCTGAAGATCTGTTGTGGCAGACCCAGAGAGGGGGCCAGAGACTTACTTTTATTCAGTCTGGCAGCCAACAAGGCAGTAAAGCCTCCCCCCCGTCACTAGTAGTGCAACCTTATGCACCCGAGAACGGACATAAGGAGGTGGTCAGCCACTTATACGGAGGAAAGTGGTTGAGGGAAAAACATTTTCATCCTTTGCGCCCAACGCCTGGGATCCATATGGTCCTCCTTGTCTCTTCCGACCTGCGGGCGTTAAATGGAGTTGTTTATAGAGGTTCCAAAGCTTCTCTTCTGGTAAGGCACGAGGTACTGGTCAGGTCTATAAGCCTAGACAGAGGGTTGAGGGGACCTTAGTAGATCAAAGAAAATGCCGAGAGTAAACGAGGTGGAGGCACAACTTGCCACAGCTCCGTCAGAGAGCGTCATCCTAATGACGGGGCTTTAAATGTTACAGGGTACATAGGGTACCCACCTACGGTGAAAATGAGGAGAGTTGGTACAGAAAGGCAGAAAGTAGGTTAGCGGAAGGAGGGGGAGGGGCTAAACTGGGGTGGATGGGGTCCTGAGTCCAGTCAGAAAGGCGGCCAAGAAAAATTCCCATGCCACTTACAGGGAAGTGTGAGGGGACATAGGCCATCGGTGAGCGAGCTGAACTGAGGGACGGGGGAGGGGATTACATATATCATGCATATATAAGGTAATAAATAATATATAAAGGGGGAGGGGGAATAAAACTCCAGTTGGCGGTCAATTCAAAGCTGAGGACTGATCCCCCTCTCGGGGCAGGACATGAGTCCACCCAAAAGTCTCCGCGGGCGAAGAGGGCGCAAATGAAGAAAGGAACAGAGAAACGAGGTGGTAAGTAGAAAAAAACAGGAAGAAATAAAATGTATATGAATGTTAAGGAGTACAGTAGCAAATCAGCCCTAAATGTTGGTGCAGTGGAATATTTAGGCCTTTGGGAACCCGTTCGTACAGAGAGCACTCGGGTATTGCCTTCAACGCCTCGGTAGCGCGTTTGAAGCCAGAAAGAGACCTTTGAAAACCATTTAAAATGGGTTTAGGAAAACCAAAACAAACTAAACCGTGATAAAGGGGTTTATGAAAGTAAAACTCACCTCGGTCAACGGGACCACTGCAGCAGGGTTCCCTTGGAAAGGGCGATCGGAGAATGCATCAACAGTGAAAATCTTCAAAATCATTGTAAAGGCAGATTCTGCTGAGAGGCTTCGAACGGGAATGTAACTCTCTTCAAACTCTGAAGGTCTTCCGCTAGGTTTCGGCCACCTACAATATTCCATACATTAAACAAATTTAAATATAAATAATTGTTCTTTTTTTTCCTTGTCCTAGGTTACTACATTCCCCCTCTGTTCAGCATTAGGGTTTTGCCAAAGTGGTTTAACGCATCAATTTGGTTTGTTGACAAGTTTTCTTTGCCTTTTTAAGGCCTACACGAAACTATTCACATTAATTATGGAGTTTTCTATTTATTCTGCCGGCTCCTCTACCCACGGCAGTCTCAGTAGATTGAGACTACCCGAGGTTTTAGACATTTCCATTTTGCCTTTATTTTACGTTTTTAAAAGCACCTTTCCGCATGTCTTGGTTGTATGCACTCAACACCTGCCCGACGCTCGCCTGGTTAAAAAGAATTAATGGGAATCTGAGTTTGTTTTTTTCATAAAGCCATCTGGCGACTGCCACCAGGAGTATAAGTCGCGTACTTAGACTTCAAAAAAAAGAAGAAACAAAACCTAAGAGAAAAAATAAGCAAAAGGCAAGAAGCACTGTCCGGCGTTAGTGGGAGCCCCCTCAACCTCCGCCAGCACAGGAGCATACATACAACACAAGAGTCAAATGAAAGGGAGTAGCCTACTCCAAAAAGTCAAATAGTCCACAAGGCTATGAGGACTTACCCGTTTCGAATACAAATGGCAAGGGGTACCGGGACAGGTAACGTGCGCGAAAATCACCCAGACTGGGACATTCCACAAGAATATGCTGAACAGTCTGGGGGACAATGCAGTCTTCAGAGTAGGGCGCAGGCGAGCGCTCCATCATATGGCGGTGCGTCCCACGAGTGTGTCCAATTCGGAGACGACAGAAAGCAGCCTGAACCCGTCGGGGCATTGGGGGGTAGGTCCTTGGGAACAGTCGGGGTGCAATGGCACGCAACTTTAAGTTCCCCTCAACCAAGCAGTCGGGAAAGCTGCCCGTATTCCTGCCATGTAGTCGGTGTGAGGAAAAGCGAAACGCTGGTCTGATCGCCCAGTCCTCGCGGACCCTTTGGCGCCCTCATTCACAGAATTTGCTACGTGTCCAAGAACCCAACAGAAGATAATATCGATATCCACCCGGCTCGCCAAAATCGTGGCATCACGGATATCACGAACTATGTGATGCGGATATTCCAATGCCCCGAGAGCATTCAGGGCGCTTTGTGAGTCGATTAAAATCACAATCCAGTCTCTGATCGGGCACATCGCATTATCTCCCTTACTGAGTGGTGCTGAACGTCACGAAACGAAGACTATCCATGGCGCGGGTACAAGAGACCCTAAAGTTGCGAATATGAGCCTCCCAGCTGAGGTGTCAGTCAAATACAAGACCAAAGAAACTGTGCGAATCCACTACTTCCAGGCGAACCTCATCTAGAAACAAAACTGGGTTAGGGTGGAGCCGTGGATATCGGCAGAATTGCACCACCTTAGTCTTGGCCAAGGAAAACCACTTCGGCATAGCGAGACGCGGTCCAATTCCTGTTGGAGTCGACGCTCCAGAGTTGGCATCTGGGCCGGGCCAAAAGAGATCTAAATGTCGTCCACGTAGAGCGTAGTGAAAACATCTTCCTGCAGCACCGAGGTAATGTCTTTGATGCCTAGGGCAAAGTGTGACACTGAGGACACTTCTCTGCCCGACACCCTCTTCCTGCTCCATTGGGACGTGAGCCCCCCCCCCCCTACGCAGAATTGCGATATCACAAGAATTCATATATAAAGATTGGGAGGCGTCCTCTCGCCCCCATCGTGTGGAGTCCCCATGCGGTATGAAAGGCCTTCTCCAGATCGAAAAACACCGTGGCGTAGTGCTGTCTACGAAGGAAGGCCTCGCAGACGTCATTTTCCAGTCGGAGCAGAGCATCCGACGTGGGGTGGAAGTTGCGGAAGCCGCATTGTGCAGAAGACAGATGGCTTCCACTGTCCAGAAAAAAAGCTAATCTAACATTATTTTAGCAATTTCTCCATCAACTTGCACACGCAACTTGCTCAGTAGCGATTCGCCAGAAATCTGAGAGGATACCCTCTAACAGAAAGGCCATGTCTCGCTTACCCAGGTGTCTAAGCATAGCATTTGGGACATCGCGCGGACCAGGGGCGGCGTCCGCGCACGAAGCAAAATGCAACTCACTCTAAGTAAATCTGTCATTGAATGGCTCTCCGACTCTGTAGGTAAATTCCAGTCGGCGACCTTCTGCGATATCACGAAGCGCATTGAATGCTGGCGGAGTAGCATCCGGGCTAGAGAATACGGAAAAGGCGGTCGCGAAGGATTCCGTCACGGACACGTGGTCCGAGATTACGGTGATATTCTCCTGGAGAACGGGAGGAGTGGGGGGTTTGCGAGAAATTGTCCCGAATCCTTTTGACTCTATTCCTCACCTATGCTAGAGGGGTCTTCCCATTATGTGAAGACACGTATGCCCGCCAAGAAGAGCGGCGGGCGTGCTTTGAGATATACCCTAACCTAGCCATAGCTCGACGAAGTTCACCGACAATGAAATCGTTCGGGAGGCGCTTATAGCGAATGTAGGCATAATGCTTCTATTTGAAGGCAGCCTCACACTCCACTGACCACCACGGGAGCGGTCAGCGCGCAAAACAGCCAGATATTCTAGGAATAGTAGTTATAGCCACACCGATGAGGTTGCCGGAGAAGAACTCGACGGCCTCATCTACGGACCTAAACTCCTCGAATGAGAGGGAAATCAGTCATTTTCTGAAATGCGGAACACCGCGCCAGCGCCCAGCAGTGGCCCATAAAATATTCGAATGGGAAAGTGATCACTACCGTGGAGGTCATCGACTACTCCCACCCCCTAAAGTCAGGCTGTGCATCAGGAAAGTACAAAGATAGATCGAGGCTGGAAAATGAAGCGGTTCTTTGGCAGCGATGCGGAAACTAATCCACATTCAGGACACCTATCTCCAGCTCATCGATCAGGTCGGCAAGGACTTGACCCCTGGGATTAATCAAGTAGTCTCCCCTTTCTCTCCGAGCAAGAGAAATGGGCTCGGTAACCGGTGGAATGTACGCGGAAATAACAGTATACCTCCTATCCAGCTGGAGCTGCACAGCTAGTGCCTGAACGGAGGTATATAGAGCAAAGAACGGAGACATCATGCCGGGTGTAAATGGTGCATCCCCCTGCCAGGCTCCCATCCCGTCGTGGTGGGGTCGCAACATCCTTATACTCCGGGAGGGTAAGCAGGGGGCACGCGTCCAGCGCATGGTCTTCTACAAAAAGATAGCTAACGGGGAACACGAGTAGACGAGCCTCCGCAGCTCCTCCCAGTTGGCCCGTAGTTCGCGGCAATTCCATTAAAGGAATATGCCCTCCAGACCTAGCTCGGAGATGCGGGGTTGCCTCTTCGAAGAGAAGATCCTCACGAGAATGGCCGCACGCTTCCCGGGGGCAGGACTCCAGTCACTGTTGGCCGGACAATGCGCTGAAGTTTGGGCTCCCTCTGCGTCGAAGGCTTAGGCAAGCGGGGCGGCTTCGGAGGACCCACAGCTTCCGAACACCTGCCTAGCATTGGGTGTGGGCGTAGGGAGCCGAAGCTCCTTTAGTGCTACCCTCCTTTCGGGGAGCAGCTTTAGGAACCCCGAAAGATAGCCTCACGACCAATTTTAGGAGTATTGCTACTGTGAATCTAAAGAAACGATGAAGGCGCGAGGCCGTTTCGCCTTACGGGAAACGGTCATGCTGGGGGAATGTGTGTGTGTCGGGGAGGGAGCCCTGGTTTTAGCTGGGGCTGAGTATGAACGCTTTGTGCCGCCAGCTTTACCACGGGTGCGCTCGAGGAGGGTAGAACCCACAGAAAGTTTCCCAATGGGCACGGAAACGACCGTTCTTTTAGCCCTGGAGCAGAGGGTCTATTTCTTAACATTGACGCATAATACGTCCTAGGCAGCGCCGGGCGCGCCAGGACCAAGTCCTTAGCCTCGCGAGCCAGGATTTCCTTTTCAAGTAGATATGCACCACATTGCTTCGAAGAAGCCAGGGGGAGGGGGGGCACGCCGGAATTGACACTATTGGCCACACACGATTTGGACTTATCGTGTGCGGCTTTGGAGCAACTTACACAGAATTTGGGTAACCCCGACTTTGCACGTCTACATGGACGATTTTTATAGCCGACAGTAGTAGCACCTCAGCAGCAGTGGCACAAATGACTTCACGCGGTAGCGATACCAACCGGCATGCACCGACTCAGGGAGCTTATCATAGTCTAACGTGCTAAGAGTGGAGAGGTGGGTCTCGAGGCCCCTGCCTGTTTTCTCATCACACGCTCGACCTTGAACGCTCCATGGTCGGCCAGCTTTAAAGTGATGTCATCTATTGAGTAGTCTACGAGTTCCCTCGCATAAAGCACTCCTTTCACGAATTTCATGGTAGAGTGCGGCGTCACACTAACCGGCATGCTATCAAGAGTCCGAAGAACATTAATCATGGCCGTCTCGGAGGGATTCGACGCATTCGCCAGAAAGCTCACGTCCATGAAACGGGTCACCTTCGGCTCTCTACCAATCACGCTAGCTAAAGCTCTCTAATAGTTCATGTTGCCCTTAGCCAACATGCTGATCCGGGTTTGCTGGGTGGGAGGAGGCCTACCCTGTCAAATTATAGGCCGACCAGAGAAAGTTGTTGGAGAGGTTTTAGGCAAAGTGGGGAAGTAGGGTAAAAACACAGGTTGTCAGAAAGAAGAGGCTAAGCTGGGGCCGAACGGGACGCTGAGTCCCGTTAGCACGGAGGGCAGGAAGGCAAATTGCCAGGCACCTTACGGGGTCATGGAGACTGAACATGAACACCAGTAAATACATTGTCTTAAGATTTCAGCAGCATCCTGTCAATTGGGATGAACCGATTCATTCTGGCTTATACACTCTGAATAACTTGCCCATCCCCATTTCAGCATTTGCCAGTGATCTTGGAGTAACAAGAGATACTACTCTCAAGTTTCACCAACATAGTAATATTGTTAACAAAGCTGCCGGCTTATCTAATAATCTTTTAAGGTTAACCGTGATATAACATTTATGCTGCCTCTCTTTGTGACTCACATACGCCCACTGCTTGATTATTGCTCTCCACTTTGGAACACAGGTTATATTGGGGATTACAAACTTAAAATCAGTACAGCACCGCTGGACCAAGCGGATCCAAGGTCTAGAGCTTCTCCCCTATATAGAGCCTTAGGAATCTTAGCCTCTTTTCTATTTGGTGTAGGCTACTGAGAAATGACTGGGTTAAGTACTGAACAAATTTTCAGTCATTCATTAATTAGTCCTGACGATATCTTCACCAGAGTCCAGATATTGGCACCAGAGGTCATCAGTTGAAACTTGCTCTCCAGACACACTCATTAGAACTTCTGAAAGCTCTCCTTAGGTGTCAGGCATATACACTCATGGAATTCCTTCCCATCACGCTGGTTTCCACAACATCCCTCCCCACTTTCAAGTGAGAACTTACTGTTTACTTAAATTCTATGATTAACTGGCCCTCTGCCATCCATTACCTATTGCCGCTTATGATGCCCTTCCCAGCCGACACTCTTAAGTAATTGTTAAATATTGATGTTTTCTATATGGGGCTGGCGCATCAGCGGGGTGCGGCTTCCCCCCCCCCCCTTCCATCTCTTTGTGGGTCCATGAGTCCGGGAAGTCCACCAGGTGAGAGAACCTATGCTGTGTTTTTAGTATTAAAAACAGTACTAATGGCGTTTTTAAGCATTGTAGTCGCCATTTACGTGGCGCGGTGAAAATTGAAATAAAAAAGTCCACCTTTCCTTCTCTTGATGTATAAAGAATTCCTGATTTCAAACATTGGCACTCCTGATTTCGGTAATACTTCAGTTTAGGGGGCGCACGATATGGAGCGCTGTTTCTGGGCTACAAATTTGGGCCTTATGACGTCAAAACTTCAAAAGGCGAAGCCCCTCATTTCGAAAGTAACTAAAAATGTTAATTTTTTGGCGAAAATAGCCTAAATTAGGCGACACTATCGTCTTTATTATTTCGATAAACGTCCAGAGCCGATAGCACGTTTATCAAAATAACAAAGACAATAGGGCCACCTAATTTAGGCTATTGCCGACAAAAATTAAAAATATTTTTAGTTACTTTGCAAAATGACGGGCTAAGCCCCTCAATTAATCGTGGGGAGTTGCACCCCTGCAACTTAAAAAAAACCACCTCGAAATATTCCTAATT
The DNA here is from genome assembly GCA_963969495.1 of Ceratothoa steindachneri. Classification (NCBI taxonomy): domain Eukaryota; kingdom Metazoa; phylum Arthropoda; class Malacostraca; order Isopoda; family Cymothoidae; genus Ceratothoa; species Ceratothoa steindachneri. The sequence continues at coordinate 131,233,026 of OZ018322.1, read as the reverse complement.
CGAAAAACTAACATTAGCTTTTAATATAAAAGGTGATTGCAAAATGCCGGCAGTTATATCGTCCTCTTAAATTACCTAATAATACACCCACTATCTCCGGTAAACCTGAAGATCCGCGACACGCCCGCCAAAGTGTATGTTTTTCAGCCGAAATCTATCGGGACCCAGTTGCTTTTATGTTTCGTTCAGACGCACAGAAACGATTTGTTAAAAAAAAGACAAAAAAAAACGCGAGAACATTATTCTATAAACAATTGCGATTATATACTGGGGGCTGCGACCCCCAGCTCCCCCCCCCTCCCCCAATTGATTGAAATTCAGGGTCATCGCAGGGCGATCCACTTCATGAGCCGTAACTGAAATTAGTCAAAAAAGGTGAAACATATTGGAACAGGGGACGAAATATTATGCGGCCAGGACCGGGAAACAGCGGAGGCGAGCGCGTGACGCAGATCTTCAGGTTTACCCTATCTCCACCTTTCACTATTATAATAGAGTCTCGCTTCTTTTAAATGAGACCACGATCTATAGAAAAGTCTATTAAATTGACCGAGGAATTAACACAAGTCGTATTGAAGTCTAACAAACCGTATTAAGAGGAATAGCACTGCTCGGTTTCAGGGTTGCCAATGTTTGAAATAAGGTTGAATTACGTTTCCAGTGTGTGAAATTAATGGTTTAGTTTCACAAAAATAGTTAAAGGAAACAAACAAAGTTTAATACATTAGTAATTATAAAAAAATCAATGCATTACTAAGTAATATAATTAAGTAGAAGTGCAGGCATTTACTAAATAATAAAGGCTAAAAACAAAATAACAAACCAAATACAATGCCGTGATTGCCACATTCGAAGCTACCGTCTGACGTCATAAGGCAGGAGTGTCAAACTCCCGGCCCGCGGTGCTTTTTATTAGTGAAAATTTTAAAAGCACTTTTAGAATTAACTTTGCCACTGTAGGTCGTAGGAACTAATTTTAATACTAAATAACTACTTATATTAAATTAATTCTTTGAACTTTACATCTGACAACTTGGCACTTAAATATTTATCAAGCGACATTTGGCAAATCCAGTGTGTCAGTCTCTTCCCTTTCTTGTGCCTTTAGTTTAGGGCTGTTTTCGTGGGCCTCTTGGCAGTTTTAAGTGTATCCTATATTTCAGATTTTTCTCTCGTCAAAATATTATTTTATACTCAATTATAACTCCTTTTTTAAGATGATAAAGCAAAGAAAAGTTGATAGTGAATACAGACAAGTGAACAAAGAATGGGCAAATAAATATTTTTTTATCGAGTCTACTGGTAAGCCTACCTGCTTACTTTGTAATAAACAATTGGCCGTTGCAAAAGAATACAACATTAAGAGGCATTATATATCTAATCATGAGGAAAAATACAAAAGTTATGTTGGAAAGCTCCGTGAAGAGAAAATCCTCAAATTACGTAGTGAGTTGTCAAATAGGAAATCAGTTTTTAAAGACATAAATAAGAAAAGTGATGAGTCAGTGCTGGCCAGTTATGTCATTGCAAAGGAAATAGCATTTTCGTCAAAGCCCTTTGTGGAAGGTGAATTTATTAAAAAATGTATGCTGAAGGCTTCAGAAATAATATGTCCTGAAACGCGTCACTTGTTTTCAGATACAGCTCTATCAAGGAATAGTATTGCAGAGCGCACGACGGATATTTCTGAAAATTTAAATTTCCAGCTTAAAGATAAAGCCGCTTCTTTTCTTGCCTTTTCAATTGCTATTGATGAAAGTACTGACATTACAGATGTTGGTCAGCTCTCTATTTTTATTCGAGGAGTTGAAAATAATATGATCATCATTGAAGAATTAGTCGACTTAGTTCCAATGAGGAGCCAAACAACAGGGGATGATCTTTCAATCTTTGATTAATTCATTCGAAAAGATTAACATAGATTGGAGCAAGATGGAAAGTTTGACTACTGATGGAGCTCCTCAGCTGATAGGTCGAGAGTTAGGTGTAGTTTCAAGATTAAAATCTAAATTGCAATCAATGGACGAAAGCCATCATCTTTATGGAGTACATTGCATTATTCATCGTGAAGCGCTGTGCTGCGAAGTACTAAAAATGGATCATGTCATGAGTATTGTTGTTAAAAGCGTTAATTTCATCAGGTCTCGTGCATTCAATCACCGATAATTTAATGATTTCTTGGATACAATTGATATTCCTTGTGAGTTGCCTTATTATAGCAATGTCTGTTGGCTAAGTAGGGGCATTGTATTAAAGCGCTTTTTTTCATTGCTCGATGGTGAAAATTTTTATTGAAATGAAAGATAACAACAATATACCTGAACTCAGAAATAAAGAATGGATTCAAAATTTGGCTTTCATGGTCGACATTACTGGTCATCTAAATGACCTGAACTTAAAATTGCAAGGAAGAGCAAAGTTAATAACAGAATTTTCAGATAACATCGAAGCTTTTCAAATGAAGCTCGAGCTTTGGATTAATCAAATGTTGAATAAAAATCTATGTCATTTCACTACTCTGAAATCTCTCGCCAATGAGAAAGATATCCCCTTTGAAAAATATAGTTCCATAATTTCTGAATTAAGAAGCGACTTTTAAAAAAGATTCACTGATTTAGTTGAAATAAAACAAAAATTATTAATTTTTCTTGATCTTTCTCTGTTAAATTGGACAAAATTCTTGAAGAACTTCAACTTGAAGTAATTGAAATGAAGCGCGATTCTGCTTTTAGGAATAAGTTATTTGAAGCGGATATAAAGACATTTTATCAATTTTTATGCGAGAAATATCCTAAGTGCAAGAGTTTTGCTGCCAAAATAATGTCTGTATTTGGCAGTTCATATGTTTGTGAGCAACTTTTCTCTCTTATGAAAATAAATAAATCAAAATATCGTTCGAAACTCACAGACGCGCACCTAAATGCAATATTGAAAATTGCAACGACAGAGCTGTCTCCTAATTATGACGCTCTGGTTGAACAAAAAAGGAGTCAAGTCTCTGGCAGTAAAAGTTAAGGTAATCATTTATTTTTTGTTTGCAATTAGGTTTTTTTATTAAATTAAGGAATTGATCATACAATACCCACAAAATATATTCTTTAATTCTAATTTAAATTATAATCCGGCCCGCGAATTAAGATTTATGTTGCTATCTCGCCCGCGAAGCAAATTGAGTTAGACACCCCTGTCATAAGGCCTAGATTGTAGCCCGGAAACAGCGCCCCCTATCGTGTGCCCCTAAACTGAAGTATTACCCTGCTTTCCACCTAATTCTATACTTTCGAATTGCTAATACTACTAGGTGATTAAGAATAGCGGGGGGGGGGGCAACCCCCACATTTAAAGGAGGTGAAGCACCCATTTCGAAATACCTTAAAGTTCAAAAACATTTTGAAAGCCTAATTAGGTTGAAATCAGGATTGCCAAGGTTTGAAATCCTGGTTTCTTTTCACATCAAGAGAAGGAAAGGTGGACTTTTTTAATATCATTTTCATCCCATCTAGGTGGACTATCTTCAAAATATGTACTTTCCGCGCCAAACCGAAACTATATATGATTAGTACAATGCCTAAAAACAACATTAGTACTGTTTTTAATACTAAAAGTACGGCGTAGATCTTCTGAAGTTTCACCTTCATTCGTGATGTTATAATATTTTTTATTTGAGTTGACTATACTACGAGTTTATTTTAAAAAATGGAGGGGGTGAAAAGGGGTAAACCTGAAGATCCATACCCCGCGAACCGTACTATGGGTTGCTATATGGGGGGCGTAACCCCCCCATACCCCCCTGCTCGCTACCCTCGCCCTCAGGAACAAGTAATAACACAAGTTAATCACACAGTTGGGTGAAAACATGTTGAGAGGTGGAATAAATATTATGGGAATGTGAGCGGGAAAGCTCATGGGGTCCATGGATCTTCAGAATTACCGAAAAAAGGATTAAAAAAACAAGTGCTGTCAACAAAAACAAAAGACGATCCAAAAGCAAGTCATATGACGTATGGCTTCATACATAGCGGAATTTTATGCCGAATAAAAACATTATTTTGATATTATGCATTTGGAAGTCTGTGAATTTTGGCTTAGAAACCAACCCACGATTCGTGGAAATGGGATATTGTGGAAATAGATGAAAGAAAGTTTGGAAAATCTGAATATAATAGAGGAAGGGAAGTTTCGTGTGCCTGGGCATTTGGGAGTATTGGACGAGCGAGCATCGAAAAAGAATTTCGTTTTCCCCGTACTTGATGGCCCGGTTCAGTAATTATGATCAACAACAAAAGGAAGGCTTACGATTCATTAAGTGATATTGGGTATACTCATTCAGTGTTTAAATTTCGATGACCCTCAAAGTGGAGACCACACTCAAAATATTGACAGATTGTGGAAGGATGTCAAATCTTGGGTACCTCGCACAGGCAACAGGGAACATTATAATACTTAGCCAGATAGTTAATTATTCATGATGTTCCTCCTAATTAAAGAATGCATTTTGCGTATTTCAAAGAAATGAAATATTTTTAATAAAGCGCCTTCGATTACGTTCGAATTGTTCATCAGTAGAATTACCCAAAACCTAAACAAACATCCAAACGAAAATAAATTAGAATGAGGACAACTGTGCAGCTGATAAAACATTATAGTCAATCTACTTGCGAAATTGAACCATAAAACTTTATATAAATTACACTGTGCGAGGGCGTAAAGTACACGAACTGTTTCCGTTTTTGTATCAGAATATTGTAATGTAAACCAATAATCGCTAGCCTAAAATTATAACACAATCATAATACAAACGAAGTGAACATACGAAAGTTTTGTATTACGAACGTGACAAATTATCTTTCATTCGGCCCATAGTTGCTGGTTAGTATTTACTTTCAAAAGTTAAGCGTTTGGTTATTTTAAATATCAAACTCTGGATACTCCACCCATCATTCGGCGAATTCGTAGTTAAAAATATATGTCATTTATTCATTAAATGAAAACTAGTAAAGATAAGGCGAATTTTTTTTTCTTTTATGAATTTGATTTTATTACTTAAAATTCCTAACTGGCATTATCATACGCATAAAACTTACTATTTCCTGGTTCATTTCATATTCTGAATAAAAATGGTGCTATAAATATGCTGGGTTAATTGTAAATCGATATATTTCACATGAGGAAGAGGCATTATTATCTACAGGGTGTGCCGAGAAACGAAGTTTATAAAATAAGAGAATGGCAACCGTTATCGGCCGTTTGGCCTTGAGTTCGAGATTTAAAAGGATCTTAGATATCAATTCGGCTAAGGGTTACCAGATTGGGCTACAATTAGCGAATTGGGCCAATTCATAATGGGTCTCGCTACCTCTTTTGACATGTTCGCTAATTTTTACTCTTATTTTTTTTACCATGCAGTTTATCATATTGGGCTACTTTTCGCGAAAATGTTTGCGAGTTTTCTTGAATCTTCTCAAAAGCAATTTTATTATCTACTTTAAACTAAGAAGCAAAAGTCAACAAGGACATCTCCGACACAAAGTTGTTAAAGAGGTTCGTGAAGAAAATAGTTAAAAGAAAAATGGAGATGGCGTTAAAGTACAGAGCTCGCATAATCTAGAGACAACCTCGAACGCAAAAGTTCAGTCTCCACAATTATGACTCTTACAAACGTCGGGACATGGTTAGACAATCATGACATAACATAATTTCACGGATGACTGAAGTCACAAGGGCCCATCAAAGGTCATCCACCCTAATTGCTCTATATATTGCCTCAATACAATGCTTCGAAAACTTCAATGATCTTTCTACTACTAATACGCCTAAGACCTTCTCATCCTCAACTGAATTCAACCAATGCCCATCCATTTCATAGCTAAATTCCCTACTATCCCTTCCCATGTTAATAATAACTTTGCACTTTTAAGATTAAAAGTCATCTGCCACTTCTGAGCCTAAGCTAATAACTTATTTAAGTCACTCTGCACTTTAAAGCTACCCTCAACTTCTTTGACTACAGCTGCCAATTTAGTGTCATCAGCAAAAATTGACCCTTTGCTATCTACAGTCTCCTCGAGATCATTTAAATAAACTATGAATAATAAATTACCTAGAACTGATCCCTGAGGTACGCCACTGATAACGTCCCTTCACTGTGACCTCACCTCATTCAGTACAACTCTCTGTTTCCTGTCTTTCAGTCATTCAGTTATACAATTCAAAACTTTACCACATATCCCATGCATTTTTAGTCGCGGGCGACTTTACATCTCACTATATCGGTCGGTCGGTCCCCGTTTTGCTTTTATTTTGTTTTTGTAATAACATTGCAACTAATCGGCCGATTCTAACGAAATTCGAAACCCTTACATTCTCTTTCGACTGGTAAACTTCCATGATCCTCCCAAGGTTAGCCCATGAATTCTTTTGTTTTGACAATAACATCATAACTATTCGGCCGATTCTAAGGAAATTTGAAACCCTTATGTTGCTTTACCTTATATTTCGAATGATATAACTTCCAGGGTCCTTCTAAGGTTAGTCTTTGAATTATTTAAAGTTTTGGAGGTCGTAAGGTCATAAATCAGAATAAGTGAGCACGCGACCCTTTGGTAAGCAGACCTTGTTAATTTGTGAACTAGTCTCCCTCCTATGTGGAACCTTATCAAAAGCTTTGCTAAAATCTAAGTAAATTACATCAACAATCTCTCCCTTATCTAATTGTTTAGTTACATAATCCATAAACTGCATTAAATTTGTTAAACATGATCTACCTCTTCTAAACCCATGCTGAGCTTCATTTATTAACCCACCACTCTCTAGATCAGTGTTTCTCAACCTTTTTTTTTATCCTATCGCCCTCTTTTCCCATTTAAAAAAAATAATCGCTTATACTTATTTGTAATAATGATAAACAGATAAATTACATTTTACTCACGTTGCTTGTTAATGAGATCCTTGTGGCTGATGTTTTGCTGCTATAACTAATATTTGGCCTAAAATTTGTTAGTTTTAGTCTACTGTCCACTTGGATACATATATCCGTTTTATTTGTTTTTTTAGTCAAAGTTTTATTGACAACACTAAATCCACATTCAACCAAATAAGAGGTTGGAAAGCATAGTAGTATTTTAATCATTTCAGACCCCATGTTTGGATATATCTGTTCCGTTGTATTTGACAACCATAACTCAGTAATTCCACCTCTTTCAAAATTGCACTTGCATTCATCATTAATTTTAGTTCAATAAGTTCTTCTTGCATATTTTCATTGACACTTTCTATGTCGCAAACGAAGGGATCCATCATCCACGACTGGACTTCAAATGAAAATAAATCTGAGAATCGGCTATTGAAACTTTCTCTCAATTTCACTAAAAATTCTTCATATTTTCTATTGGTTTGTTCTGAGATCTGTTCACTTCGGTTAACTCGGAAATGTATTTGAAATCTTTCTTTTGTATCTTTATTCGAAACCAATCTAATTTTTCAGGAAAGGCTCGTAGAACACCTTTACAATCGAGCAATGTGGATAATTTGCCTTAAAGCTGAATTGACACTTCTTTGAACTTTCGAAAAATCCATGCTAAAAAAGAAAATGTCGCACTTGTGGCGTCTGATTTCTTCTGCTAAATTTTTCTCGTTCATATTTTCTAAAAGAATAACGATTGTATCAAATAAGTTTAAAAATCTAGCTAGCTAGGCAGTTTCCTTTCGAAAGCCAGCGGGCTTCCGTGTGGAGAATATGTCTTATGTGCTCTTGTTCGGTATCAATGCAAAACTTAAGTTCCGAATTTGCTGAGATTTAATTTTATTAAGTCTTAATAACTACTCTCAATGACTCCTGAAGATCGGGACTAATATTTTTAGCAACTAAATGGTGACTATGTACCATACAATACACTGCAAGGATTGAAGGACATTTTTTTCATATAAGCAATAAATCCATTCTTCTTACAAAGCTTGGATGGAGCACCGTCCGTTGGGCAGGATACCAAGTTTTGTAATGGTATTTGATTTTCGTCAAACCAAGATTTTGTAACTTCGAAAATGAATAATCCAGTAGTATCAGTTTCTAAAAGTTTCACAAACATCTCTTCACATAGTTTGCAGCAATCATCTATGAAACGAACATATACCAAAAGAATAGCTCTGTTATCATTTAACGTGGATTCGTCAAGCTGAATGGAAAATTTACTGTTTTTTAACTTTTCAACTACTTCACTTTCTACATTTGATGACATTTCATCGATTCTTCTCTGGATTGAATCATTGCTCAGTGGTGAAGCTTTTAAGACATTCACTGAATCTTGGTGCAATACAGTTTTCATGGGAATTTCAAAGGAAGGCTTAATAACATTTTCAGTAACTGTATTTGCGCTCCCAGTTTTTGAAATTATTTGCGCTATCTCATAAGATGCAATCAAGCAACTTTCATTTGTTTCTGTACTTTTTTAAAATAAGATGACATTGTATTTCGTTGGTCAAAGTTTTTCTTTAAATTTTAAAAACAAGAGATGGGTTTATTCACTTTATCAGGATGTTTTATTTTTAAATGCTCCGCATAGTATCATTGGAAAATGAGCTGTTACAAATAAGACACATTGGCTGTTTTTGATCCTGTGGACTTTCTATAAAGCCAAATACTCCTCCAAATACTGTCTACATTTCAATAACTGCTATTCCTGAAACGAATTAAGTATGTAATGTTGAAAATGCACACAATTAAATGTAATCATCAAAAAGTAGTTATTATAAAATTTAGTTAGTAAATTTTAATTAATCCCCCGATAGATTTTTCAAATGCGCTCGCCAAATTTACTCACAGAGGATCTTCTGGAAGAGGCAAATTATGGCTGTGTCTCCGGGGTTTTGAAATCAGTTATCCCCTTCTCTTATGGACTTCCTGTCATGGCTACGAGCTCCACCTACCCTCCACGGAGGTAACCTTCCTAGTACATAGTGTCAGCTTAAAAAGAATAAGGACGGATATTCGAACTGCCGACCCAACAATTGCCGGGCAAGCGCGCTAACCACTATACTAGACGGGAGGGTAGTATAGTTAATTAGTTATACCCCAATTAATGGGCTACAGTCCTACACGTTTCAAAGTAGGCTTTATAACTTTATACAAGATTCGAGTTATTTACTTCCTTTTAAATAATCTTTAAATTTAGAATAATGTAAAAACGTCAAAAGAACCAATTATACTTTTTCTCCTGAAGGAAACGTCATCCGACAATAAGTTATCCAACTGCTCGCAAACAATACTCATACTAAAATTAAAATAAGATACTTCGACTGTCACAAATACCTTAATAAAGCACTTTAATATAAGATTTAACATATTGATAATTAATCAATCCTGTAAGATCATTATATATTTAACGGAGATTTTTTATTCACAAATAACAGCACACTTCACCCTTCACTTCAATAAACCGATTGAAAGAAGCACCGATCCGATATAGAAGCGTAGGAGTGGGCGTGGCTCACTCGTGTTAAAGGCGGAACATGTTTAAAACACGTACCCAAGCGCACAAGCTTTATAATTCACTTATCGCATAATGAGGTCCCTTAAAACACATTTGTTGTAGATAGGGGCCTCAAACTCCTCATATAATAATAATATGGCTGTACAGTTCTCTGGCGACTGAATATTATAGCTCTTGCATCGGTATCGGAGTATATTTTGTGCAATTAACTTGATAGTTGTCTATTAATATTTGTGAAAATTGGCAGCCCTGTTTGCGACAATTTATCGATTTATCGCCCCGCCCCCCTTAATTGAACATTTGCAAACGAGGGGGGGGGGGTATATCGGCCCCGTTGAAAATGCCTGTTCTAGATGGTCAGAAATTCCCTTCTTAACTATCTTCAAGAATTTTACAAACTATAGAAGTTAAGCTTAACGGTCTAAAGTTATTCGGGCCTTCTTTACTTCCTTTCTTAAAAAGGGAAACTACATTTGATAATTTCCAAACATTAGGTATTTCTCCAAACTCTAGTGATCTAGTATATATCTTCTCAAGAGGTACTGTAATACTATCTACACCTTCTTTGAGAAACCTTGAATAAATGGTGTCTGGGCCAGATGCTTCACTAGTATTTAACTCCGATATAAGCCTTTTAATTATTTTCCTGTTCATATTACATATTAAATGCATTCAACACTACTTCCCTTGACAACTATCATCAATTAATCTATCTGGATTTTCTTCTGTAAATACTGAAGAAAAATGATCATTAAGAACCTCTACTATTTCCTCATCAGATTCTTTCAAAACCCATTCATACTCGTATTTAATAGGCTCTATTTTATCACTGTTAGATTTGTTATTGATTCTATAATAGCTAAAGAATTTTATTGGATCTTTATTATTATTTTGAGCTAAATTAATTTCTGCTGCGCTTTTGTTCTTCTTAATAATCTTATTTAGCTCATTTCTGGTCCACCTATAATGATTTAAATTGTCAAAAGTACTTTCTCTCTGTAATCTCTGATATGACCCTTTTCTTCACAGAAATTTTCCTAGCTATCTCCTGATTCCACCACAATGGCTTCCTACATTTCTTCTAATTGCCTTCATTGGAATACACTGCTCCTGGACTATGTTAATATAGTCTTCAAAGTGTCCCACATCTCATAAGTATTCTTCCCCCTGACTTCTATATCCCACCTAATCTGATTTAGCAAGTTTCGTAATTTAATGTAATCTCCCCTATAAAAATTTAGAGCTCTCGTGGAGTTTGTTGATGTTCTACCTTTCAGTATTCCTGAGTTAAAACGAACAATCTGATGATCACTATTTCCCAATGCTTCCCCGACAGTCAATTCCTGAACCAAGTGATCATCATTTGAAAGAACCAGATTTAATATATTGGCACCCTTGTTGTCTTATTAAGAAATTGAGTAAAAAAATTATCCTCAAAGCATTAAAAGCTTACAACTTGCTCTATCCCTTCCTATCATATTTTTCCAGTCCACAGAATTTAAATTAAAGTCACCAGGAATAACTGTATCTACTTCACATCCTTTACTTATTTCCCTGATCATTAACTCATCAATACAATCAGTCTGTCCGAGTGGTCTGTAAAAGGCTCCTAAGTGTATTATCCTATTTTTATCCCCCCTAATATCTATCTACAGTGATTCAATTTCTCATTGCTTTATAGAATTTTTTAGATTTGAACCAATGCTATTTCTGAATCAACTCATCACTAGTCCTATCTCTCCTTTGACTAATGTAACTCTGTAGTACAAATTCGCTCACATTGTCATTAAATTTATTTTTATTAACCAATGATGCTATTAGACATACATATTATATCTATATCATCATCAATAATATAACTAAATAACTTATCCTTCTTATTTCTAAGACTACGAACATTGGTATAAAGACAACTCAGCCCTCCTATCCCCGAAGCACCTCTTGTAGCCTGTATACCTTCCGCTCTATCTCCTCTGCATCTCTTTCCTTTCCCTGCCCCAACCTGTGCTCTTGTATTTCCATGACTACTATCAGCAACTAGTTTCCCGCCTGTAAAGACCTAATGACACTATCTAACTCCTGCCACAACACGTCAACCCCAGCCCAGCTTAGATGGAGTCAATCCAATGCATACAATGCCTTATTCCACAAAAAGCCAATCCATACATCTACAAATACTTATCCTGACTCCTCACAAAGCCTTTCACATACTAATTCAGTTCAATTGCACGAGACAACCATTCCATTCCCACATCCAATCTCGAAAGCACACCTGAAACAACGCCTTTTACTCTACTTTCACTCATCCTTTCAACTAACCTTTTGTACCTCTGTCGTAACTCACACGAACCCACCTCTTTTACATCATTTACTCTCACATGCGTAATCACAACTGCATCCCTCTCACACCCAGACACTAGACACCAGACTACCATACCTCTCAGACACATCATTTACGCCAACACTCGGCAAACAAACTCTCAGTTCTTTCCATTTTCTTGCACTCAACTTCCCATCTAAATATCTAATCCGAGAGCCACCCATCACAAGCACCTCAGCCATCTTCCTAGTCTCCCTAGGCCTAGCTTTACCCTTCCTTCTGTTCTCATTCAAACTACCACTTATGATACTTTATGCCATAACCACATCGGATAAATCACTTTCAACCTCTTCCGCTCTCAGGGCATCGAATCTGTCAGTCAATCTAACAGGTTCCATGTCCCTCTTACTCACACACCTAATCTGTCATAACCTAGCCATTCTATCCATATGTATCCACCATTCATCTTCACTTGCATCAGTCAGTTCTTTCTCTCCAATCCCTAGTCTAAGGCTATCTTCCACCCTCCTGGTCTCAACCACATTCTTCATGCGTACACTCGCATCCCTGCTCACTCAACCACCAAATCATTTAATCTCCTCCATTCATCATGAAACCAAGTCACCTCCTCTACCAAAGCCACATTTGCACGAGTCACATAACACAAGGGGCATTCAGATACATTTGATCTTCTTTCAACACCACAAGAATTACATACTAATTACATCAAAGGACATACTCACTTCATCCAAAGCAACAGCCATACTGATAAAACTTTTCAAAACCCTTTAATTAAGCAATCAAGAAAATGTAAACAAAAAGGGGGAGAAAATTAGGCCGCTCTGAAACATAAACAAACGAGAACTATTTCACGATTGAATTTAAAATATAATTAAAAATGGTTTGAATATTTTGTCGTAACACTCAATGTTAACTATCTTCCTGAACTTATATATATTATACCCCCGCCCCCCCAAAAAAACCCGTCACTGAATAGAGGGCTCGCCGAGAACACATCCGATCGCTACCGCTACCGGGTTATCATTTCAATGCTCCAGATGCTTGTTGGCCTAGATACCTGGTACGAAGATAGATAATTGGGGAGGAGGCATGTTTCAGAAGCCCTAAAAACAAGTGCATCTGCAAAGGAATTCCTTCCTCTTCATGTTGTGGCTCTCGTAAGCATTCATTCCCGGAGCTCTAGAATACACGCCCCCTTCCCTTAGCATATGTGTATTGGCGGTGCCCCCCCCCCTCTCATTCTCATCTCGGTGCCTTCAAGCCTCCCTCCGTCTCGCGAAACGGTTGGTCCCTATTTGGGTGAGTTGTTCCCAGATTCCCTCACTGCTTGTTCGCTTTACGGCGTTCAGGTTCGCAGATGGGAGGTCTCTGGACACGTATGTGATTATCCTCGATTTGTTTCTGAATTCTTTTTGCTGGTTCCCTGCCCCCATTCCGGTGTGTCCACAGAGTACCCGGCCGCGCCTCCGTTGGGATCACAATTTCTCTTATTTTTCTAAGTTAAAGTTCGTAATTTTAAGTACTTTGGCTCTGTGCAAACGAACAGCTTCTTCCTGTTAAGTGCTAGGTCACCGCTGAGGTGGGCAGCGGACGGTGCATATCGGTAGCCAAAACCACACCAAAACAATTGGTTCTGAGGATTACTATAAAGACACTTTCTATATTGTGTTAGTTGTGTTCACCTGTTGCCGTTCAAAGCTAGCGAACATTCCTTCGTTGAATTATGCATCTTTTCTCCACCCGAAGGGGATATTAAGGGGTATTTGTAGATAAAAGAAGCCACCATACCCGAAACTATTTTTCTTTAAATATGGAAAAGTAGAATGCTAAAAAATAAATAGTTTTTATTTTGGAAAAAACATTTTATTCTCATCTCATTAAATCACTCTATCTCCCAAGGGAACCTGCCAATTAGTGCGGATAAATTTGGTGACCACACATTCATGAGTCACTAATGGAAACGAACATGTCAATTCGTGAAGCTGTTGTAGTGTTTGATTTGGGAGCCAACCCCACATCTTTAGAGGCTCTCCTGAGAGAGATATGTAAGGAAGCATAAAGAAAACAACTCCATCTGTGCAGAACAACGCTCATCTAATGATAGAAAACGAATCATGGTAATTCCATTCTCTCCCACTACACTTAGACAAATGAAGACACAAGTGCACGGCTGTTTGTCGTACTTAGCTCCAGAAGAAAGAATAAACTAGACGTCACTCTGATGTCCAACCTTTCTCGCGACCATGGGCTATCATCTCTCGCAACTAGCTCAATATCGATAATTTCAAAAGAACATCGCACTTACATTTAGATCCGAGTTTCATCCGGATAGCGACGTCACTCCTACAAAACACCTCAATTTAGTTACTAATGCAAGTCAAAGCAACCTTTCACTCAAAGCGGGCACGCATCTTTCGAGTCGCGCAACTGGTCATCAGTTAATTAAGCAAACTCATGCAAGTTCACAAACAAGCCCTTAATTAGATAAACTTCGATTCGTACGGCTCCATCGATTCACTACTTGATGTGATCACACTCGACCCTCTTTAAATCTTAGAATTCAGCGATACTGCGCACGCATTATACACCTTCTATAGCGTCCCATCGAAATGGCCCGAATCTGACAGTCTCTAACTCTTTACAACAGGCACCTTATCATTTTCCTTTCATTATTCCACGCTTCAATCAAACTCAACTCTTTTGTCAATCGGCCTCTCTGTACTGAAAAGAGTTAGTGTATTGCAAATCTCTCTAACATCCATAACAATACCTTCCATTCTTTAGTCGCTCAGGGGAAGGAAGATGACCATTTGTCACACTTTACTGGGTTTGTGGATGAGAGAATCTACACAGAATGGTTTTTTGAGCTCCAATGCCAAGGAAGATTTTTCCGGCCCTTGGGGTCTCGTATGTGACAATATGTACTCCCCACGTTTCCCCTTTCTTCCCCAAGGAGTACTCATGACTATTGGCATCAAGCGTCATCTTCAATGTTCGAGGAGGATGTATCAACTCCACGGGACAAGACGCACTTGAGTGTCACCTTTAAAGGAAAACTTCCGTAGCGGTTCTGCTAGGAGTTTGGCATCTACTCGATCAACCACTCGGATTCTTTGCTCTTCTAACTCCAAATTTTCAAGTGCGAGCAAAAAATCTTTTAAAGTAACGTCACAGTCAAGTTTTAAGTCAATGTTTTGGTCGTTCGGTAACTTGACCAAAATTATACTCGCTCCAAGTGGTGGGTCAACCTCCAGAAGACAATTAGGGGCTTCGGCACCGTCACTAATATCACTCTCGTTGTCTCGGAGGGTCCCGAACTTGGCGTCTTTATCACTGAGGCTGGACTCCACCGCAACTCCGCTGTCTGGGGTACTTGGGTGTGTCACGCAGGACACTGAGCTTCGGGGGGAGCCTTCCTTCCCTTCGAGCACACCCTGGGAGAGGAAGGTGCAGAGGGCGAGGCCATTTACGCTGACGCAAACGTCGAAGTTGGGCTTCCAAGAGGAAGATAGGGACTCTCTTGCTCCGCTGGGGTCCGATGTCTCCATAGGAGGGGTTTGGGGGGAGTCATAGCTGCTTGTGGGTTGGTCCTCAATGATGGGCAAGTTCGTCAAGGTCGTTTCTATCACTTCAAACGTCCTGCTACGGACTAATTTAGGAGGGCGCCCCTTTTCATGAGGGTGGTAATCCCTGGAGGCCTCTTTCTCATCAAGATTTAACGAGGACTCCCCCGGGGACACCTTTCCTTCATCCGAGGACCAGGGAGCTTCTTCCCGAGAATCATCATCCTCGTTCAGATCCAAGATGGACTCCTCTTCACTCATCATTTCACCTAACAGAAACTCCTGCGACTCGGAAAGGGACTCGTCCAAGTCATTCTCCACCTCCTCGGAGTCGTGTTCCTCGATGGGGGTAATTTGCGTGGCTGCTTCTTGTTGTTTTTCGCTCCCACTGAGGAGGAGGTTGTCGCACTCTTCGAGGCTGTCCATTCGGCTTACTGAAGTCGTGGAAGAAGAACTCCCTAAGGGCGTCTCCGAGGGAGTTCCCGAAGTGATGGCTGGCAGCGGGTCGTACTTGACGAGACTAACCGAGCGTGGTCGCATCACCTGGTGTTTGGAAAGGATCTCTTCAATGTTCCCCCTTGACTGCCGCCGTTTCCCGAAGTAAGCCCCCTTCGGGCTCTCGAAGATGGCGCTCGAGCCTGACAGAGACCCTCCGGCGAGGCTCACCCAGTCCGTGTCTTGGAGAGCACTCTGGATTATCCCGGATTTGCGTGAGGTCGGCCTCGAAAGGTTGGGAATCATATTCATGCGCCAATTTCGTCTCTTAACTTCGTCTCGGTACCATTTCGACGCGTCCTTAGTCTTGTCGTCCATCGCCATCACCTTCACTGCAAGAATTGCGCCCCAGAGTCATTGCCAGGGAGTCGTGGAGTGGGGCTGGGGGGCCCGAAGAGCTCTCGCTATTTCATTAACCTTATCTTCTCTTCTTCTTCTTTCCACGTGCCAGTATTCCCCTGCAAGGAAACAAATTGAGGTGAAGTATTGACTCTGTGCAGATTCATCCTTAATTAACACAGTGGACACAAAACATGGTTTCATTATCTCGCTCGGGACTTGAGGAGGTGGAAGAGAAGGAGAAAGAGGAGGAGGAGGAGGAGAAAGAGGAGGAGAAAGAGGAGGAGGAAGAGGAGGAGGAGGAGAAGAATGAAACGCTACCTTTGATAAGGAGGGAGAAGTAACTAAAAATATAGGAGAAAATGGGTGGACAGAGGAATGAATGGACTAAAACGATATCAGAGGCCAATCTGTCATTTATAAATTGGAAAGATTTAAGTTTTCTGATTTCGCTGGCGCTAAAATGGCCTTCTGAATTTCAATAGAAGGTTCGGATCTTTTTCGGAATCGGCCCAGAACCGAATTAGGCGTTCGAGGTTAAAGTTAGGTTAAGTTAGAATAGCAACTTTGAAAAAATGGATATACTATGAAACTTTCATTAGCATGTTCTTATTGCCGTTGTCGCTGTAATAAAGATGAATCCAATTTCAGTGTTAGATTGAGAAAATAAGAATTAAAATTATAATTTTGTTTTTTTGTGTTAAAACTCTTAAAATGTCCATAGAAGACATAGCTGATTGAAAAAACTTTCTGCGAGAAGTTTGCGCCAGTTCCTTACTCCAAAATCTAACCTAACCTACAGGCTCTACTCACACTACGCGCCTCGAACGCCATAGCCCTACCTTAACTTCGCGATAATCTCGAACGCCCAAATCGCAGCCGCGCGTTCCGAAAAAGGCACGAAGGTTCTTATAAAGGGATTTAGATTGGCGCTGTTGATTATTTGTGTTCTCTTCAAACTTAATCCTTCAGTTTTAATTAAATAAATTCGGTTCTATTATTGGTAATCTTTTACATTAGCAACTCGAGCGTTGTTGTTGTGTTTCGTTCCAAATTGAACGATATCGTGTTTATCTTTCGTTTATCCGTGCAGGAAGGCGCCATTTTTGTTGGAGTGAACATTTTGGAAAAATAGGAATAACTAAAATGTGTTTGGTTACTGGGTTGCTATATGGGCCATTCTCCCTCCGCTTCGCTCGCCCTCAGGAACAAGTTGTAAAACGAAAGATTTTGGAACAAAGGACGAATCATTATGGGATAACAGGAAAAAAATCCTGAGTCGCTAATATAAAAGATTACCCTATTATTTATGATTTATGAATGAAAATTCCCTCGTTAGTGAGCTAATTGCCTTTGTTGCATTAAAATAATTAAATTAGATGGCTAGGAAAGCATTGGATGCAATCTGCTGCCCCGATTGATTCGTAAGAGCCCAATGGGGAGCCGCTTGCCTCTGATTCCTCACAATCTTAGGCTCTTATCTCCGAAGGCCCATGGCCTTGGAAGGCGCCATACAAATATCCTTATCATCAATATTATTATTTACAGAATATAAGATTATACATGAACTCAATGTATTAATCACCGTTGGTCTTTAGGTGGTTAAGTAGATCCAAACTAAGCCATGAATTTATGGAAATTCAATCAAATTTTCATGAATTCATTAATGTCTTCTATTGTTTTTCCTATCTCTTTAAATTCCACAAGTGTGCTATTCGTTTATTCTCTCCATAGTCTTACTTTACCTTTCCTGAATCTAAAATTAATTTTATTGTATTTCTGACATTCACTTAAATTGATTTTTTTTATACATAAAATTATATTTCTTTTATACAATAGTTATTTCTTGAAATTCTTTGGACCTGAAGATAGCAAATGAAGCATTAAATGTTGTCATGTAATAATGTGCTCACAAACCACGTTATCTGGACATCTCCTCTTATTGAAAACATCATCACTGACCCTATAATTTGAGAAGGGGATTTTTTTGAGTATTTGAATAATAATTTCATCTTAGTTTGGTTATGACTTATGTTTTTTCATCAAAGTTACTTCTAATAATTCTTTTATAATATCAAAAAACAAAATGGTGAAATTCAGAAATAAATATAAGCATCGAAATTTTGTGATTTTTTTTTTAACTCCAAAGAATTACAAATGGTGAACTTCACAAAATTTATTTTTATATATCTTCTTTTTCTAAACTCTATATTTTAGCAACGTGATATTTTGAAAGGGAGGAAATAGTTTAGAGTTCCTTTTTAAAATTATTATAATTGGCGATGTTCAGAAAATTTATAAAAGTTTAACCATGGCTGCTTTTTTTAGATTTTAAATTTTAATTTTAGTAGCGAAGCGCAAGCTCCCCTCTTAGGGGGAGAGTGGCGAAGCCATTGCCTGGTACTTCTTATAATTATAAGGTTGGAAACAAAGTTCCCGCACAACCTTTTTCTAAAAGTATATTTAGTCATCGATTTATATTTATAGATATATTTAAAAGTTAATTTATTGATAGATTTATACAGGGTGTACGACTAGTTAATGTGTAGTGGCCTAATCTTTCGTAGGCCACCTCACAGTAATTAGTAGGACACCCTGTATCAGAGATGGGCAAACTGCGGCCCGCGAAGGCTTTTCAGACAGACAAAAGTGCACCTGCACAACTCCAGGCAAATACCGACCGATATCAAAAGAAACTTAAGGCTTGTGTCTGGTAGGATGTGAAGGGAGTGATTTACTGGGAAATGTTGGAACGTAAACAGTTTATCGACGCTCAATTATAGTCAACAACTGCAACATGTGGCAGATGCAATTGCGCAAACACGGTCAGAATTGACTGATGTCGTGTTTCTTCATGATAACTCCTGACCACACGTTGCAAATCATACGCGGAAAAAACTTCTGGACCTGGGGCGAGAAGTTATCTCTCACCCACCGTATTCGCCAGACCTGACGCCAACAGGTTACCCTTTATTTCGGGGACAGCAGAACTTCTTAAAGACAAAATGTTCGCAAATAATAACGAACGGAAAACTGCAGTTGCAGAAGACTTGTTTGATAGCAAACCAGTTGAATCTTATAATAAAGTCATCCATGATCTATCCCGTCGTTGGAAGTAGGGGCTCGAAAATAAGGGTGATTCCATTGTTCATTGATATGTTTCTTTTGATGCATTATTATCTCTCATGAACGCGAGAATGAACAAATGGATTGGGTAACCGTAAAGAAAAAGAAGATAAACGGAATAGTTTTCCTTCGGAGAAATTGTTATTTCGTAAAATACTAAAAAAATATCGAGGCAGTGAGCGCTTTGGTCACAGTTATAGTAACGCCCTAGACCAGTCTGCTACACGTCAAAACAAAAAATATCATGAAAAGACATGAATTTTTACCCGTTTTGATAAGTCGATCGGAAAAACTATGAAATAGATAGAAAGAAAATAACAGGGAATTCAAAGGATAAACGAGTAATGAATTGAACACATGGCGAATATACAATATTTATCTCTCAAGAGCGTGAGAGTGAGCGAATGGATTGATTAACCACAAAGAAACTGAAGATAAACGGAATAGTGTTGCTTCGGAAAATTGTTATTTCCCACCCCCTTCACAATTTTCTTTCACAATTTAGGAAATAACAATTTTCCAAAGAAAGAATATTCCGTTTATCATTTGTTTCTTTGTGGTTACTTAACCCCCCCCCCCTATATATATATATATATATATATATATATGAGGAATTAAACCACATTCTCCGAAGACAATTTAATTGAGAACAGTTTCGGTGTATCTCACACCCTTTTTCAGTTGAAAAAGGGTGTGAGATACACCGAAACTGTTCTGAATTAAATTGTCTTCGGAGAATGTGGTTTAATTCCTCATCTTTTCTTGCGATATTGCATTAATTTTCATTATATATATATATATATATATATATATATATATATATATATATATATATATATATATATATATATATATATATATGGACAAAGATCCAAGACAAATTGGTACAGTTAATGTGTTAATGTAGTGGCATTATTAGACAACTGCTCTGCTTCAGGTCCAGCGAGATCCTTTCCTCCTCGAACTGGAAGACTACATTTATAGGATAGCTAATCCACCAGTCCAAAAAAACTGGTTTCACAGTTACCCCTTTATGTTAGTCTCTTTACCGTCACAGAAAACCGTTATTAATAATATATTAACAGCGTTGACTTAGCCAAAACACTCGAAAGCTTTTAACCTAGATGGATTGAGGCGACGGTACAGTGTGAAACGTCTCAGTCCTTTGCAGCTATACATCTTGTTTTTTTGAGAAATTCCTCCTGCAGTCTCGAAGGGATCCTACATACATAAGCGACTAATGGCTCCATCTTCCTGGACAATGGTTATTCGGTGTCGACCGACTTTGGCATTAGATTTATAAGGTTTTGTTTTCATTGTATAATTTCAGAACGCACGAAGTCACACTCTTGGACCTTTCTACCTCTATTGAAGTTCCAGCAAGAGTCCCGCCCGAGGCTTTCAAGCGAACAATTCTCTGGCCGAGCTTAGGAATCACTTTCACGTGTGGTAGCATGTCTGCATAGTGAATCTGGCCAAAAAAAGTGGTTGTACAGTTTAACCTTACTGAACTAAATGTTGCCGGGATGATTTCAAGAAACTTTATGAATGTTCCTGAAAAAAAATAGTTTTCTTATTTTTCACGTGTTAATATTTTATTTTGTTAGTTTATTGAGTATAATTTCTTAAACATACGATTGCATGATAGGAAAACTTCATAAAATATATTAAATGCATGTTTTTATGTACCATGGAAATTTCATTTACGTACTCATCATATTTTTTAAATTATTTGTAGAAAATAAAACCGTTCTCTTATTTTGCTCGGTAGTTATATATATATATATATATATATATATATATATATATATATATATATATATATATATATATATATATATATATATATATATATATATAGAAAGAGAGGGAGTGAGAGAGATAAATTATATATCTCTCAAGAACCCAAGAGAATAAGGGAAGTAAATCAATCAAACCGCAAGCATAAAGAAGATAAACGGAAGCCACATATGCCTACCAAGACGAGCGGCGGGCATGCTTCAAAACATATCGGAACCTAGTCCTAGCTCGACGAAATTCCCCGACAGTGAAGTCGTTCGGGCGGCGCTTATAGCGCATGTAGGCATAACGCTTCTGTTTGAGGGCCTTCTGACACTAGATTGACCACGACGGAAACGGATACATCAAGACAAGAAAAGGAAGCGATTCTCGTGCAGCGATGCAGAAACTCATCCACATTTAGGACACTGATCAGATCGGTGAGGACCTGACATCTGGGATTGATCGAGTAATTTACCCAAAGGGGGGAGGGAGTCTACCGTTCAAATCACGGAGCAGTAGAAAGGGCCTTGGCAACCGTGCCACGATGGGGCGAAATTCCCCCGCGTCGAAGACAGCCGAGGATGGAATATACGCAGAAATAATTTTATACCTCCAATCCGGATGCAACTTCACTGGTACTGACTTGAAGTAGGTATTTGAAGCAAAGAGAGGAACGGAGACATCATGCCGGGTGTTAATGGCGCATCTTCCCTGCCCGGCACCCTTCCCTGGTGGCGAGGTCCCAAAACTCTTATCGCTAACGGGAAACGGGAAGAGACGAGCCTCCGCAGTTTCTCCCAGTTGGTCTAGAGTCTCGGCAATTCCATTGAAGGTATATGCCCTCCAGGCTTAGCTCGGCCTTCTTTGCAGGAAAGACCCTCACCGGAACGCCGTAACCTTCATGGAGGCAGAACTCCGGGCGCTGATTGCCGAACAAGGCGGTGAATGCGCTGTTAGCTTCGAGAACTTATCGTCGGATGTTGGACTCGCTATGCGACTCTTTTCCTCTCTTTGCGAGGCGAGGCCGCTTCGGAGGCGGGCCTCCCTCCTTTGAAGGATCAACCGCCTTCCGAGTCACTAGACTAGCACTCGATGTGGGCGTAGGAGCTGAAGCTCCTTTGTTTCTCTCTTCCTTTTGGGGTGCATCTTTAGGAACCCCGGAAGACGGCCTCACGACCACTTTCAGGGGTGTTTCTTTCTGTGAGTCTAACACATCGATGAAGGAGCGCGGCATTTTCGCCTTACGTCAAATGGTCACGCTGTCGGGGGCGGGGGGGATGGGGCACTGGTTTTAGCTGAGGCTGGGTGAGAACCCTTTGTGCCATCACTGTAACCAGGGAAGCACCCGGGATGAGTATAACCCGCAGAATGGTTCTGAATGAGCACGAAAACGACAGTGCTCGTAAGCCTAGAGTGCCCAGGAGCAGAGGGTGCATTTTTAAAAATTAGGTTATAAGACGTCCCAGGGAGCGCTGGACAGGCCAGGACCAGGAACAGGCAAACCATTAGGTGCCTGAAGGCCACGAATCATGGCCACCACAGAGGAGGATCCGACGTATTCGCCAAAAGGCTCCCGTCCGAGAAAAGGGCCACCTTTGGTTCTCTACAAATTAAACTATGTAATGGTCTCTTCTGATAATCATGTTGTCCTTGGCCAAATGCTGCTATCAGTGGAGCGAATAACCTGAAAGCGTTTGAAGCCAGCGGGATCGAAAACGCCAGGTAGCCTCTGAATGAGGGGCCTCGACGTAATCGAGGCTCCGCTTTGGGCAGTTCTGATTTTCGTCTGGAACTTCCCACCTCGGAAAGCAACGGGGACGGACGTGTCAATCTTGGCCTGGTGGCTTACCGAAACGGCAGCAGACCCATCCGTCCGCGCGGATGGAGAGGAGCCTCGAGTCTTTTTTGTCTTTTTAGGGGAGTAGGGTGGAGAATGAACCCGCTTCTCTCCAGCGCCGAAAGAAGCCCCTAGACCAGAAGGACAGCTCTCAACAAGATCTTTTTCCAAAAAAGAGAAGGTCCCAGTTGTCGAAGGGGCACCAGCAAGGAAAGGAGGTCCCTTCTCTCCTTGTGAGTCCTTGGGTGCCCGAGGCGTCTGAGAAGAAGGTTGCAAAGGGGTGGACTCAGGTTCAGTGTTTGGTACCGAGCCTGGGTTCGACGTCATAGAAGATCCTACCATCTGGGCCTGGGTCACCTCCGGAACCATGCCCATCTCATGGGGTGGTAACCATGTAGCTATCCCTCTCCCTAAAGCATCGCGGATCCTATTCGAGGTACTTTTTGTCGTGTCGCTCTGGCCGGGGAGGGGGCCCGGAACGGACCCCCTGAAAACTGTAGAGACAGGACTGCAGGAGACACGTAGCGGCGGGCCCTGCTATCTCTTGCCCCCCCCCCCCCTACGGGGTTTTCCTATTCAAGCCACTGGTAGAGAGTTAGAGTCACCTGAAGGGGCCTCCATAAAAGTGGGTGAGGGAGAATCCACTGGAACCGTAGACCTAGGAAAGGAGTAAGCATCCTCTCCAATAGAATAGGATTGGAAAGGGCCCCTGAGAAAGCACAGGGGGGCAACTCCTTTTTTAAGGCAGACGTGCCCAAGGGTGGCTCCAAAGATGGCAAAAGGGGCCCATTTGACACATGGCGATTTTAAGAGGGGAGCCCCTCCACTGGTCGAAGAGGCGCTTCGATTTTCTCGTCCTCTCTGACCTTTAGGGAGGGCGAGGCCACGCTTGGAGATGGATCTCCATGCGCTTTCCCATGCACTTGTCATCACGTTTAGGATAAACAGAGAAAATGGGCCTCAGGAAAAGTAGATACTGTGTCATGCCAATGAGCGGTTAAGAAAAAGGATTTCATAGGATCAGAAATTCCAGAATATGATCATTTACACAGAATCGGTCCCGGTTCAGCGTTGATGGGCTTTGCCAACCTGGCCCGCTATTTAGGCGAAATCTTCCTGGAACTTTAACCATAATGGAAGGTGGCGGCGGACACACCTAATATGTGTAGTGGAGGAAGGTGAGTAGTGTCGACGGCTTAACACACCCCGTACCTAATACTTGCCCTTAGCCAGAGGGCTTTTGGCCCTAGCAGAAGGACTGGACCTCACGGTATAAATTACCACTCGACAAAGGTTCGTAAGAGGACGAAAGTGCGCCGGGCAGCCAGAATCTCTGTGGGTAGGAGAGCAAGTGTGGAAAGGGGTAAGAGGGTATGTAATAAAGAGGAGTAGAGATAGGCGGGTCCACTAACGAGTAGGGTGGGTAATCACCTATTATTATCATACCCTTGAACTAGGTGAGCCCAGGTTGGCATGCAGTCCGCCATGGTACCATAGCTACCAGACCGAACTCTGTACAGGTGGAAACACTCTTCTTGGTACAAAGTGAGGGTAGAAAAAGTTTCAGGGTATAGCCGTAATGATAATAATAAAAATATAAGAATAAATAATATTAAATAATGGTAAATAATATTATTAAATAATAATAAATAATAATAACACTACTACTAATATTTAATACTACTAATAATAAATAGGCACTTGTAATACATAGTAATAAATACAAATAACATATAAAAATCATACTAACTACCACTACTACTACTACAAGAAAAAGAAAAGAAGAAGTAGAAAGAGGAAGGAAGAAGAAGAACTAAAAAAGGTAAAGCAGTATTTTTTCTGTGGTCGAAGGGGTCAGCGCGCTAACCTTCTTCCTAAGCCCCATCAAAGAGTTCCTGCCCACCGAGTGACGGGGCTTCCTTAATTTCCACCCTTGCCGGGAGGATGTACAACTCATCCAGTTACTAAGTGTAACAGGTTACACAAAGTACCCTGGGGGCATGCCTTGCCAGGTTAGGTGAAAAGTCTCGATAGGATCCGAAAATTTCAGAATGTGACCAATTACCCAAACTCGGCCCACGGTTTCGAGCTAAGCTCGTATAGCGTACGAGAAGTGGAGGCGGGCGGCTTAAGAGCTTCGTTTGAATGAGTCTTTCTAGACTCAGGATGGATTCGTCGTAGATAGAGGGAAGTAGGAAAAGGGGCAAAGAAAAATAATAGCGTAGGCGAGTTGCGAACAGCTTCCCGCGTGTTGGACCACTGTTAGCCAGCGGCGAATCCACTCCGCCATCCTGAGTCTCAAAAAAGACTCATTCAAACGAAGCTTTTAAGCCGCCCGCCTGCACTTCTCGTACGCTATACTGTAACTTGCCAGCCGGGCCCGATAAAGTAATATCAAACATTTTACCCGTTAATGAAAGGGAAAAATAGGCAGGGTTCAAGCTTATGTCATCCAACACTCTTCACTTTTCAGAGTACTGCTCTAACGAATAATCTGCAGTGACCAGAAAAGCAAAGAGTGGTCAAGGACATACGTAGGTTCGAACCTACATATGCAGGAGACTCTAAGGCAACGAATGTGCTCCTCCCAGGCCCTTTTAGGTAGAGTCTCGTGTTGGGGTAAAGCAGAGGATGACGTCAGAAGTGCACTACTTAGTCTTACCCCCCCCCCCCAAACCCGTGGGCTTATGCATGATGAGGTACGCGTTTCAAGGCCTTTTAGAGTCAGCGCTCCACTGCAGACATCTGTACTGCACCAAAATAGCTGGAAAAGTCGTCTACGCTGAATGCACGAGAACAGCTTCCGGCAACACCGGGGTTACGCCTTTGATGCTCATGGCTAGGTTGTGATATTGAAGACACTTTCCTGCGAGAGGATCTCTTCATGCCCTTATTATACAGGAGAGAGCTTCCCCGCCTTAACGGAGAATACACGATCTCGATAAATGGGGCGGGGGCGTCCCCTCACCTCGATTGTATGGAGAGTCTCCAAAATAGCGTATCGCTAATTCGTATCATATGTCTTCTCCAGATCAAAATATACCGCATCGGAGTGGTCCTCACGAAGGACGACACTCTCCAGCAGGAGCAGACCACCCGCCAATAAGAGGATCATGCGAAAGCCTCACTGTGCCGGAGAAACGTGACCTCGATGACCAAAAATGTGCTTAGTTAACATTAATAAATTTCTTTGCCAACTTTCACACGCAAGAGGTTAGAGAAATTAGTAGAGACCCGGCAGGGGTAGCGTGGTCTCTCCCCGGCCTGCGAACCGTCTTGTGACACAGGATTAAAGCTGGTCACACACCAGTACCAATTGCACCAAATTACAAATATTCCATTTTTTTACGATTCACTCAAAATCCTCTTATAATGGCTTCAATTCGTCTCAGGATTCGGGAATGTTGTATGGTAGGACTAATATAGTACTAATTACATTCAACATGCAAACGAATTTACGAACTCCACATTTTCCGT
This sequence comes from Ceratothoa steindachneri, assembly GCA_963969495.1. Taxonomy (NCBI): domain Eukaryota; kingdom Metazoa; phylum Arthropoda; class Malacostraca; order Isopoda; family Cymothoidae; genus Ceratothoa; species Ceratothoa steindachneri. Next base: position 131,206,581 of record OZ018322.1, on the reverse strand, counting down.
ACTCGACTTACGCACCACAACTCGAATTTTGCGGCTCGAATCCACAAAATCTTCGTGCATATCGGCCCGAATATTTCAGTCGCGCTCTTAGCCTTTGTGCAGTGGGCATTCACATCTTCCGTACTCATCCAATGCCCTCAAAATGAGAGAAGAGACGGCCACCAGCTTTCAAAACAACCAGCACAAGAATCAGTGGAATTTTTTAAAGTGTGTCTAGAGATTATAAGCAAAACCCCCTTTAGCGTCTCATCGTTTTCCAGAATTTGGCCCTTAGCCCAATGGATCATGAAAGGGTCTCCCGCAGTGTCCTAGGTGTCACACTCTTTGCCCTGGGAATCAAAAGTTTCTCCTCAGTGCTGCCGGAATATGTTCTCGCTACAGTCTACGTTGACGACCTTTCGATCTCTTTTGGTTTGGCCTAGATGCCAACTCTGGCGCGTCGACCCCATCAGGCATTGAATCGCATCTCTCGCTATGCCGAAGCGCACAGGTTTCTGTCTTCTTTAGCCAATACTGAGGTGGTGCACATTTGCCGCAATACACAGCTCGACACCTATCCGGACTTGTTCCTAAACGGGCATCGCCTGGGAGTGGTGGATTAGCACCATTTCCTTGTGCTTGTTTTCGACCGACACCTCAACAGGGAGGCCTTTGGGTCTCTTGTACCCGCGCCATAGACATTCATCGTTCCATGATGTTCAGCACCTGAGGTGTTGATATGACTACTACCTTGCTATTCTATCGATCCTTTGTTCGTTCGAAGCCTGAGTACGGATACGAGTTTTATGCATCAAATGACGAGCGTATATTGTGGAAAGTGTACTCGATCCACCACAGCGGTCTTCTCCTGGCGATCGATGCCTTCAGCATATCCCCCATTGAAATCCTACTTGTTGATGCTGCCTCGACGATGCCTATGCCGCCGAGCCCTTTGGGTTAGTGCTAGGAAACACCTTCGAGAGCTCGGTGTAGCTATCCGGCCTGTGGCGCGTCTGTTTTTTCCCAGGACTGCACCCTGGAGGGTACTACCTTTGATTATTTGCCGCCAGCCTCTGCTCCTCCCAATTAATTTAAAAGCCTACATTAAAGTATCAAAAGTCAAAACAAAACTAAAACGAAACCCAAAACAAACATAACCAAAAACAACGAAGCAAAAACAAGAAGGGAGCACGCTTCGGCGTCAGGGGAAGGCCCACCTTTCCCAGCGCATGAGCATGCGACCTACAACAAAGAAAGTCAAATATAATGGAGAAGGCCAACCTCCTTCAAAAAGTCAGATAGTCCACAACTCTGCGTGAACGAACCCGTCCAGAGTACAAGGGAAAAGCGTCGGCGACCCAGCTCCTCCCTGTGCAGGGACAAGTAACGTGTTTGAAGATTTCCCAGACTGGGAGATTTAACAAGAATATACCGAACAGTCTGGGGGACAACGCAGTGATCGCAATAAAGTGCAGCCGAGGGTTCCATCAAATGGCGGTGCGTCCCGCGAGTGTGCCTAATTCGAAGATGAGAGAGAGCGGCCTGAAGCCGTCGCGACATTGAAGGGTAGGTCCATGGGAACAGTCGCGGTGCAATGGCATGAAACTTTAAGTTTCCCTCGCGTGAAACCGAAGGTGCCTTCGTCCTCGACGGAATGGTCTTCCCCGTCGAAGAAGAGTGACTCGCTATGAAGCCTAATTCCATTTCCAGGCAAGGTCTTTCTAATGAGAGACACAGGTTCCTGAGGACTCGAATGGAGAGGAGTGCTCTGGACCGGGCTGAGGTTGGCTATTTCCGGCTTTCGATCTTCTTCGGAAAGGGAAAGAATATTGGGTATGCACCCCGCCCTCCTCCCAGACTAAAATTACAAAATAAGAAAACTAGGGGTCTTATTTTGTAGTGGAGTTCCAGGGTAAGACCGAGTCCATTGCTGATTTGGCTGGCGGCCATTTGTCCTTGGGCGGAGAGGGCAAGACCCAAATCGCCAGGCAAGATAAAAGGGTGAGTGGAGTTTGGGCGACATAGAGGCCACTCATACCTAGAGACGTTGCCCAGCATCTTCGAGTTCGCCAGCTTTAAGCTGGCTGTCCAAAGGAGACATACTCCGGCAGAGCAGGGCATTAGCTAAGGTTCTCGATAGGGAACTGAAAGTTGCCCGTTCCTCGGACAGGAGCATTCTGGTGAATGCAGTTGACCCTACACAGACTGTCATTGTGAGTGCCTTTCGGACGCTCCATGACTCGCCTCTACAGGTGCCCCCGCACTATACTTCATTAAAGGAGTAGTTTATGGGATGAAACATGTTGACTACTCTTTAGAATACATAGCAGAAGATCTGGCTGACCAGGGAGCGATCAAGGTTGAACGTGTGATAAGGAAACAGGGAGGTGACTTGAGATTCAACACTACACTGTTCGTCACGGTCGACTGTGGCAGGCTGCCCGAGACTGCCAGCTGGTTGGAATCGTTAACGTGTTAAGGCATTCGCGTACAATTACTGTGGATATGCTACTTACTACCTCTGGCGCTGTGGCTACAATAATAGAATTTGTTGCCTTGCAAAGTCGGGTGAAGTCGTTACCTTTCAAAAATGTCACAAAGCCTTAATCGATATAGCTGTATTGTACAAGGCCAAATATTTGAATTGTGGCAAGTCACACTCGCTCTTTTGAAGCTATGTTACTGGTATTTGTTTGAGAAGGAGGCCCAGGTGGTCCAGACAACAAAATAATTAACTTCTTTCAGAGGTCAGATGAGCCAAGGAATTGGTTCTTTCGAAGTCTGCCTGCCCAATGAATTCATACGCTTCTCAGTATAAAGGCAAACTTTATCCTTGCACCCTTGAGACCTAGAAGTAAGTTAGCTAGCGAATCACTCTGAACCCTTCTGTTGGCTATACCACCACTAGGTACCATGCTGGTAGAGCTGGTGATAATTCTAGCTCACTCCCCCTCCCCCCCCCCATGCAACTCCTTTCAAAAAGCAAAGCGACCGCTCGCCTGCAACGGCTAGCCACCAAAAAAGTGCTAGACATGCTAAACAGCCAGACGTTCGACGGATGCTAGTCCTGCCCGCGGCAATGAGAGTTCCGGGAAGAACTCAATAGCCCCATCAACCGATCTAAACTCCTTTCTGAGATTGCGAAGAAGTCGATCAATTCATCGAATGTGGACCACTGCGCTAGCTTCAATCACCACCAAAGTGTCTTCTTAGGCAACTGCAGTTCAGTAACAGATATTTGAGTGCGAAAGTGATGGCTAACGTAAAGGTCATCGACTACCTCCCACCCCAAATCAGGATGCGCGCATTGAGATCACAAAGATAGATCAAAGCAAGGAAATGAAGGGCTCTCGGGGAGGGATAAGTGAATTCAGCCACATTTAGGAAAACTATCTCTAGCTCTTTGATTATGTCCGCCCGGACCTAGTCCCTAGGATTGGTCATATACCCCCCAGAATCGGTGCCAACCATTCAAATTCCGGAGGAGGAGAGAGTGGAATTCGGCTATAGTGGCCCGAAGTGACTAAATTTCGCCATATCGGGTCAGCTGACGGTGGATTATACAACGAAACGACAAAGTAGCTCCTATCCAGGTGTAGCTATAGTGCATGAAAAGAAGTATTTGCAACAAAGGAAAAAAACAGACAAATAGCTGCTGCCTTTGAGGGCTTACTAAAGGAAGGATGGATTGACGTGCTAGTCTTTACCTCTTACTGCCTCGAAACCTTTGGCGGGAGAGGGGCTTTGGTTTAGAGTGTCCCTTCGTTATTGGGAAGATTCCTACTTTTCTAAGCCTCATGCATGGGCAGGAGAGCTTAAGCTCCCTTGTTGCTACCCTTTTTTGGGGGGAAAGGGGGTGTCAGTCAGAATTGAGAAGTTCCTTCATATGGTCTCAACCACTTTCCAGAAGTTTGTCTCCAGTGAGTCTAACGACAGCCTAGTTCACAATATCCTTGACTCAATGGCTGCTCCCAGTCGGGGAGAGGGAGATTTCGAGATTGTCTTCTGATGGGCTCCTGGACATGTAGCGATTGCGCTGATGAGAATGCCAAACATTCTGCACTTGGCGATCGAACTTATATACTCGCGGGAGGCAGCACCATTTGATGGAGCGCTCTTATGAACAATAATGTGACGAATGATTGATCCCTCAGACTCCACGGCACATTCTTGTTGAATGTCAGGTTACGAAGTAGCTTCGCTCCTGCTACCTATTCCGATGCCGGAATGAATGCGGCCGCCTTGTACTAGGGATGGGTTCCTGCAGTTCTGAATGTGGGGTAGCTGAGTTTTTGGAAGTGAGCCTCCTCCATGGCATTTGACCTTTGCATTGCTGAGTGAATGTTCATTCTACTGAGTGCATCTTTCTCTTACCTGAGTTTGCCATTTGTTGGGTGCCCAGAGGATACCTTTCCTAGATTAAAATATAGTCTCCTCCAAGGCAGTATCCTTGAGTTATTCTTATTCCTTTGCCATGTGAATGACCTTTCCCCATGCCATGAAGCCTTATAACATTCGATATTCAGATGACAGATCGTTAATATTTTCAAGTCATAAAAAATCAATACCAACGAAACGATGAGTAGAATTCTCTTAGTTTATCGGGATTTAATACCAAATAACTTTCTTTAAACATTGCAAAGTTAGCCCATGTGATGCTAATTAACAAATAGCAGCACGCCAACTAACTTACGCCTACAAGTTAGTGGTAACCCACTTAAACAAGTAAAAAATATAAAAATCCTTGGTATGCACATTCACAGAAAAACTCAACTTTCAGCTTCGCCTTCGGTCACTCTCACCTCTCCAACGGAATCGGAATATGGGGTATTGCGTGCAAATGTTACACAAACACGCAGGCTATTTCAGAGGCTCGATATCATATCACTTCTTTAACTTCACTATATCAGACTTGTAAATACTTGTAGAATGTATTTAACGCTTTAATCAGCCCCCAATCGCCTCATATTTCCCAGTTGCTTGAGACGCCATTGTTTCTTAATCTAAGAATCAAAATATTCACTTAAAATTGCGATGTGCTCTGTTACTTATCAACGAGCCACGTCTAGAATGGACTACCGGCTAACCTGCGTGCAGTGAAGCCACTTAATATGAATGAAATGAAAAGGAAACGCAGAGACAAAGAACAGATTGTCTGCCTCCCCCCCCCCCCGTCCGCCCGGGTTCTCGTAAGAGTGGTCAAAGCCCCAATAGGCTACGCACAGTGTAGCTACAATAGGAAGGAGTGAGAGGGAATGGCAAAGGAAAGGTGCAGGACAGGACAGCGAGGAAGTATAGTAGGAGTCAACAAAGTGGAATTAGGCAGTCATGGGACATACGGCTTAACGTAGAATCGGACCCCACATGTGGCATGTAAACTATTTTATATGCCACTTAACAATTTCTCCCGAAGGCTTAGAAATAATCTACTTAATCCAACCTAAGTTTACCTACTTGCGTCGCTCGTTCCTCCGCTAAACCTCATTGCGGTCTTTGAATCCTTTCACTAAACTCTTCCACCTCTTGGCATTCTCATAAATTTACAGACCGATTTCTTAATTTAATTAAAAGCCAATCTTAAAAGCTGAGGCAACAATAGGAACATGCTTTAAAATCTTGTATAGTGACTCTGCATGAGTAAGTTGCCTTGATTCTTTCATGAAAAGCGACATCCTTTTGCTTCCATGTTGGCACTTCTGTAGTGTGCGCGCTATCAATATTATTAAAAGTATTAATAAATATACGTCATAAGACTACATTTAATTGTCTATTGCTCTGCTTCATATAACACTGTTACAATCTGCTGTCAAAACAAACTAATCACCTCTATAGAATAGAGTTCTTATTAATATATTATTATTATGATTATTCACCTTAATTTTTGTACTCATTGTCTCAGCTTAAGTTATTTAGTCTACCGAATGCGGACCAAACACGTAGCGTCCATCGAGTCCAACAAATACGATGTTCCTCAGCCTGTAACATTAAGAAACGCAGGACCAACCTCAACATGAAATTTGTAAAAGGAAACAACATTTTCTTCCTTCAAAGGAAGAGTCTTGTTACAACTTGTGTACAGCCAATGTAACCAAAAAGTACATCGTAACTAGCCCAATGTAATTAGTAACTTAAATTATTTGCTTAGGATTAAGTATTGTGTAAGGAATTTCAATTAATCATTGGTAACTAAGGGGTAATAGGATATAATTAATTTTAATCAAGCAAAGTAATAATTTAAAATTAAATGGGATAAATTTGATTAAAAATACGAAGATTGAGATAGTTCAATAGCGATGCCCGAATGCGGTCTCCACCCGTACCGCTGATGTCGGAAGCATTCCTTATAGTCTTTCTCTGAATTGAGTGTGGGTGAGTCAGTTTTATTAACGTAACCCTACAACAGAGAAGAGACAAGTTCCTATATCCCTCTCCTTGCCTCGTAAAATTATCTTATAAAATGGCTAAGTTCCATGGACACGTAGAGTAGCCCCTAGCTACCCACCCTGAGAAAACTAAGCCTATTCACCCCTTCCATCGGACCCACAACTACTTCTTGATCTTCTTCAGACACCAAACCTCCGCCCGAACTCTGCCAGACACCTTACGGACAAAAAAAAAGTAGTCTTTGCTCGTTAACTCAGAATCCACCTCCGAACCGTCTAACGTTGGATTACCTTTAAAGTCCAACAGGCAGCTAAAGGAGGTCCGTCTCGCCTCCTTCGTCCTCTTCACCACCGTGCACTCATTCTAGTAAGCATCCAGTTCAGTATCCGATTCCCTTTATTTTTGAGAAGATAATTTGCCGCTAATTTAAGATAAGTCCTTTAATGAAGAAATATCGCGAATGTGGTAGAAGTCACGTCATCGAATGGTAATTACGACCAACGTGTGAGCAGAATCTCAGTGAGGACTGGTTCGAGTCCTCTTGGTGGGTAGAAGCAAAGAGCCCACAACCAGAGGCAAGACTCTTAAATTGCAGGACGACGCCCGAACGTTTCGTTTTTCACTGGCGATCCTGGATTGTTGTTGCACAAGATTAACGGACTTTTAAAGTTCAAATTAGTGATTAACGACTTTGACGCACTTTTACACATCGCCTTCAATTTTTCGGTTACGAATATTACCGTTCTTTAATGGTTGGCCCTCAGATTGATGCCCTAAAACATTAATCAACTTTTATGGTTGACCAAATTAATAATTAAGATGATTAATGCACTTTTACAGTTCACTCTCACAAAGCCACGATTTACCGGATTAACGCGTTTTTTTTCTCGGTTCAGCTTCAAATTAGTGATTAACAAGTTTATCACACTTTTAAGATTCACCCTCAAAATTCTCGCAAGATTAGCCCACTATTACTCCTTCTTCTTAAATTGTGATTAATAAGATTCCCTACATAATCCATCGATCGTGCAAATAATTTCTGTAACCACAAATATGAGGTGGCTTGGCATTTGCTGCTCACTTACTCATCGGTGGAGCGCAGAAAGGTCTCGCATCACTCTGGCAACTCCATCACCATGACGACCACTTCTTAGGCTTTGCTATACTCGATCCGAGCAACGGCTTCTTTGCTTATCAACTTGAAAATGTCCCAAATGACGGCGTCTGTAAAAGAGGAAATTCTTTAAGCGCCAAATAAATATGGGTCTTAACGGCACCTATCACCTGTACTCTGGTATATCTAGGTGTGGAAAATGGGGAAAACAGAGGGAAGAAGAAATAGTATGTAGAGGAACAATGATTAGAGATAGGCCCGGCTCCGATCAACACTAAATAAATGAGCCGCCAGTACAGAGTAAGGACTCCAAGATCAAGTTCTTAGAGCACAGGGACTCAAAATTAGAACTCCACTCTACTTGCCGGGGTTTACTTTGAGATATTCCTCCCCTACGTCACTAGACCTGAACCACCTGTCCTTTGGAGATTCCCGCCAATTGCGTCAGCCTAAATAATGAATCCCTTTCGAAGTGCTAATATAATCGATCGTTGCCTTTAATATGCACAGGTATCTACGAGACACATGTAGCGGAAAGTTACACACATGGTAAACATATGATATACATTTTTACACAATTATTTGTTTTTCAATCTCAAATTACGAATAATGGCGTTGATATTTTGATTCACAAAATTATTTTACATTAGGCGTGGGCGACTCTTTTGGTCTCTCGGGCCTAATTCGTGCCATAGTTCTCATAAAAAATCCTAAATTTACATATGTAATTAACGGGTTTCTTGTATTTTTAACAATAAATAAATTAAAATAATTGTACTATTAATTTGTCAAACAAAAACAATGACAATTTCGCAATATAAATTATAGAATTGACTTTGAGAAAATCATTATGGATTCTAAATATATTGCTTAGATTGGCAACATTCTTACGCTTGTGGACGCTAGCCACGGAAATGACGCCATGGACCCACCGTTTCCGTGATGGGTTTACATTATGGAGAAGGGGCTTAGTGCATATATCTTGAATGACAGCTCAAAGGATGCACATAGCTGGAGAGTGAAAATCAAAGATCAAATTCAAAGAAGTGACAGCAAATGGCAATTTGCTGATTGTATTGGTTATTTCGCGGTGTGCCAATTTTAAATACCTTTGCTGGTTCGATACCAGGCTGTTGATGCAATGAAAACCTTTTGAATTATTCCATTGACACTGTATTTATGTTAGTCCTTTGTTATGTCACTGCTATGTCGCCCATTTGAACGGGAACAAGGTAGTCAGAATGGATTGTTACACTCTGAATGACAAGAATGAGATTCGTGCACACTAACGACGGCGTTATTAAATTGCAGAACCATTTTATATTCTTCCATGTATTTTGAGAGGCACTTCAGCGTCTCACAATTTTGTTCATCGCATTACTACTGTTATTCTCATTGAATTTTCCCACTATTCCTACATTTTGTTGTTTTATTTTATTTTCTCCTCAACCCGGGCTTTCCCATATATCTTTTTTATTTCGTAACCCATCGTGTTTTATCTTCACCTTCCCCTGTTTTTTGTTTTTTAAATATTTTAATATCGCGGCGTTTTTTTCCGCTTTTTTCCTTTCCAAGTTTTCCTTTTTTCTTTTTACTCGAATTTATTTGGTCCTTTTGACACTTTTTCTTCTTTTTAGACAATGAATTTTCACTTTCTTTTATTACTTCTTCCTGTCTCAATTTGACTGCATTTTTCCGGAGTTTTCTTCGCACATTTCTCTTCTTCACCTATTTATTCGCGGTTTTAAATCATTCTCGAGCAAGTGGAGATAAATTCGTACTTATGATGCACCGGTTTTTGGACGACTTGTTCTTGAAAGTCGATTATACGGGCCCCTCGTCCCAGGCTTTGGGGTTTAATTGCTAGTTTCTTCTTTCTTGTCTGTCTGTCTATTTATTCACTTTTTTACTGAGTAAGTCACCCCTCTCACACATTTATTTTGCATTTTCCTTTATTAATTCCAAAGCCGATTTCGCTCTTCCTTTTTTTCTGCTCAAACCATTTTTATCATTCATCCAATAAAATAAAAATCGGACTAGAAACCTCGTCTCCTCCGTCACCCACCTTCGTAGCTGGCGTATCTTAATGTAACTTCAATCCTCCCTCACTTTACAGTACCGGATTTTCACCATTGCGAATAATAGTGGGAGAGAACTTAATGGGCATTGAAATTAGTATTGGGTTTCATATTGATTCGCGTGAGAGGGGCGCGAATTAGCGAGAATCCGACGACATTAAGTAGCGCCGATTCGATCGGTCGAGGTTTCGTGATTCAAGAACCGTTTTTTGAAGGTTTTTTTAAGCTTTCGCTGCGTTTGGAAACGCCGCACTAACAGCTCTCGTTACCTCTCTCTATCTCTTTTACTGTCTTACTCTCTTTCTTTTACTCTTTCTTAATCTCTCACTTCCTCTTATATTCTATATTGCTCCCTCTTTCATACTCTCTCTTATACTCTCTATCTCTGAACAACAATCTCTTAATCTATCTCGCTTAGTCTCTTTCTCTTAATCTCTATCTTACTCTCTCTCTCTCTCTAACACTTTCTCCCTCTTACACTATCTCTCTCTTAATCTTTCATATATAGTTTCTCTCTCTCTCTCTCTCTCTCTCTCTCTCTCTCTCTCTCTCTCTCTCTCTCTCTCTCTCTCTCTCTCTCTCTCTTTCTGTCTATTGTCTCACACTTAATCTTTCTCTTATTCTCTCTCATTTAATATTCCTCTTTTACTCTCTTATTCTCTCTCATTTAATATTCCTCTTTTACTCTCTTATTCTCTATATCCCTTACTTTCTTGCATCCCCCTTCGCTGACTCTCTCTCTCTTTTTCTTGCCCTCTTCTTCTCTCTTTTATTCTTACTATATCTATTACTCTCGCTTTTAAAATAAATTTGATTTTCTCTTGCTCCCTCTCTATCCCTTACTCTCTCCCTCTCTCTCTCTTTCTCTCTTAATCCCTCTCTTACTCTCCCCTACACTATCTCTTACTATCTCCCTTACTCTTTATTAGTCTCTGTCTCTCTTTACTCTCTCTTATTCTATTTCTCTCTGTTAATCCCTATCGATTACTAATTCACCCCCTAACTCTCTCTCTCTCTCTTATTATCTCTGTTACTCTCTGTTATTCTCTTTCTTTTACTCTGTCTGTTACTCTCGGTTTCTTTATCTCCCTGTTACTCTCTTACTCGCTATCTCGCTAACTCTTTCTGTTACACTCTCTTACTTTTTCTTACTCTCACTATCATACTCTCTTACATCTCTCTCCTACTCTCTTTCACTTAGACTCTGCTTCAACCTCTTTCTTAAACTCTATCACACTTTATCCCACTCTATTATTGTCTCTTGTTCTTACTTTCTATTAAACTCTCTTTTCTCTAACTCTTCTTCTCGCTGGTACTTTCTCTCTCTATCCTACTCTCTCCCTTACTACTTGTTTAATGTTTAACTCTTACTCTTTCTAACATTATCTCTACCTACGAGGAGGCAATGTAGGCGCCAGCGGGAAGATCCTGACCACGGTTATGGGAGGAGTTGACGACTGTGGGCTAAAAACCCGCAGACGTGTCGTGGTCGGGATACTCCCGAGACGAGGTCCATCCCGCAATGCTCACGCGAGGAACGTCTCCATAAACCAACGCCTGGGAGATCTTTGTACGGCGGAAGGAGTCTTTTTTGTAGACCCCTACCGCACCTTTTACGGGAGAAATGACCTGTACAAAAGGGACGGAGTGCATCTTTCCTTTAAAGGGAAAGCTGCACTCGCAAACATGATCCAGGATGTTGTGGAGCGGACCCAAAGAAGTGTCAGACCCCGAGTAAAGGAGGACGTACGCCAGTACACCCGTGTTACTCCAGGAACGACCTTTTCTGAAGTCACAAAGAGTGGAGTGATCCCGCAACAGAGAAAGAAAGCGGGAAACGGAAGAGCGTAGGGAGTCCTACAGTCGGGGACTCCCTAAAAGTTCTTCTGTTTAATGCGAGGTCTATCAGAAACAAGTTTCTAGAACTTCGTGGCCTCGTAGCAACAGAAGAACCGGAGATGGTGGCCATAACGGAGTCGTGGATAAAAACCTCAAGCCGAGATTTTGAAGGTGAATTCACGATTCCCGGTTACCAGCTCTTCTTGAAAGATAGGCCAGGCAGAGAGGGTGGCGGTGTGATGTTGTATGTCAAGGATACTCTCAACTCGACGGATTGCAACATCGTATCCGACCATGAACTACTAGGTGTTGACCTAGAGATAGGTCCTGCCAAATACAGGACCCTGGTGCTTTATAGACCTGCCCAACTCGTTGAAAAGGACAGATCTGTACCAGCTACTAGGAGAACTTGTGAAAGACAGAGTGTGTATCGTCATGGGTGATTTCAACACACAAGTTGACTGGGAAACCAGAGAACCCTGTGGCGAGAACGCACTGCTCCTGGAGTTCACGAATAACGAGTTCCTCACTCAATGGGTGAGAGAGCCAACGAGAGGAGACAATATCCTCGACTTGGTTTTCACCTCTGAGGATGACATCGTTGAGGACCTCTCTGTTGGCGAAGAGCTCGGTGGCAGTGACCACCGACTAATTAGATTTGTAGTCAAAGTCCCCAAGGCAGAGCCTGCAACTAGTAAATCAAGAAAACTGGATTTGAGAAGAGCAGACTTTGCAGGTCTACGCGCGGGACTGACTGACGCGAGGCTAGAGGAGTGCGATGCTGTTGAAGACTCTTTGAACAGTTTCAAAACCACATTCATGAGTCTTCAATCGCGTTTTATCCCTCTGGAATGCCCCCGTCGGTCTTCTGTTCAACCAAAGTGGTTTAATCGAGAAATCGGGCAACTGCTTAGGGAGAAGAGAAATGTGTACCGGCAATCGAAGATCTCGGGTGACTTTGACGAATACCGGAGGCTAGCCAGGAGAGTGAAGTCCAGCATAAGGGCGGCTAAGCGGTATGAGGAACTCCGAGTGGCGAGACTCTGTAAAGAGAATCCCAAGGAGTTTTTTGGATATGCGAACAGCCGTAAACCAATCCGTCGAACGATTGGCCCTTTGAGGAACGTGGAGGGGACATTAAAGCGTTTAGATGCAGAAAATGCTAACCTCTTCAACGACTACTTCTCTTCAGTGTTTACTGAAGAGTATGGTCCCATTCCCCAGCCGACGGATTCCTACTCGGGGAAAAAGCTGGAGGCAATGGACTTCACCGAAGAAGAAATAAAGAAAAAGATCGCTGACCTAAAGACGAATAAGTCCCCTGGACCGAACAGGTTTCTACCTAAAGTGTTGAAGGAAGTGTGCGATGAAGTATCACGACATCTGTGCACTATCTTTAACATGTCAATCCGGACCGGATGCGTTCCTAGAGACTGGCGTGAGGCAGAGGTGACTCCTATCTTCAAGAAAGGAGACCGTAACCAACCGTCGAACTACCGACCTATCAGTCTGACTTCGATAGTCGGTAAACTCATGGAAAGCATCATGGTGGACAAAGTGACGTCGTATTTAGAGTCAAACCTGCTACTGAGGAGTTCCCAGCACGGCTTCCGAAGGCAACGGTCATGCCTGACGAACCTTGTAGAATTCTTCCACTTCGTTTTCAGTGAGCACGATCGGGACAAGGCGGTGGATGTGGTCTACCTAGACTTTCAGAAAGCCTTTGATAAGGTACCACACCACCGCCTTTTCCGGAAAGTGCGAGCGCTTGGCATAGACGGAAAGGTAGCCGGCTGGATCGAGAACTGGCTAAGTGGCAGACGGCAACGGGTGGTGGTAAATGGACAGTCTTCTGAGTGGGTGCCCGTTACTAGCGGGGTGCCTCAAGGTTCTGTCCTGGGACCACTACTAATCATCATCTACGTCAACGACATGGACGGTGACATGGTTGCCAAGATTTCAAAATTTGCCGACGATACCAAGCTTGGTATGAACGTTGCAAAGGATGGAAATACTGCCCGCCTGCAGGAAGATCTTCGGAAGATTGGGGAGTGGTCGGACACGTGGCAAATGCCTTTTAACGTGGGCAAATGCAAAGTGATGCATATCGGCCACAGAAACCCCCAATCTCAGTATATCCTTAAGGGCACTGCTCTTGAATCGAGTGACACTGAGAAGGACTTGGGTGTTACTATCCCTAGTGACCTCAAGTTCTCGAAACAGTGCATTGAGGCGGAGAAAAAGGCCCAAAGGATGCTAGGCTATATTAAGCGCCAGTTTGGTTATCGGAACCAGGAGATTGTACTGTGCCTGTACAACTCACTTGTCCGACCGCACCTGGAGTAAGCCGTACAATTTTTGAGTCCTTCATTGCGAAAGGACATTGCGAGATTGGAACGCGTACAAGCCAGGGCAACCAAGCTGATTCCCTGTATCCGACATAAAAGTTATGAGGATAGACTAAGGAAATTAGATCTGTTCTCGTTGGAAACCCGTAGACTGCGTGGTCAGCTCATCGAAGTTTTCAAAATACTTCAAGGGTTCGACAATGTTGACTACCGGGATATTTTCACACTGAGTGAGAACAGAACGCGCAATCACGGCTTCAAACTTGAACTGAAGCGTTACAACCGCAATCTGTGTGGAAACTTTTTCACCTACAGTATCTGCGGTAAGTGGAACGCACTTCCAGTGGAAGTTGTCAACAGTGAATCTGTTGACCAGTTCAAGTCAAGACTAGACAAGGTTTTGAAAAGTGGCCGTTTAGGGACGCAAAACAATTGAGCAGCCATGTGCCCGCTCGATTGCTAGTCCAAAGGTACCCTCTTTGAATGGACCGTAAGGTCTCCTAGGGTACCTTCTTTCCTTGTTGTTACTCCTTGTTGTTACACTCTCTATTACTTTTGCTATTAACTCCTCTCTCTCTATCTCTTACTCTCTCTCTCTTCCTCACTTTATTAGTCTTTCTCGCTTACTTAATTTCTCTCTTACTACCTCTCTCTCTACTCCTTTACTTTCTCTCTTACCCTATCTTTTTACTCGCTCTCTTCTTCTATCACTATTTATTCTAAGGTTCTTAAACTCTCTCTTTCTTACACTATATCACCCCCACTCTCTCTCTCTCTCTCTCTCTCTCTCCTACTCTCTTACACACACTCTCTCTTTCTTTTACTCTCTTCCCCTTTCTTTTACACCCACTCACTTAATCTCTCTTACTCTTACACTCTAATCTTCATCTCTATCTTATCCTCTCTAGCCAGGAGAGTGAAGTCCAGCATAAGGGCGGCTAAGCGGTCCGAGGAACTCCGAGTGGCGAGACTCTGCAAAGAGAATCCCAAGAAGTTCTTTGGATATGTAAAGAGCCGTAAACCAATCCGTCGAACGATTGGCCCTTTGAGGAACGTGGAGGGGACATTAAAGCGTTTAGATGCAGAAAATGCTAACCTCCTCAACGACTACTTCTCTTCAGTGTTTACTGAAGAGTGTGGTCCCATCCCCCAGCCAATGGATTCCTACTCGGCGGAAAAGCTAGAGGATATGGACTTCACCGAAGGGGAAATAAAAAAGTGGGTCACTGACCTAATGACGAATAAGTCATCTGGCCCGGATGGGTTTCTATCAAAAGTGTTAAAAGAAGTGCGCGATCAAGTGTCACGACACCTGAGCGCAATCTTCAACATGTTAATCCGGACCGAATGCGTTCCTAGAGACTGGCGTAAAGCAGAGGTGACTCCTATCTTCAAGAAAGGAGACCGTAGCCAACCGTCAACTACCGACCTATCAGTCTGACTTCGATAGTCAGTAAACTCATGGAAAGCATGATGGTGGACAAAATGACGTCGTATTTAGAGTCAAACCTGCTACTGAGGAGTTCCCAGCACGGCTTCCGAAGGCAACGGTCATGCCTGACGAACCTTGTGGAATTCTTCCACTTCGTTTTCAGTGAGCACGATCGGGAGAAGGCGGTGGATGTGGTCTACCTAGACTTTCAGAAAGCCTTTGATAAGGTACTACACCGCCGCCTTCTCCGGAAAGTGCGAGCGATGGGTATAGACGGAGAAGTAGCCGGCTGGATCGAGAACTGGCTAAGTGGCAGACGGCAACGGGTGGTGGTGAATGGACAGTCTTCTGATTGGGGGCTCGTTACTAGTGAGGTGCCATAAGGTTCTGTCCTGGGACCACTACTATTCTTCATCTACGTCAACGACATGGACGGTAACATGGTTGCCAAGATTTCCAAATTTGCCGACGATACCAAGCTTGGTATGAACGTTGCAAATGATGGAAATATTGCCCGCCTGCAGGAAGATCTTCGGAAGATTGGGGAGTAGTCGGACACGTGGCAAATGTCTTTTAACGTGGGGAAATGCAAAGTGATGCATATCGGCCACAGAAACCCCCAATCTCAGTATATCCTTAAGGGCACTGCTATGGAATCCACCGACACTGAGAATGACTTGGGTGTAACAATCCCTAGTGACCTCAAGTTCTCGAAACAGTGCATTGAGGCGGAGAAAAAGGCGCAAAGGATGCTAGGCTACATAAAGCGCCAGTTTGGTTCTCTGAACAAGGAGATTGTACTGTGTTTGTACAACTCACTTGTCTGACCGCACTTGGAGTATGCAGTACAATTTTAGAGTCCTTCATTTCGAAAGGACATCGCGAGATTGGAACGCGTACAATCTAGGGCAACCAAGCTGATTTTCTCTATCCGACATAAACGTTATGAGGATAGACTAAGGGAATTAGATCTGTTCTCGCTGGAAACCCTTAGACTGCGTGATCAGCTTATCGAAGTTTTCAAAATACTTCGAGGGTTCGACAATGTTGACTACCGGGATATTTTCACACTGAGTGAGAACAGAACGCGCAATCACGGCTTCAAACTTGAACTGAAGCGTTACAACCGCAATCTGTGTGGAAACTTTTTCACCTACAGTATCTGCGGTAAGTGGAACGCACTTCCAGTGGAAGTTGTCAACAGTGAATCTGTTGACCAGTTTAAGTCAAGAGTAGACAAAGTCTTGAAAAGTGGCCGTTTAGGGACGCAAAACAATTGAGCAGCCATGTGCCCACTCGATTGCTAGTCCAAAGTTACCCTCTTTGAATGGACCGTAAGGTCTTTTAGGGCACCTTCTTTCCTTGTTTTTACTCCTATTTGTTACTCTCTCTTACTCACTTTTTATTAACTTTCTTAATCTACCTCTCCTCGACTTTCACTTTCTCTTTGCGTCTAAACTCTCTGTTACTCACTTTTTACTAACTTTCTTACTATCTCTCTTTCCTCCCTAAATTCACTTTCTCTCTGCTTCTTACAGTCTCTATTACACCTCCATACACACTATTAAACTTATTCTCACTCTCTTACTCTTACTTTCTTAGTGTCTCTCTTACTCACTTTTATTTATTTTCTTCCTTATTCTCGCTCTCTACCTCTGTCTCGCTTCCTCGTAATAGGCGCGGCGATTTGATTTCCTGGCCGCCGTGCTGACGGGACTCAGCGCCCCGTCGGGCCCCAGCTTAGCCTCTTCTCCTTCTTTCAGACATCCTGCGTTTCTACCCTACTTCCTCACTTTCCCTACAACCTCTCCCACAACTCACTCTGGTCGGCCTATAATTTTACATGGGTAAACCTCGACCAGCTTCCTCTCACCCATCCATCCCGGATCGGGGTTGGAGAAGGGGGGGGCAATGACCCCTTAACCCTAAACTCTGGTGTGGGGTAGTGGGCTTTTAATAACGTGCTTTAGCCCCACCCACACCTTCCTCACATACCCTTTTCTGTCTCTTTCAGTCTCTATCGATTTTACGTCCAACCAATTTTGACCACTTCCGCTTGGAGCGGCCCACTAGGATCAACCCCTTTAGGGGGGCAAGAGATGGCAGGGCCCCTCGGTGTGTCTCCCCCAATGTCCTGCACTCGTGTTTTTTCAGTTTACAGAGGGTCGCTGTACGTTTCCCCCCTCATCCCCGACAGATGCCGGTTCAACGGCTCAAGACGAGCAAAAGGTTCCTCTAATTGGATCCGTGAGTCTTGGAGGGAGGGGATCAGATGGAGGACCACCTTGATAGAAGCATGATCCATGAGGTGACCCAGTTCCAGTCTTTAGGATCTTCCATGGGGACGAACCCGGTATCGGTGCCAAGCGCAGAGCCCGAGTCCTCCCCTATGTAAGCTTCTCCTCAGACGGCTCGGGTCCCCGAGGAACCACAGGGAGAGGAGGGATCTCCCCCCCCCCCCGGATTTTGCTCTTGTGACAGCCAAGACCTTCTCCATTTCAGAGAAGGATCTTTCAGAAGCTGGTCCATCTGGCCTAGGGGCTCCTTCCGGTGTAGCAGAAAGGGTTGGTTCATTCCCCACCTCATCTAAAAAGAAAAAAAAATCGTAAGACCAAAAAGACTAAGGGCTCCTCTACCTCCTTGGGGGCCGCGAGGACGGACCAAACCAAGATTGGTATGTTCGCCTCCGTTGCTCCTTCTGGTGGGGCGTCCCTGATTAAGACCAAAGTTACAAGTGCACATACCGGAACCTCGATTACGTCGGGGCCCCTTATTCAAAGGTTACTTGTGTTTTAGATCCCGCTGGCTTCAAACGCTTTCGAGTTATCCGCTCCACTGATGGCAGCATGTTGGCCAAGGGTATCATGTTCTATCAGAGAAGGGCATAGCTACCATGATTTGGTAGATAGCCGTAGGTGAACTGTTTCTCGGATGAGAGCCTTCTGGAGAATGTGGCGGATCCCTCCGTGGTGGCGAAGATTAGTGCTCTTCGGAGACTTGATTGCACCCTGGTGTGAGTGATGCCGCACTCTACCATGAACTTTGTGAAAGTAGTTTATGCAAGGGAACTCGTAGACTACTCGAGTGAGGACATCACCTTAGAGCTGGCCAACCAAGGAGTGGTCAAAGTCGAACGTGTGATGAGAAAACAGGGAGATGCCCCGAGACACACCCCTACACTCCTCCTCACATTCGACTGTGACGAGCTTCCTGAGTCGGTGCGTGGTGGTTGTTATCGGTACCGCGTGAAGGTATTCGTGCCACTGCCGCAGAAGTGCTACTACTGTCACCGTTTTGGCCACATGAATCGCTTCTGTATACGCACAAAGTCGGGGTCACCCGAAGTCTGTGAAAGATGCTCCAAGGACGCACGTGATAAGTCCAAATCGTGTGTGGCCAAGTGTGTGGAATGCAGACAGCCGCATTTACCTTCTTCTAAGCAATGTGGAGCGTATCTCCTTGGAAAGGAAATCCTGGCACTTCAGGCCCAGGATTGTCTATTATTTCACGAGGCTAAGAACTTGGGCTGGCGCGCAAGGCGCTGCTTGGGACGTCTTATGTCTCTATGTTAAGAAAGACAACATCTGCTCCTGGCCATTCCAGTCCTAGAAGCACGGTTGTTTTCGCACCCATTCGGAACCTTCCTGCGAGTTCGACCCACCATGGGCGCTCTCTTGGTACAGCTGGTGGCAAAAAAGTTCGAATTCAGGCCTGGCTAAAAGAAAGGCTCCGCCCTTACCCCAGAATGCCCGTTTCCTGAAGGTGAAACGACCAGGCGCCTCCATCGAGTCGTTAGAGCCACAGGAGGCCCACACCTACTGGTAAGCTGAGTGGCTCGGAGACAGTTGATTCTCTAATATAGGGACCCCGCCTAGAAGCCGCCTCGACTGCCTAAGGTATCAAGGTGTAGAAGTAAAAGACTCGCATGGCGAGCCCAACCTCCCCCATTGTCCTCGAAGCCGACAGCGCATTGTTAGGCCAACAGCGCCTGCAGTTCTACCTCCGGCATCGTACGGCCATTCCAGTGAGGGTCTTCCTTTTAAAGAGGGCCTCCGCATCTCATCTGAGCTAGGCTTGGTGTGCATATTTCTTCAATGGAATTGCCGCGGACTCTGGGCCCACTGGAGGGAGCTGCGAAAGTTCGTCTCCTCCCGTTTCCACTTAGCAATATTTTTGCAGGAGTTCATGCTGTGCTGGATGCGTGTCCCCTATCCACCTTTCCGAGGTATAAGGATTTTGGGACCCAACCACCACGGAATGGGGGCTGGGCGGGAGGATGTGCGATTTATACCCGGCATGATGTCTTCGTTCGTTTATTCGCTTTAGATACCTCCTTTTAGGCAGTAGCTTTACAGCTGCACCTGCATAGGAGGTATACTGTTATTTCCGCGTACATTCCACCGTCAGCCGACTTTGACGCGGGGGCCTTCCGCCGCGTCGTGGCACGTTTGCCGAGGCCCTTTCTCTTGCTCGGAGATCTAAACGGTAATAACCTCCTCTGGGGAGACTACTCGATTAATCCCCGGGGTCAAGTCCTTGCCGACCTGATCGAGGAACTGGAGATAGGTGTAGTGAATGTGCATAGGTTTACCCATCACTGTCTGAGAACCGCTTCATTTTCCTGTCTCGATCTATCTCTGTGATCTCCGGATGCACAGCCTAATTTGGAGGGGGGAGGATAGTCGATGACCTCCATGGTATTGATCGTTTTCCAATTCAAATATCGATTTCTGGGCCGGTGCCACCTGAGAGCCCACCCCGGTTGTGCTTGAAGTGGGTACGATGGTGCGCATTTAGGTAAATGAGTGATTTCTCTGTCTCACTCGATGAGTTTAAGTCTATAGCTGAGGCTGTTGAGTTCTTCTCTGGCAACCTCATCGCCGTGGGCAAATCATCGCTACTATTCGTAGAATGTCTGGCCGTTTCGCACGCCGATCACTCCCGTGGTGGTCAGCGGAGTGTGAGACACTCAAACAGAAGCGTTATGCCTACATGCGCTATAAGCGCCGCCCGAACGACTTCACTGTCTGCAAATTTCGTCGCGCTAAAGCTAGGTTCCGGTATTTTTCGAAGCACGCCCGCTGCTCTTCTTGGCGCGCATACACGTCTTTACTTAACGGGAAATACCACTCTAACAGAGGTGTGGAGGCAAGTCAAAAGGATTCGGGGCAAGTTTTCGCAGGACCCCCTCCCGTTCTCTAGGAGAATGGGACCGCAATCTCGAAACCCGCTCCGTGACAGAAATCCTTCGGGACCGCTTTCTCCGCATAATCTAGCCGGGATAGTGCCCCGCCAGCATTTAATGTGCGTCGTGATATCGCGGAAGGCCGACGACTGGACTTTACCTCCAGAGGCGGAGAGCTTTCAACGACAAGTTTACTCTGAGTGAGTTGCGTTCCGTCCTTGTTCGTTGCGCGGACACCGCCCCTGGTCCGGACGATGCTCAATGCGCCATGCCTCGACACTTGGGTGAGCGAGGCATGGCCTTTCTGTTAGATTTGTTCAACAGGATCTGGATAGCGTGCATCCTCCCAGATACCTGGACAATCGCTACAGTGCTCGCTTTTCGCAAACCATGGAGAGATCACTCTATCCCGGCCGGTTTCCGCCCAATCTCTCTAACTTTCTGAGTGTGCAAGTTGAATGAGAAAATGGAAAATGTTAGATTTGGCTTTTTTCTGGAAAGCGAAAGCCATCTGTCTTCTGCACAGTGCGGCTTCGTCAAGTTCCACTCCATGTCGGATGCTCTGCTCCGACTGTAAAATGACGTCTGCAATGCTTTACTTCGTAGACAGCAGTATGTCACGATGTTTTTCGATCTGATGAAGGCCTATGATACTGAATGGCAATATGGTATCACGGGACGCCTCCGCATCTTTGTATCTGAATTTTTAAGAGATCGTCGATTCCCCGTACGAGTGGAAGGGGCCCTCTCCGCTTCCAATGGAGCAGGGAAAGGGTGTCCCGCAGGGATGTGTCCTCATCGTCACACTCTTTCCCCTTAGCATCATCGGCATCACCTCGAGGCTGCCGTAAGATGTTCTCGCTACACTCTACTTGGACGACCTTTCGACCTCTTTTGGCGCGGCTAAGATGCCAACTCGAGGTTCGACTCCATCAGGCATTGAACCGCGTCTCTCGTTATGCCGAAGCGCACAGGCTTCGGTTTTCTTTGGCCAAGACAAAGATGCTTCACTTCTGCCGCCCTCCACGATTCCATCCTGACCCTGACTTATTTCTCAATGGGGTCCACCTGGAAGTGGTGCACTAGCACCGTATACCTTTTCTTGTATTTGACCAACGCCTAATCTATGAGGCTCATAATCACAGCCTTAAGGTCTATTGTACCCTCACCATGGATATTCTTTGTTCCGTAATATTCAGCGCTTGTGGCGCTTATAGGGCTACTGCCTTACTTTTTTATCGATCCTTTGTTCGTTTTAAGCTCGACTACGGATGCGAGTTTTATGCATCCGCAGCCGAGAGGGTGTTGCGGAATGAGGACTCTATCCACCACGCCGACCTTCGCCTGGCGCCCGGTGCCAGATGTCACTCGCTCTGCGCCGTACACAGTGCTTTATTCGTCAAAGCTTCTACAGCGCCGGAAGTATTGCGTTCAACCTTTTGGGAGCACATTTCGTGTCACGCTGGAACCGTACCGGTGTATACGGATGGCTCCAAGTCCCAGTAGAGGGTCGGTTTCCACGCCGTATCCCTCTGTTTGAAGTCAGCGGGGCGCTGCGTCTGTCTTCACGGCCGAGCTGGTTGCAACACATCGCTCGGTACGGGAGATTACGCGACGTGCCCGGTTTGGAGATCGGATTGTGATTTATAGCGACTCACAAAGTGCCCTGAGTGCTCTCGGGGCATTGGAATCTCCGGATCCCTTGGTTCGCGATATCAGTGATGCCACGGTTTTGGCGAGCCAGGTGGATGTCGAGATTATCTTTTGCTGGGTTTTTGGACATGTAGGAATTGCGGAGGATGAGTGCGTCGATGAGGGCGCCAAAGAGTCCGCGAGGACTGGGCCACCAGACCAGCATTTCGCTCTTCCTCACACCGAGTACATGGCATGAATACGGGCAGCTCTCCGGGCTGCTTGACAGAGAAGAGGGGAGACAGTCGAGGGGAACATAAAGTTACGTGCTATTGTGCCGCGATTGTTCCCATGGACCTATCCTCTAATGCCGCGACGGCTTCAGGTTGCTTTCTGTCGTATTCTAATTGGGCACACTCGCGTGACACACCGTCATTTGATGGAGCGTTCGCCTCCATTCTACCCTGAAGACTACGTTGTCCCACAGACCGTTCGGCACATTCTTGTTGAATGTCCTAGTCTGGGCAATCTTCGCGCACGTTAACTGTCCCGATTCCGGGATGATCGGGATCGCTACCGCTTGTCCCTTGTACTCGTGAGGGGTTCGTGCACACTGACTTGTGGACTTTATGACTTTTGAGAGTAGGCTGGCTTCCTCCTCCTTATTTGACTATTGTTTATTTTCTTAGGTTGCATGTTCCTGCTCAAGGGAAAGGAGGGCCTATCCCCGACGCCGGAGCGTGCCTCATTCTTGCTTTGTTTTCTTGTTGTTATTTATTTTATCCATTGTTCTTTTTAGCGTTGTTATTTGATATTTATATACTATTATTTGTTTTCTTTTTTGCTACCTGTTTCTTAATATAGCCTAGTAGTAGGCTGTGTCATGTACGGTGACTTATGCCCAAGCAGGCAGTCTCGCTAAATTGGCTAAGCACCCCACCCCTCCGCTTTTTAAAAACTGGGGAGAGATCACTCTACCCAGCGGGTTTC
Organism: Ceratothoa steindachneri; assembly: GCA_963969495.1. Classification (NCBI taxonomy): domain Eukaryota; kingdom Metazoa; phylum Arthropoda; class Malacostraca; order Isopoda; family Cymothoidae; genus Ceratothoa; species Ceratothoa steindachneri. Next base: position 131,183,600 of record OZ018322.1, on the reverse strand, counting down.
CATCCAATCTCTCTAACTTTCTGCTTATACAAGTTGATTTAGAATTCGTTAAATGTTAGATTAGCCTTTTTTTCTGGAGAGCGGAGGTCAACTGTGTTCTGCTCAGTGCGGCCGCCACAAGTTCCACTCCTCTTCGGATGCTCTGCTCCGACTGGAAAATGGCGTCTGCGAGGCTTTCCTTCGTAGACAGCACTACGCCACGGTGTTTTTTCGATCTAGAAAAGGCCTATGAGATCGCATGGAGACTCTCCACACGATGGGGGTGAGGTAACGCCTCCCAATCTATATATCTGAATTTTTACGAGATCGAAGATTCCGTGTACGGGTTGGAGGGAGGGGGGGGGGCCCTCTCTAGCCCAATGGAGCAGGAAGAGAGTATCTCACAGGAAGGTGTCCTCAGTGAGTCCCCTCTGCCCTGACCATCAATGGCCTCACCTCTGTGCTGCCGGAAGATTTCCTCGCTACGCTCTACGTGGAAGATCTTACGATCTTTTTTGGAGCGGCCCAGATGCCCACTCTGGAGCGTCGACTCCAACAGACGACTCTCGCTATGCGAAAGCGCACAGGTTTGGATTTCTATGGCCAGGATTAAGGTGATGCACTTCTGCCACCATCCACGGCTTCACCCCGACCCAGATTAGTTTCTTAATGGGGTGCGCCTGGAAGTGGTTGAATCGCACCGTTTCCTTGGTCTTGTATTCGACAGACGCCTCACCTGGGAGGCCCATATTCGCAGCCTTAGGGTCTTTTGTACCCGTGCCATGGATATTCTTCCTTCTATTATCTCCCTTTTTTACAACAAAGACACCCAAAACTAATTAATCTCAGTTTTATTTTAAAAACAAAAGCATATTTCCCATTCTCTAATAGTTAAAAACGCTGCATTTTTTTAAAAATTGAATATTACCACCTCTGCTGCTTCCCATTTACCATATAATTAATTTATAAATATCTGATAACTTCTCTAAAAGATTCTTATTTCTAATATATTTATAATGTCATATCCTTGAGAATGGATTCCTACCCGAAACGTCGGTACCAAGAAGCTATAATATAATAATGAACTTCCTAAATTCAGCCTGCTTATTTATCATATATATATATATATATATATATATATATATATATATATATATATATATATATATATGGTACGGTTACTGTATTTGATTTGAAAGACATCTGACTACTTTAGGTCCAGCGTGACATCCTCGTCCTCGAACTGGAAGACAGTACTCACTCAAGGAGCCCTTTTAATGTGTCCCCAAAATCATATTTCAAAGAAACCCTTTTATGCTAGTCTCATTTACAGTGATAGAAAACTGATATTATTAAAATTTAACAGCGCTGTATTAACTAAAAACATTCGAAAGATGGAATATATATATATATATATATATATATATATATATATATATATATATATATATATATATATATATATATATATATTCAAAGAAGTCCAGTAACATACATGTAAATGCAGGAAAGAAACCACAGTATTTTGGACCGATTTATTGTGAAACCAAGTTTTGAGGTAGGCATCCATTATCTTCAATCGCTGCCAAACTAATGAATAGAGAAAAATGATTAACCTAAGGACACACAAATTTATAAATCACAATTTGATTGGAGGGCTGATATGGAACGACATTTTTGAGTAAAGGCCGGATGAATCTTCTGCTTATTAAAAGATTACTGTTGAATTGCCCGTGAACCTTAAAAAAATAACATAGTGAAAATATCCCGTGTCTATTGTCGAGTAGCTTCGGAAAGAGAACCTGGTACCAAGAGCCACGATAACAACTGAATAACTAAACAGTGCTAATTATTCCTTCTAACATAAAGAGCTAGGCCACTTAGGAATGACCAGAATCACACTAATCAAGGGCCGGAAAATATAATCAAAACCATGAAAAATATATTTAATGCGTTCTTAAACACTGGATAATTCCCAGACGATGACAAACGCCAAAATGATCTTCATCTCCAAATCACCGGATATCCTTAATAGTTACAGACCTATATCGCTTCAGAACTTCAGTGGAAATCTCTTCGAAAAGATCTTTAACGGAAGACTTATAGAATATGTTTGTGAAAAACAAACTTATTAACGAGTAACAGTTTGGAGTCTGTAAAGGTAGAGACATTACAATGACACTTTGTATCATCACTGAAAAGATTGTCCAGACCAAAGCAGAGAAAATATATATCGACCTGGTCCTAACAGTAGAAAGTAGAAAATCTTTTGACAAAGTCTAGGTCAAGGACATGTAACACGAGATCTTATATCACAAGATGAACTATAACTCGAAGTTAATTGTCGATGACTATCTGAAAGATAGAAGAGCATATGTGGTTGCCAATGAATTTAAAGGACCCGAGTTCGAATTAAAAGCTAGATTCACCCAGAGGGCCTACCTCGGCCCCATGCTGTATTCGATCAATGCAGCGAGCATGCCACCATAGAAAATGCCTGGATTCCTAAATATTCAATTCCCTGAGGACATTAGTCAATTTATTCTTCAATTAATACAGGAATTAAGAGTTTCGCACAGAGACAACAGCCATCGAGATCGGCAACATCAACCAATTCAAGAGGGACTAAAAAAAAGAACGAAATAAAAAAGTTCACCATAGTCACGATCTCAAGCATATATGAGACAGATATTGAAGCAAAAAAACTCTACCAATATTATCCAAAAGGCAAAGTACTGGTATTAAATATAATTTCATCAGGCTAATATTTCCCTAAGAGGCTTAAAAGCAAGGAACAAAATATAGACCTATCTCGCAATAGGAATGGAGGCGTTCATCTATCCTCACATACCCCTAAACAGCTTATCAATATAACTTTTGGATGAATAGTGATTTCCAAATATTTATGCAATAAGAACCCATTTATATTATTACAATTCCTCAATTCCAGCCTCAAATGAAAAAAAATGGGGTTCTGCGGTTAAATCATTGGACCCAAATATTTTAGAATCATTTTAACTTTGTCTCTGCTACTTGAGTTAATGTTGTTGTAACTGACTAATTTTGGTGCGCTGATTAAAATCTGTGCTCAGATTCGTCCTAGCACGTAAGGTTCCTGAGTTATGAAACTAGGCTATATGGCTCACTTTGTCACCTTGGATCAATTAATGATATAATTATTACGAGTTTGAGAAGAATGAGATGTTTCTAGGCAAAGGTTTGGAATCGGAGCACCCTATTTGGCATTATGTACGTCCTTTTGCAGACCCAGACAAGATACGTATTATATATAAAAGAGGTACTAGTAGTACTCACCTAACTATAAATTTCTTTAAAAATGTTTGAGACTCTTGCTCTTGCGCTTGTACTTGGATATAGGATCCTCCTGTTGCAGGAACCAGCAGTAGTCACCCATCATGTTTTCGTTGAAGCAGCCTTGATACCTGCTTTCTATTATTGCGATATCTAGGTGGAACCTTTCTCCATGTTCGTCAATAATATCACTCATAAAAGATGGAAAGAAATCTAGATGCGAATGCAAGAAATGCATCTTAAGAAACATCCGACACCTGATTCGTTGATAGGCCTTTATCATGTTATCTACTAGTTCTTCATAGTTTTCAGCCCTATGATTACTAAGGAAGTTCTGCACTACATAGACAAGTGAATCCCATGCTTCCCACTCAAGTGAAGTTAGTTTATTTCTGAACTCCCTGTCACGTATCAATTCTCTGATCTCTGCCCTACAAAAGTTCCAGCTTTAAGTTTAGCATCAGTTTTCTTTGCACCAAATTTCTCTTTGAGATAGTGGAATTCATCAGAATCATGGCCCATTGCTTTAACAAAATTTGTGATAAGGCCAAGTTTGATATGAAGTGGTGGAAGGTAGATCTTCTGTGGATGTACCAAAGGCATGTGCTTCACATTGTATCGGCCAACTATGTGTTCTTCTCTTTCGGGCCACTAGTGTCACGGCTGTTCCATAGGCATAAGAAGCACATATTATTTGTATATCTTAGCTGCAGTCGAAGAAGTAAATAAATTACCTTTAAATCACCACAGATATTCCACTTATGATGCGAGTAATGAACATCTTCCAAAATAAATTTCATTGAGTCATATGTCTCTATCATCACAACAATAAGTGCGACAGGAATTGAAGGTTTTATGTTACCATTGTGTAGCAACACAGCTTTGAGGCTAGCAATGCTTGCATCGATGAATAAATAGTCTCCATTCATCAGGTAAATGCTCGTTTCCTAGCTCATTCACGAGGTCATTAACATCAGTACAGAAACAAGCACCATCTTCTTCTTTATAGAAGGCAGCTAAGGCCTCATGGCATTTACGGAAAGTAGATATTTTTGCACTGTCCGCTAGAAGATTCCATTGCTGTAGTCTAGAGCCCAACAGTTCTGCGTTCTCCTTTGACAATGACAAATCCCTCACCAAATCATTCAATCTTTCTTGATTTATCAACTGGGTCTTCTTTTCCTTAGAATCATCTTCATACATTTCATCGTCATTGTTATCCTCTTATCCAGGGGATGAATCATCTTCTTTAACTGCACTAGTTGATGGAGGAACTGGGATTGGCATCTACATATTATGGGGGACTGGTTTTATATCTGACCTAAAATCTGGATATACAATTTTTGACTTGTTGTTATTTGAGAATCCCGCAATATTTGTCATACAAAAGTAGCAATAAAAAACATGATTTGTTGTCTCACGCCAGACCATTGGTACAGCAAAAGGCAAACCTTTCCATTTGCCCTTTAAATACTGTGTGAACCCTGTATAACACACAGCACAAGATTTTTAAGGTGCCCAGGGCTTAACTTGGTCACCAACTTTACAACCAAAATAATAATTGTATGCAGTTTTCACTCTTTTAGCTAAATTTTGCTCCGCTAGTTGCTTGGAGTATACTCGTATCTTGCACAGATATAACAAAAGTTGTCTGGGCTATTTATACATCCTCACCGATTCATGTTTTTAACTTAGTTTGTATATATCCTGTTATATACTTTTGTACAATCTTATTTCATTTACAAATTAATTGAGAGATAAATCTGAAAGAAAAATGCAATTAATCACTATGTAAATATCGTTTCAACATCACTTCTATAATGGCTAAAATTGACAACGCAATAAAGCAGGAGTGTAACGCAGGAACCAAACACACACAACACATCCTCTCACTACGGTAGATGAAGCAACACTGCTCATATGTGTAACTAAAGAGTATGTGTGTAACTCAGGAACCTTACGTGCTAGAATAATTCTGATTACAAATTCGGAATCAGCATACTCGATATAGTATAAATCACAAGCAAAATCATTGTTGACTAATGTTATTTATCCAAAAGTTCAATCCTGAATTAAATTCCTGCCAGTCTTCAACTCCACTCCATATATCTTAATTTAAATTTTTAATAACTTTAATTTTAATTCGACTTCTAATTCATCTTAAATACACCTTTGTTCAACGATTAACTTATTGACCCCGGAGTTAAATTACTCGATTGGTTGGTTCTCCATTATTCCAGTTATTTTAAAACAGTGGATAAGTTTATCTCTATTCAAAGTTAGCTTTTTGTATCATTCTGTTCCTGTCCTTCACTCAAGTTGGTAAGTTTAGATTTATTTTTTAAATTTTTCACTCATTTATTTTTATATTCGCAATTTACCTTTTAAAATTTATTATATTAAAAGTAATTCATTTATATACATACGAGTATATGTATTTTCTTTTCAACGATTCCTTTTAACTAAGGATTACACTTAGTAACCCCCCCAAAAAATTCTAAGTCTTTTAGGTTTTTTCAAATGATTTACGACAATTTTTCACGGCTGCATCCGAAAATGACATCCGTTTCTTGCGATCAGGTCAGGTTATTGTGCTAAGTCATTTTTTAAAAATACGATCTTATAACTAAATACATTACATTTTTGTGACCTTTTCGGTTAATTTTTTTAATATTCCTCATCAAAAATAGGTTTTTAAGATAAAAAAATCGTTTTCTAACACAATTTATTAATTAAATTTTACAAAAGTTGATTTTACTGTACAATGAATAGTAGGCATTGATAAAAGTAAGAACGTGTAAATTGGATATTACTGTAGGGGAATCGTCACTTCTGCATCCCCCCCGTTCACTCTTGGTAGAGGCACAAGGCGGTTACCGCAAAGACATCCGGCCCAGGCATCGGCGGGTCAAAAGCGTAACCGCAGCGTCGCACAACTCGGTGCCATGAAAGACCCTAAAGGTCAAAATGCAAGATCTCCCCCAGGAGAGTGAGATCCAGTTTCACGTCAAATAAGAAATTGGAGACGTTTATCTCCCAAGCTCGAAGGCTAACGAGGAGCCGATGTAAGAAAACCCGTTGGGCAAAAGAACTCTCCTGGGGCCTTTCTCAAGCCCCCCCCCTTACCACTCCCCAGTGGGGTGACAAGGTATAAATGAGGAACACTGAGGAAAATCGAGGTAGTATACGTCAGATTCCAGGTGACGAAGTCCTCGATTAAAACCGAGGAACCTAGACTGGATTGGTAGTGTACTTAGCTCGCCAGACCAAGAAGTACCCTGCAAGAGAGGCAGGGCTACCTACCTTAAGGGGCTAAGAAGAAGCTCATTCTCTAGCTAGTCCCTGGTTATCAAACCAAACGATAAGTTAACTTTGGTAAGTTCAACTTACTCTCGCCAGAGAGACTCCTCATATCCTGGTGAACCTTAAACACCAGGGGTATTCCTCGTCCTTGAGGAATTAAGAGAAGAAGAAGGAAAAGGCTCCCCCCTCGAGCCCGTTACTCGGTGGCCACACCGAATTCCTAAGTTAACTTGGTAAGGAACCAAGTTCAAATTATTCTCGTCAGAGAAACCCCCTTCCGTTATACTTCCCCTTGAGGAAGACTGGAACTAAGAAGAAGCTCATCCTCGAGCTAGTTCCTGGTTACCAAACCGAACTTTAAGTAACTTATTCTCGTCAGAGAAACCCCATCTCATCGATCCTCGCCCTTGAAGAAGACCCTCCCCGAGTTCAGTCCTCGTCCATGAGGAATTAAGTAACGAAGGAGAAAAGCTCCCCCTCGAGCTCGTTACTCGGTGGTCACACCGCACTCCAAGTTAACTTGGTTTAAGAACCAAGTTCGACTCCCTCTCGCCAGAGAGACCACGACTACCTTGGTGTTGCATAAAGCACCGTAATTGTTCTCATTCCGTGAAGAACCCCCTCCCCCCGGAATACCGTGTGGACCCCCAGCTGCTACCCTCGCCAAAACGACCTTGTGATCCTGCCCACCTACATCTGGCCAGGCGGCACACGTCGTGAGTCAATAACATTCCTGAGGCCTTTTAAATTCCAGTAGAGTCCGTGAGCCTAAATCTTATATTATTGTTGTGTGTAGAGAAATTAACCAATTTTTGAGGGTCAAACTAATTTAATTAATTCTTGTTTATGATAATATTCCGAGTATTGCTGTAGTTAATGTTTAGATGTTGTGTATTCAATGGTTAAAGTTAAAATATAAGTTTATTTTGGGATTATTGTTCGTTTCTCTTATATCCTTACGTGTTGCGGAACGGCTCTGTTATTTAAGATATTAAGATATCAATATATTAGCATTCTTAGCACTCTTAGAACAAAAAGGGAGGGGGGGCATTCTACGACAATTACATCATCTAGTTCTGAACTCAGGGCATGAACTTCCACTTCTTTGAACTCCTAGAATGCTCAGCGGTAGGGATGTCTCCCTCTTAGAGTCCAACAGTAACAACCCTCATAACTGCATCTAAGCATCCTTAATACCTGGTCTCCATCACTTTCATGTCTTGATAGTTCAGCAAAGGACTTTGACATGCTGAGATCGCGAGCTGGATCATTTAGCTCTTTTAGAGAACAAGGTCTGCTGACCAGAGTCGCGTGCTTTCACTTATTCTAATATATGACCTTACGAGCCTAAAAACTTTCAATAATCACCCGACCAACCTTGGAGGGACCTTGGCAATTATATCATTCGCAAAAAATGTAAAACAACATAAGGGTTTCAAATTTCGTTAGAATCTGCTAAATAGTTATGATGTTATTGCCAGATAATTCCCGGGCTAACCTTAGGAGGACCTTGACAATTACGAGGGGCGGTCAATAAGTTTTGCAATTCGGATATATGGAAACGAGATATGAGGAAAAGTGTTTTATTATTTTTCAGTATAACTACCTTCGACTTTAATGCACTTGCGCCACTTGTCCCAGAGGCTTTGAATTCCCGACAACCAGAAATCTCCCGACTGCTGTTCAATCCACTCCTGGACGGCGAGCTGGACATCTTCATCGTCCCCAAACCGGCGTCCACGCAGTGCAGCCTTGAGCGGGCGGAATAAAAAGTAGTCGCTAGGGGCCAGATCTGGACTGTAGGGGAGATGGTTGAGCTCCTCGAATCAGCACTCGCGCAGGGCAGCTTGTGCAACTCTGGCCTTGTGGACTTTGACGACGTTGAAGTCAATCATGTGGCGTGGGGTTTCTAGGGACCCAGCGGGCAGAGACCTTGGTCATGGGCAAATTGTCGTGGATGATGCTGATAACACTTTAATGTGATATTCCAAGTTCTCGATCGATTTCTTCGACCTCCACTCGTTGATTTTCGAGGATCATCCTCTCCACACGGGCCACATTGTCCTCGTTGGTCACGTCTGACGGGCGTCCTGGACGGGGGTCATCTTCAAGGGACTCACGACCATGGCGGAACTCCCTATTCCAGCGAGCAATGGTTGCATAGGAAGGGGCGGTGTCGGTGTCTACTGCAACCATGCGTTCACGGATCTCCTTTGCATTCTTGCCTTCCTTGGTAAAAAAGTTGATCACTGCGCGGTGCTCAACCTTCTCCATTGTTGAAAAAATTGTAACTAACGATCTGCGATCGGCTACTGCTTCTTATATAGACGAGGCAGAAGCGTGCGGCTGCAGGTCCTGACTTGTCATAACTTGTCCTAACACCCCCATAAACAGCTATCCCCCTTTCTCTGTTTTGCCCTACCGATTCGCAAAACTTATTGGCCGCCCCTCGTATATCATTTGGAAGTGAATATATAACAACATAAAGGATTCAAATTTCGTTAGAATCGGCAGAATAGTTACAATGTTATTACCAAAACAAAAAAAAAGAGAAAAACGGGGACCGACATAGCGATATATAGAGTCGCACGCGACTAAACTTCATCTTCAAAAACACTTTTTTTCTTCACTTTCTTCAACACTGAAAGAATCTTGGTCACAAATGTCAGGAAGTTCTCTAAAGACAGGTACTGGAATTTCATCACAATGAGCTAAAGGACGACGTGCTGATTAAAGATAAGGATATTTGAGGCTGCTCCAGTTTTTTCTGTTGTTCCCAGTCAAATCAATAGCGCAGGAGTAGCAGTCAGTGCCATGGTTTGTTGGCTCCCTCTAAAGAGAATTCCAAACTTCAGATAGCTCTTCTTGCCCATGGTCCAACGAAGCAGATACTCAGTGCGTGTTTTGCATACCATGTATGGTGCCCAAGTTTCATACCAAAATAAACATGGTTTGTAAGCTTTATGAAACTTGTAGAGGATTCCTATTAGAAACAACGGTATATTCGCCACAGATGTAGCAGAATTCATTGGGCTAATTTTTCAAGATATTCTGGCTGAATCCAATTAAAAAATGTCCGCATGTAAACTCTTCAGAATTCTTTTATTTAAGGAAATAAAAAAGTTTTTTGCATCATATAGCTATAAAATACCTGCACATGTAAATGAAAGAGTTGACCTAATTGAGCAAAGCCAATGAGATTTTTGGATTCAGAGCATCAAAAGTGTCCCAAATTAGCTAAAAAGACTTAGACATTAAATTTGGTGTTGGTCAGTGTTATTAGCTTGTATATTTTATAATTAATTTATTGTACTCCATAATAGGCTGAGGATGAACATAGTCAATGTTAGAAACGTCAACATATACATGTTCTAAATACACAGGTTCCGTATACTGCAAAACAGGGGGGTAAAAAAATATCAAAATTCTTATGAGATGCCATCTTATTTGATTCATTTTAGTGCAAAAACTATTTTGCAAAAATTTCAGATGAAAAAAATGAATATTGAGAGGTGGCAACACGCACTTTAATATTGCTGATTTCCATGGCACCGAGGAGGTACATCAAGCGCCACGTTACTTTCTATAATGAGACTTACCCAGCAGACCTAACATACCACTTTCTTTTTCACTTCTATTGGAAGTGGTTACTCATTTGAGGCAGCTGCAATAAAAATGGTCTCTTGGATTTGTCAGTGAAGTTTTTTCCGTAGTTCGACACAACTTGTAACAAATACTGCTTTTGCTCCTCGTCATTAGTTATCAATTTGTTTTATTCCTCCATGAGCTTAACTTCTGTTTCAGCAATGTCATTAACAACTTTTAGATCATTAGCAAATTTTTAGAAATCGAAAAGCATTCGGCCAGGCGAGTCCTCAACCGATTTGTTAAAAAAATTGAGGACAGCCTAATAAGTGTTTTGAAGAAAGAGGCTGTGTTTGTTGTCACAAACTCACAAAGGTGCTTCTTGCCAGATCTGCTAAATTCTTCAAGGCATCTTTCATCTTTTCCTTTGTCTCGAATCAGACACCATCCTCAAAAAGGCCATGGCAATTAACTCTTCCGAAAAATACCAGAGATGGTTATTAAATTTATTCAAGACAGCATTGATAATCTTTTCATTCGTTATTTTGTAGCAATGAAATTCTTCAAGAAACAACAAATCATTTTGTGTGGCACTGGCTGCATTTGGTGCAGAAAATCAGTGCTTTACATAGATTGAAGTGGCAAACTTGCATATTTCTTCCAAATATTTTGCTTCCTTGAGTGAAACTTTGAATTGACTTTTGAAAATGAAAGTTTTCATGAAGTATATAAGTTTTGCCATCCATCTAGCTCTGTGGTATGCTCTGTTTTTTTTTTTTGTTTTTTTTAATTTTACATTCCTAGAGGAGTTTTTTTCATAATTAATATCGTTAACTCTAAGGGTTCCTTGTAATCGTCTGGAATTTATCTTTTTTTTATCAGTTCTGTAGAAAATTTCATCATTATATCTTTCTTTTCTTGAGGATAATTTTCAAAATTGTCTTGGTTTATGTTATTACATGCTTTTTTAATCTTTTGAATAATGAAGTTTCAGGGCCAGAAGAAGTTTGAAGAGTAGGTGCTACCACTGCCTCTAAACAATTTCAAATATGTAATGCCGGCAGGGGAGACACACTAAGTGCCTTGAGGAATTTTTGGCACTCCATGTAGCTGTTCTGTACCACTTTCTGATATTAAAATCGGCAGGCGATCCATGATTTCTTCTCCTGATATGTCTTCAAGAAGTTTTCCATCTCAATGAACAACTATCAAGAGCTTCTCAGTATGAAAATGTTTTTTTGACTTCTCACTGAGTGTTTTTCTTGATTTTTGTCGAGTTCGACGGATAGTAGGGTAACTGACATTATAGTCTTCAGATTTGTTCTTCCCTGCACTCAAAGTAGTAGGAATAATAACGAGAGAGGCTGAGCGGTCACTTATCTTGGTAACATCTAAAGAAGAAAGAATATTTTTGGTCAATATTTTGGCCTTTTTATTTGAAAAACACTTTGATGTTCAGGGTTTTGGTTCATGGTATAGATCTTCTACTTCTGTTTCACTTAAAACATTGTTGGAACTAGTGCTACTTGCAAGAACAACTGCTTCTTTGAATGAAGCTCTTTTTCGTCCCCTTTTTGCTCCATTTACTCTTGCTGCAGTTGTACTTCAAGTTTACGCTGTTGTTACTTCTTGTCTATTTCAATCATTATCTCTTTCCTTCTTGCTCTCTGTAGACGAACTAACTCTTTATCTTCTTCATTGGGGATTATTTCATTAGCATTTACATGAGCAATATCAAATAGCTCATCTAGACTTTCCTTCCCTTTCTTTTATTTTATTCTTGCATGCAGGAATTTTTGTCTTTGCTATTTTTAAGTTGTTTCCAGTCAGCGTGTAATCTATTTTCTTTACTGCATTACATTTATAAGTGGGTGGTATCCGAGTTTTTTGCTACACATCTAATACATCACTGATAGTTAAGTTTAAAACTTCTCTCTCTTGTTTAGCACTTTTATGATTCATCAGCAAAGGGATAACTTCTTTCTTTGATGGTAACTTGCTATGGCTCAGGTGTGCTATTGGTTGACCAATCAACCAAGCTTCAGTTGAACTTTTGGTTGTCTTAGTGAATCCAGTTAAATTCTTGTAATTGGGTAAATCAGGAACAGAGACGCACAACCTCTTCTTCCGCCTGCAAGCAGCACGCTAAGTCATGTAAGGTGCGTTTTTGACCTGCCTCAACATCTTGTAACAATTGTTCAGGTTCGATTTCTTCAGTCAAAAGAGAACTTAAATTTATATTAAATCATCTATATGGATTGCTAATGTTTGTAAAACTTAAAATATTACTCAAAAATATACCTGTAATGCAAGAACAATATAATCAATGAGTAATTAAGTATTAGAGAAGCATTGATAGTTTACTATAATTTTCAATAAATTTAAAATATTCAAGTGCTGAGTGCCACCTTTAAACATTATCTATTTGACTCAAATATTTTGCTACAATGTTTTTACATGAAAATGAATCAATTAAGTTAGTATCTTGATAAATTTATCATGGTCTGCTTTTTCATCACACCCTAATATATATATACATATATATGACCTTGACAGTGAACACATCCCGTCTTTGTACGATCGAAAGCTATAGGCCAGTTTAGGTTGGCGTGCAAACTAGCAGCAATTATCTACCTGTTCTACCACGTTCAGACTAATGCTACTTGATCAAGGTAATGTATGAAAAATTACATAGAAACAAGTAATCAAAGATCTTACAGGATATGACCCCGAGAAAAGCCACTAGGAAAAATTTACATTGCCTCGGTAAGGACATGAACCTCAGACCTCTGGTTATCTAGACCAGCACTACCGCTTGAGCTAACGGGACTAACAGCAACGACGACATATTTTCCCCAAGTAGACCCTCCGTTCGCATCTCCAAAGACCATCTTCCAATGAAACTGTGCTTGTAGGATGGTATATGTTAAAACTGCAAGGTGAACACAACCCTTCTGTGTACGACCAAAAACTATCGGCCAGTGCACAACAGAGGAGGTAGTCTCATGGTTTGGGGCTGCTTTACTACCCATAGTGCAGGATCACTTCACGTCATTGGTAAATAAATGGATGATGCCACGTATCGAAAGATACTAGAGGATAATCTGGTTCCGAGTGCGAAGAAATTCTACGGCCGACATTCATGGATATTTCAGCAGCACAACGATCCTAAGCACACGGTAAAATTAACTCCAAAAATAGTTTAAGAAGAGAAAAAATACATTTCCTTCCATATCCAAGTCATTCGATCCTATTGGGCATTTGTGGTGAATAGTGAAAGAGAAACCCAGGTCACGTTGCCTCTTTGAGGAAGATTTGCGTAAAAGAGTGGAACGAAATATCAAGAAATGATTGCGAACAGCTAATAACAACCTATGCGAATCATCTTCGTGCTATTATTACGCCCCAAATAATAAATCACTGAACTGGTTATTATTGAATACTTTTATCACCTTCTAAATTTTGCTTACAAGCAATTCTTGTTATATATAAAGAAAATCTTTCTGATTTTTATTTCTTCTGTTAAGATATACATGTCTACTTAGTTTCCTGTTAGTTATATAAACAGACGAAAGCATGAAATATTGAAAATTTAATTGTGCAAATATTTGTGTAACCTCATCATATATATATATATATATATATATATATATATATATATATATATATATATATATATATATATATATATATATATATATATATATATATATTTATATATATATTGATTACTGTTTTGTTTTAGACTCAGAATCCTTAAGAAATCAACTTGGAAATCCTCAGGACAACAACTTTTGGTTAAAAAATTGTAGGAAAGATTGACGACATCTTAAGGCGCCAAATATTTGCATCTCACCAGTTCTAAAGCAAAGATTGGACGATACATGTCAAGAAGCTTGACGAGTAGGGACAATAAACGAGATGCTTGGATAAGAACGCAAACAGGATGACAGTCATATTAAAAAGAATTTAATTTCTCAAATGGAAATTGACATGAGGTACTGCCAGGGAAAACGATAGTAGGTGGACGAATGGAATCCCAAACCTTTATACATAAGGAGGCGCAGGAGAGGACCTCGCAGAAGGTTTAGGCAAAGATTTCGTTCAATGGCTGGAGCAGTGTGGCACACTCGTGACCTGGACCGTGTCCGGTGATAGCTTCCATTTGTCGAGAAATGGGGTGAGGGAGAGTCTCGCGTCCATAATACTCTACTCGGGTCGTATAAATTGCATACAATTTCATTTCCCTAACTTGACCACTTTTTTACGAATTTCTTCAAACTTCCTGCAAGAAATTACTCCCTTCTTTTTTCAATTATTTTTATAATAAAATAGCCCTTTGCTACATTTCACTCAATAAAAGTAGACACTTGGGTACATTCCATCGACGACGGGTCCAGAAATTTCGGGCGACTTAATAAGATATGCCTCTGGCTCGAGGCCTCTCTAACGTCTCTTTCTGCCCCCCTCGATTTGTATCTTTTTGGAATCAAGAGATATGGCTGTCTCCCACAATTCACCGTTATTATTATTTCTTTTAAACTTCGATTTGTATATTAATAAAAACAAAAGCATAAAGAGAGAGAGAAAAAAAAAAAAATCACCGAAATGCGGATATAAACGACCATGGAATTTAACGCCAGGAATCCCAAAACCACATTCCTATTTTTCACATTTTTCACTAAAGATGGTCGTGACAAATACTTAAAAACCGCATTATCGAGTAGGACTTGACGTGCGCTAAAGATATCAATCAAGCTTCTCACAAACAATCTCTTTCACTAAATTTAGGAGAAGAACATTTTTATTTTGCAATTACTCCCCGCTGGATCACTTCACCCGCATAGATGTGTTTCTGTGAGGGATTTACTCAGGATCAATCTGCCTTAGTTGATGCATTTCTGACAGGAATTTATTCAGGACCAACCCACCATGATAGATACGTTTCTGCCAATGATTTACTGAGGACCAATCCACCGTAATAGATGTGTTTATGCATGGAATTTATTTAAGATCACTTCACCCTAATAGATACGTTTCTGCCAGGGATTTACTCAGGATCAATCCAACCTTATTGATGCGTTTCTGCCAAGAAATTATTTAGGATAATTCCACCCTTATATGTGTGTTTGTGAAGAGGATTTATTCAGGATCAATCCACACTAATAATGCTCTTTTGTCATGGATTTATCCTTGATTAGTTTTTTGTATAACAATGACTTTAGAAGAGTTGTGCGATCTATTAAACGCTACTCACCTACATAATTACCGTATTCTCCGCTATTGTCTACCCAGGCTTTGTATTTTTTATCGAACCTCTTAATTAAGCATTCTGACTGAGGTGTACCCGTTGGTTATTGTTTTATAAAATGTGTCTAGAGATTATAAGCAATAACACTGCAGCGTCTCATCATTTTTCCAGAAAATGTTTATGAAACCTTGTTTCAGATACGTTTAGGAATGTAATAACCTTGACTTACATAGCATAGGGGCAATTTTCTGAAATTCGATTTCAACGACCCTCCAGATATTTGTTGCAATGAGCATTTTCACATAAAATGGCCAAGATTGAGAAAATTTCCCAAGAATAGAATTAAAAAGTTAAAACGATGGCATTCAGCCAAGAAATAAAAGGGTTCGACCAGAATTTCGACCTCTTACCCCTATAGATCTCTTTATATATAGATTAACGGGCTAAAAAACGTAATGCAAGCAGAAAATTCATTTTAAATCTGCTGGGGATACTTTTCTCGAGAGAAAATAAGGTGTAAGGCTCGCAGAAATTTTGTTACCGTTAATAATAACACTAAAAAAACAATCCTAACTAAAAAAAACTAAAGCAAAACGTTTGTTGTGAGCCCAATCATACATGAAAACTGACTTTAGCAAAATTATCTTCAGATAAGAACCAAGAATCACTCTGGATGGACTTAGATGGCAGAGAAAAAGTTTGAGTTGTCAATGGATAGCAGGTAAATCTGTTCCCTAAACAATAGCAGGGAGAAGAAAACTTGGGGATTTGGGCTTCCATTCGTGGAGACGAGATAGTAGGGCATCTAAAAGTAGATAGTAGCGTCAAAATGGAATCGATGACGCTGTGAAATTCTCTGTAGGAATACTTACCACGTCGGTTCGTGAGACATTCAGTGAAGATAAGGCTTGCTAACACTTTTGAAGTATATCCAATAGAAAACGTGGATCATCTTGAAGAGAGACGTTTACGTAGATGACAGGCAATTTAAAAACAAAAGTGACATCTTAGAAGTCATTCAAGATGTTGCAAAGAATGTTTCGTTGATTGTATAAAAACCTTCACTTAAACATTGGACAACAAACAGACTTTACAATTATTCTTGTTTCCTTGGTTTAGTCATTCTTGAACCGCTTTTATTTAAAATTATGTTTTATCTAATTTCCTTTCATTGTATTTCTAATATTTAATTCATATATTTGTTTAAATTTGTTATATTTTGCTATTATATGATTTGTTTATTCATTTAGGTTGATAACTTTCTATTCCTACTAATTAACAATCTGCAATTGATCAATTGTCAGTAAAATAGTCAATCCAACAATAATTTGTCCTTTTACTCTCATATAGCACTTAGATTCCATATATTTACATTATATTTTCTGCTCATGGTATTATTAAATCATGAAAAACCACAACAAAATGAAGCCATTTTACGAGAACATTTGCTATTTTCAATTTTTTTCATATAATCAATAAATAAATACTCAAGATGTCGTGGGTCTATGGGTTGATCCAGGTTGATCCCTACTGTAATCAAGGGAAGTTCGAACTTTTGACTCTTAGTATCCTTGGGTTGCGAACTTGATTCTTGAGATTTATAATCCAACCGGGAGCAGTATCAAGAATTAATAAACTTAGCTATTGTATTATTCACTTTCAACGGTCATTTAGAAATATAATAAATTATTCCGTACTAAATCCAAACCCTAGGGGGACACCAGCGTTAATGAGGCTCAGTTCAAAATACTTGCCATTGAAATCTATTCTTTTCGTTCTTGCCTCTCAACCAGTATTCAATCATATATTGCAATCTACGAAACAGTCTGTCATATATGATTATTTTTCAGTAATGAAATGTATAAAGATGTTTTTATTTTAACACTCTGCATTGCTTGGCTCCATACTTTTAATATAAGTATCAAATGCTTATTAGTGAATCGTCATTTTCGTGCCTTAGTAAATAATAATAAGTAATTTCCCCCATATCTTCGATAGCCATGAACTAAATCAACGATTTTTTTTATATTTCTTTTTAAGCCAATTTAATTATATTTAATTTTTCTGTTTCTCCTCAGAAAATGCATTATATCACTGAAACTCCAGCATAATTATGATGCAATACCCCCCTCCCCGCAAATCCTTTTTGATTATGTATCAATATGCTATTGTGAAATTATTGCCTCATCGTATATTTCGGGATTTAAAATAAAGACGACCACTTTTTTACGGACATCATTCACATGCTCTCCCATTCCAAGGTCAAAGATGACAAAACTAGGTCGATAAATAGTTATATAAGGGTTGTTATCGCGTGAGAGAATTACGTTGCTACCCTTGTCATGCGGGGCTTGTGTGTCAATTATTTACAAGTTCAAGAGGGTTAATAGCGTATTTTTGTAGCTCTGGAAGCAAGGAATTTAGTAAGTAAGATGTCAGGTGTTGTTTTTATAAATGCAATAAGTTAGATTGCAGAGATGTGAAAAAAATATGTTCAAAATTTGAAATAAAACCATAGAAAATTCCGGTGCCCATTACAAGGTTTCCAAACAGATTCGAAGATTGAGTGATGCCTGTGAGAAAGATAATGATAAATGAAACAGAGGGAATGAATAAATTATAAATCCTTGAGGCAACTCCATAATCTCAATGGAATTTTGCTAGCGGGACTCTAAACATAAAAATCATGACACATTCACTAATGAAAAAGTTCAAACTAGAAAAAGCACCCATGAAAGGAAACGAAAAAGCACTCGGGGAAAGAACTCGAGAAAGCATTTAGGAAGAAGTCAGGAAAACACTTGGGATAGCACTTGAGAAAGCCCTTGGGAAAGAATTTGGGAAGCAGTAGCGAAAATGCTCGGGAAAACACTGGATAGCGCTCGAGAAATCACTTGGGAAAGAACTCGAGAAATCACTCGAGATAACACTTGAGAAGACACTCGGAAAGCACTCAAGAAAACACTGTAAATCACTCGGGAAAGCACTCTAAAAATAAATTGGGAAAGCACTCGAAAAAACACTATGGAAAGTACTCAGGAAATTATTAGAGAAATCATTTCAGGTAAGCTGTCGTGAAAGCACTCAGGTAAATACTCGGTTAAGCACTCTGGAAACCACATGGGAAATCACTCGGGAAAGCTCTAGTGCAAAGTAATAGCAAAAGCACTCTGGAAAACACCCGGAGAAGCACTTGGGGAAATCATTGGGAAAGTTCTATGGAAAGCACTCAATAAAACATTTTGGAAATCACTCGGGAAAGCACTGGAGAAATCATTCGGGATATCACTCGAGAAAGCACTCGGGAAGGCAGTCAAGAAAACATTCTGAAAATTACTCAGACAAGCATTTGGAAAAGGTCTCCAGACAGCACTCGAGGAAGCACTAAGGCAAATTACTTGAGAAATAACTCAGGTCGCCACTCGGGAAATCCATCGGTATAGCTCTCTATAGAGCACTCGAGAAAGCAGTTAGGAAAGCATTCCGGAAATCAGTCGGGAAACACTCCGGAAAGCACTTGTGAAAGCACCCTTGAAAACAGTCAGGATAACACTCCAGAAATACATCGACATAGCACTCAAGAAATCATTCGGTTAAGCACTCTGGAAAGCAATCACGAAATCACTCGAGATAGTACTAGAGGGAGCAATTGGGTAAGCAGTCGGAAAATTGCTCGGGAAAGATCTCAGGAAATCACTCGACCAAACACTCGGTTAAACACTCTGAAAAGCACACGGGAAAGCACTCGGGAAAACATCCGGGAAAGCACTCGGGAAACCATTAGGAAAACACTATAAAAAGCACTTTGGAAATCACTCGGGAAATCAATCGCGAAATCACACCGGATACCACCCGAGAAAGCCCTTGGGGAAAAGACTCGGGAAATCAGTTAGGAAAGCTCTCGAGAAAGCACTCGATAAACCAGTCGATCAAGCAATTGGGAAAGGTCTCGGGAAAGCACTCAAGGAAACAATTGGGAAATTACTTGAAAAATAACTCAGGTATGCACTCGGAAAAAAGCCATCAGGATAGCACTCTAGAAAGCACTCGAAAAAGCAGTCAGGAAAACTCTGGGGAAATCCCTTGACATAGCACTCAAGAAATTACTCGATTAAGCACTTAAGAAATCCCTCGGGATTCCACTCAAGAAATCACTCAGCATAGCACTAGAGGGAGCAATTGGGAAATTACTCGAGAAAGCAGCCAGGAAAGCACTCGGCAAATCGCTCGGAAAAGATCTCAGGAAATCACTTGGCTAAATACTCAGTTAAGCACTCTGGAGAGCACACGGTTAATCACTCGGGGGAAGTACTGAGAAAAGCACTCGAGAAATCATTAGGAAAAAGCTATGAAAAGCACTCTGGAAATCACTCGGGATACCACTTGAGAAAGCACTTGGGAAAGCATTCCAGAAAAACCTCTGGAAATCAGTCGGGAAGTTCTTGAAAAAGCACTCGAGAAATCACTCGGGAAATGCCTCGCGAAAGCACTCGGAAAATTCCTCGCGATAGCATTCGAGAAAACACTTGGGAAGCACTCCAGAAAACACTCGCTCTGGCACAAACCCCATACATACTCCCCGAACAACCGTGAAGAAGGCTCTTTACGATATTTCCAAAGCTAGCGTGGTAGCATGGGCGACAAAAGCGAGCAGCTTGGTCTGCATACTGATTACCCGGAATTTTCATTTGACTTAGGGCACAAAAAAATGCACCTTATATATGCTTGAAATTTTAATGAGTCACGTGGGAATTCCTTTTTTCTAGAGGATGAAAGGGGGTGATATAAAGCTGGCAAGGGAAATTTAAAACACATCTCTAGGCAGTAAAAATTATAAAATCGGTAAAACTAAAGGTAAGAAAGAAGCGAAACCAAGAGGAATTTAACAAATCGAGACTAGACAAATGGACGCCATCTGAGACAAAGACCTGCCTAAGAACTCACAAAAGTAAACTGCTACTGCACACACCACTAACTGACTTTGAGCCATCTGAGTATACCGACCAGAGGATTGTATATACAGTCCTTGATTTACAAAAAAATATGGGGTTAGAGTATAGGTTCGGTGCCCGCTACAGTATGAGAGGCAGAATGTTAGAAAAATAAACGCCTCAGCAACAGCAGATCTATGGATTTATCCTGGTGCCATATTACAGTACAAACCTTTAAATGGGATGAAATTCAACTTGGTAGACTTTCTGAAAGAAAGAAAGATTACCGAGGATAGAAAAAAGTCACTCATCCTATCTGCAAGTGGCTTCGAAATAGATGACAGTCTATCAAAGGGTGGTACTATTGATGAAGCAGTGAAGATACATTTATGGATCTCATAAAAATAACTTGTGTTAAATACGAACGATATATCTCAGATAGACCTGTGGTTTATGATAGGGAAGAGGCAGAAGGCCACTTTTAACATATCGGCGAGGTACGAAAGGCGCCACTAGACAATCAACTATCATATTAAGAATGGAAGATAGCAATCTTACGGCCGTTACTGATCCGAAAGACTACAAATGACCTCCGTAATCCACTTAGATTGAATAATCGTCTATGGCAGGGGTGGCCAAGTTCTTTGATAAGAAAAGCTACATAGGATACTTTTCGTACATATTTGAAAGTTGAAGTGCTGCAGAAATTATTTCTTTAAAATTGCATTTAAAAGTGTTGAAAAATACCAGTACTTCATAACAACCCCACTCACCATTACCAAAACTTGTTTAATCTTTGCTGGCTTATACATCCATGAATGTTCAAAAACAAAATTGCTGTTTTAAATTTGTGTTTAAAAATTTGAATGATGCAAAATTAAAATTTATTGAAGTCCTACTCACTGGTGTAAAACATTTAATCTTTGGTCTTTGAAGACTTTTGTTAAGATTTCATTTTTCTAGTTAAAATGTTAAAATCTGGCTAGAATGATGTTACGTCTGTTCTGAGAAGCTCAGTAAAGTGTCTGTTTTTGAGGATAGCACGATGCTTTGACTTGAAAAATTTCCTAACAGAGAAGAAGGATTCACAGCTGTAAGTTGTTCAGAAAACGGAAAGAAGCTGGAAGCCAAATTTCTGAAGATTAGGATATTTTGCTTCTGGGATTTGTTTTCCCAAATCAGTAAGAGATGAGATTTTTTGGGCTAGTTTCAAAGCCAAATCTTCTTGCAGATCAATAAGTTTTGTTTATATTCAAGTAACATTCAAGATAAAAGGTGTAGCAAAAGGACAGCCCCCACCAAATACATCGATTGCCACGGATTCAAAAGTAATTCATAGCATTGTTTGAGCCATTTTACTTTCGCAAGTCTTTAAAAAAATCATGATAAAGAGTGTCTAGGTTTTATGGAATTCTGTTAATTTACTCTCTTGAATTTTAATGTTCGGAAAAGCTGCTAATCTTGATTTAAGATATGGAAAGTAGTCAAATATTTTTGAAGCCAGATCTCTTGGAAAAAGCTTTATTCTATTTTGAAAACTTAAAACTGATTGGGCTAGTTCTGTAATAATTTTGTTCCGCCCTTGAAGTGCAAGATTTAAATATTGAAGTTGTTGCATTACATATGTACAGAACATCAGATCTTGTATCCATTCGTGATCTTCTAGTTATGGGTAATTCTTTCTTTGTTCTTTCATTAAGACAATATGTAATTGGTTCAAAAAAGGGCAACAAACTTATTCAAAAGATTGGTAGTTGACAGCCATCTTACAATACATTAGAATGAAAGGTCATTTGGCTTTTCTTCAAGCCCAATTCACTTATAAAATTTCTGAATTCACGGTGTGTTTTGGCTGAATGAATTTCACAATCTCTAAAACGTAATTTATAAATGTCAAACTTAAACGGTTTACTTACCGAATGCTCAAGATGGATGATACAGTGAACAAAGAGACATTCAAGATAGATGGGATCTTGTGTTAGTTGTCAAACTAGGCCAGCCTTGTGACCTACCATGGCTGGTACTCCATCAGTTACAATGCTGACAAGTTTATGCAGTGGTAGTTGAGCATCTGACAAAGCTTTGTCAAGTGTTTTTTATGTCAATACCTTTTGTGGTTACGCTTAAGTTTATCAGATCCAAAAATTCTTCTAATTTTTTAACATTTGTAACATACCGAACAAATATAGACACTTCAGGGATATCTTGAATGTCAGTAGATTCATTCAGTGTTAAGTTGAAAGTCATGCAGCTTTTCAGATCATTCTGTAGTAATCAAGCGACAACAGAACTTATTTATGAAATACCTCATTCTGTAGTGTGGCGAGAGATGGAGATTTGTTATATTGCCTGTTTAAGTTTTGAATTATATGGTGCATGGATTTTATAAATTTAACTAAAAACAATCTTCACTATAGATCAGAAAAGTATTTACTTCAGTAAGCGAGCACTTAACCTAACATTGAAAGCATCAAGCGAAGTGGTGCAAGTTCAACAGCATCTCAAAACTACTTGTTTTTACTTTGTCTCCACTATTTGGAAACTACATAAGACTACAAAAGACTATTTATTCGTGTAGGAAAGCAATTAACTACCGTATATTGCGTATAATATTCGAATCATTTTATGATGCTAGAAAGTTAAGCACTGAGTCAATACAATCAAACGCAGCCAAAGGAGCATTAGTGTAACCCGCGAGCTGGAAGTTATTCCACTCGGTTCGTCACAAAAATTCATTGTGGGGGTCGAGAGAGCTTTGGACCTGGGTTGACAGTATATCATCACTTCCATGTAAATCTTCGAGAAATGATCACTGGAAGTTAGAAGTCTGATGAGCACAATAAAAGGTCTACATTAAAAAAAGTTTACAATAAAAGCGACTCGACGATATGAATCCTCCACAGGAGATTACATTCATCAAAATCAGCTAATAATAAAACGGTAGAGATCAGACTTGGTCACTGCCAAATCCAGTGGAAGGAACAAATACAAAATAGTTAAAAGTGTCGATAAGAAAACCTGTAGACCCTGCTGAGCAGTACGCAGGGAAAGGAGTGTAGAATAACGTGTTTTCGGAATAAAATAGAAACTGCTCCATGTGATGAAGATCCCAACATAGAAGGGGAGATTAAAGAATCGAAATCCAAGCATCGAAGTGGCAGGTGAATTCAAAACTTATTCTCATAAAAACAAATAACAGAAGGTTGAATTTTCGACAAAAGAATGATTTTTTCGCATTTATGAAGAATACATTGAAAGTTTTATTGTGAAATTGATAGTTTTAACTTTCAGGTAGAAAGTCCTGTGGAGAATTTACTTCCACCGGCGGAGGTAGCCGATATAGACAAAAAAGGGGAACTAAAGCATTACTGAAATAATTCGAGTGGGTGGACTGAGCCTTTGAAAAAGAAACGTCCTCCATAGCAGAGTCACGACCAGCCTTTGATCTTAAAAGGTTTGGGCTATTTTACTAAGGTGGTAAAAACAGTGTAGGAAGTAGATCAATCGGTACTGGTAAATCTCGGTTGAAGTTTGGATAAGGAAGGCCCTACATTCTAAAGACGTGTTTAATAATCACGTCTCGTACAGGGGTGTATTTATTTTGGTGTCTATTGTCGTTGACATCGATGAACCGACCCTCATGATTAAGCCGCCGAGGGCTGCTCGTTTGTTGGCAAGTAAAGACATGGAGTATGCATTGTTGCTCTTACGCTGAGGCTTTGGAATGACGATATGACTCGGTCATCAGTCGTTAGTGACCTCTACATCACATGAGTTTAGATATCGTTCAATGTTTCCCCCTGACCTTCGGCATGGGTTTGGAACGAAGGGTTAACTGTTTTCTCACGTGGAGCCAGCTTACAATGCTATAAATGCGGCAGAGATCCGGTCGGTGCTTGTGTAATGTCCGCTCGGCCCCCATGTCTCAATGTAAGTCGAATGCAATCAAGAGAAATAGAATCCAAGGGAAGAGAAAACATGAGGTGAGATGGGCGTTTATGGCCAGCGTCGTGGAGAAAGTCCGAGAATAACGACGTCCTGAAGGCGAAATTTGACTTCAAACCCCACGGCGAGTATCCTTATGGAAAATGACGGTTGGTACACTTAACTAACACAGACTTCAGTAGCATGATCATCTTCAATGGTAAGGGGGGTGTCTACGATTTCGGAATATCAATTAAAGTATAAGGAAAATCGCATAAGCTTTCTCGAGTCCGGGGAGGGAGTTAATTGAAGGTGGAAGGGAAATTATACGTTTTGAAATC
Organism: Ceratothoa steindachneri; assembly: GCA_963969495.1. Taxonomy (NCBI): domain Eukaryota; kingdom Metazoa; phylum Arthropoda; class Malacostraca; order Isopoda; family Cymothoidae; genus Ceratothoa; species Ceratothoa steindachneri. The sequence goes on along the minus strand of OZ018322.1, from coordinate 131,158,974 downwards.
TACCGAGTCGTAGCCTATATTAATTATGGCGAATTTATGAGCGAGGACTTGGGAGAGATTAATCCTATTTGAAGTAATCTAGGAATAGAGGAAAATGGGTCCCCTAGAGAAGGGGAAAACTCAATCCCCGACCACGAAGAACCTAAGCAAATTGATGATGTCACCAACGAGATAGAATTTAGTGACCTGTCTGACTATCGATTAATCTATCCTACCATCTCTATGTCTAATTTTATTCTTTTACATCTTTGCCTCTCTCATTATTCTCGTCCTTACTTTCATTTGAAGCCGCAAGGGTCTGTATGGTGCGGAAGAGGCAAAACCCCTGCTATACCCGAAACATGGAGGAATAGCCCACCTTCTCGTCCTCAATATGCCCCATACAAATCACTTGCTCTATATTCACGACTTTCTTTGCAGATTTCTCCGTATAGACCTTCTACGGGATGTGGCCGTATTTATTATAGTTATAAATTTAATTATGTAATATACTTCTGTCTGAACTTTAGTCTCTTCGCAGAGGGATACCCAGTGCAGACAAATAGACATGGTACGTGGAGGAGGGGCATACCTTTCCGGCCCGCGTGCCCGTAAGGAATGAGATTGGCTTTGAATTGACTTGACTGAGGGCATTGGAAAGCTAATACATTCCATCAGCTCCTCCACGCCCCTATTTTTTCTAAGAGTATCATCTTCTTACCTATTTCTACTATCTAGATTTAAGGAAGTGACCATCTACCTTATGCCCGTCAGTAGAGAGGCTTTGGAACCTCTATAAACGACACGCTTTAACGCCCTCACATTGCAAGAGATCAGGCTTGAGATATCCAGTACGTTGGGGCACGAATAATGGGATGTGCGATTTTGCCGCACCTGACTCTCTGGCTACTCAATTGGGACCTGCGGCTTTTAAGGATAGACTGTCCACTGGCCAACTTTCAGTCGCAGAGCGTTGGTGCACATCGTGCAGATTAACCTTTGACGCGGACAGATTTAGAGCCCCTGAAAGGTCTGAAAATCCAGTAAGGGATAAGCGCTAGCTTTTGAACGCGTGAAATAGCGTGCCTGCTCTTTTTATCACTTCTCTATTGTTAGCAGGTTTGGCAATTTTCTTGTGCTTTCTAAACGAAAAGATAATGATTAATTGTATCCCTCTTCATAAAACTTCGCACAACCTTGGTGTCTGGGTAGGGGAGGATTACGACAGACCCTTGACTGGTGGAAAAGCCTTCCTCTCACCACTCTCTATTGGTAAAATGGTTTGTCCTGTGTTGCACATGGTGCACACAATATATGTGTATGCTGTGGTGCACACAATATGTGCACACTCAAACGCATGAAGTTGTAATGCGTACACTCAAACAATATAAATAAATTTATGTGTGTGAAACGAAACAAAAAGAAACTCAAATGAAACATTGTAACATGTGACAGGATATTTTAGAACCATTCCCATTTTTATTTCCCAAGAAGACCAAAGTTGCGGTTAAGGGGTAAACTGGGAATGAGACTAATAGTCTGTGGTTACGGTTTGGAAAAATAAACATTAAGAGCAAAGAAACGGGAACCTTAAAATGGGTTAGCTCGATCGTAACGACACTCGGTGAGCATCAAATTACAACCACAATATTATATTTTTCTTTTTGCTAAGGAAGACGAAAAAAAGCGGTTGACCAAATTTCACCGTTTCAGTAAATTTTCTCACGAGAGAAAAGGTTTTCAAAAGTATTGTATATGTAAATACATCTGTATGTTTGTAAATGTTCCAAGTATAACACGAGCAAATCGAGGAGGAGAGAAGAGCATTCGAGAGATTCGCAGAGCAGTTACACATATCGCTCGTGGGTCATACCAATCAAGTCATTTACTCCGCATCAGGAGATAGCATTTACGCAACTGATCTCACATCAAGACGAGTCTTATTCATTCATCGTACCAAAGCACGAACATTAAGAGAGTTGTATTTAAGGATCATCAAAGATAAGCCCGTGAAATCGATAATCAATCTAATTCGAACTCCTCCTCCATTTGCTACCCAAAGCAACTAAATAAATAAAACTGCAGTCTTATTGTTTCCATCACCAATTTGCTCGAAGGCAAAATCATATCAGAATTTCTGCTCATCGCCCAGTCAAGAATATTCATCATTACCTTTTGGAGTCAGGTAATAATTTCTCGGAACGTTATCGTATCACCCAAATTCGGTTTAACGATCAACGTTTCGCAACAATCTTATGGAGAGCGCAATAGCAAAGAGGATCACAAAACGAGGTGGAATATAATTATATCTGGTAACCAACGAAGAAATCCACCATCGTCCAATAGACCCCCCTCCCTAGCCCTTTGCCCCTTCTGGAGCATCCCTTGGTCACCTCCACCTCTACCAAGAAGACGGATACCTTATTCTTTCTCAAATGTCCCTTCAAGTTTCTTATAGAGGAGAGGGAACTTTCTACTCTCCTATGTATACGGGTGAGGACCTTTTACCCTTACTCCCCGCCTCGGAGTCACCTTCTAAGAATCCTTTACAGGACTAGCGGCGGTGCTCCTCCTCTTTCACGGGGACCAGCCAAGTCAAAGAAAAATACGCCGAAGCAACGCCGTAAGACGCCCACTTCAGATAAGTATATCTATTAGGTTGAGGAATAAGTTCTTGCTGTTTTATCAAATTTATTCATTACCATTAACAATTTTAGAAAAACTTCCTTTTTAATTGATAACAATATTCAATTTAATCAATAATGTATTCTCTGTTGTTATTTACGACTTCTTCCCAACGTTCAACTAGTTTTTCGATGCCTCTGCAATAAAAATCTCTGGATTTTGACTCGAAGAATTCGTCTCAACAGGTTCTTAATTCCACATCAGTATTGAACGAAACGCCACGCAAATTGTTGGAGAGCGATCGGAACAGATAGAAATCCGATGGAGCCAAGTCTGGCGAATATGGACGATGCGGCAGGATTTCACAATTAAGCGTTTGGATGGCGTCTTTTGTCCTTTTGGCAATGTGAGGACGAGCATTGTCGTGTTGCAGAAAGACTCCATAACGTCGATGAGGTCGCTTTTCACGAATAGCTTCGGCGAGTCGATACATTTGTTGAACGTAGAGTTCTGCATTGACAATCTCGTTGTTCGCAAGGAGCTCATAAAGAATGATGCCACCACAATCACACCACATACAACATCATCTTTCGTGGATGAAGTCCTTGCTTTAATCGCGGAAGGGGTTTTTTATTGGGGCTAAGCCATTGTTTTCGATGGTTCATGTTGACATAAACACACCACTTTTCGTTGCCAGTGATGATGCGGTAAAGAAATCTGTCCTCATATCCACAAGTAGCCTTGTGACGAGCAAGCAAACCTGCGGCAATCGTGGAGCATTGAAGTTTGTTGCTTTCGCTCAAAGCGTGCGGAATCCATGCACCGAGTTTTTGAACTTTCCACATCGAGTGAAGGGGATTCACTACAGTTTTCTAATCACACGCCAATTGTACAGCCAATTCTCTAGTCGATTGACGAGGATTTTCATGAAGAAGGTCGTTCAATCGATCTTCATCCAACTTAATGGGGAGACCAGAACGTTCTTCGTCATTAAGATTGAAATGACCGTTTTTGAAACGTGAAAACCACCATTGAGCTGTCCTTTCTGATAAAGCATTTTCTTCGTCCACAGCACAAATATCGCGACGAGCTTTGGCTGCGTTTGCATTGCTCCCGTCTCGATTGAAAATGAATAACAACAGCAAGTGTCGAAAATGCGCCTTCCTTTCAACTTGACATTCCATTTTTAGGGTACAGAACAAAAATTAAATTAACACAACTTTTAAATAAATCGCACTGACTTATTACTCAACTTCAAGACGTAGCCTAAGCAAAAGCCTAATAGTTTACGCTGTTAAGAGACAACAAGGAGTAACAACAAGGAAAGAAGGTACCCTAGGAGACCTTACGGTCCATTCAATGAGGGTACCTTTGGACTAGCAATCGAGCGGGCACATGGCTGCTCAATTGTTTTGCGTCCCTAAACGGTCACTTTTCAAGACCTTGTCTAGTCTTGACTTGAACTGGTCAACAGATTCACTGTTGACAACTTCCACTGGAAGTGCGTTCCACTTACCGCAGGTACTGTAAGTGAAAAGATTTCCACACAGATTGCGGTTGTAACGCTTCAGTTCAAGTTTGAAGCTGTAATTGCGTGTTCTGTTCTCACTCAGTGTGAAAATATCCCGGTAGTCAACATTGTCGAACCCTCGAAGTATTTTGAAGACTTCGATGAGCTGACCACGCAGTCTACGGGTTTCCAGCGAAAACAGATCTAATTCCCTTAGTCTATCCTCATAACTTTTATGTCGGATAGACGTAGCCTAACTTTTGCAAATTTTGCTCTTATTATTTATTATTGTTTCTTAATATGTGCACAAATCACGTCAACAAAACTTAAATCAACACAACATTAAAAAAAAACGGAAGAACTTATTCCTCTACCTAATAGATAGGGAAAACTCACTTAGAAGGTGATAAGGTACTGGAGTTAATTAGGTCAAGCCCCTCCCCCCTCCTTCCTTGACTTGCAAATTGTGACCTACTTGGGGACCAGTATGATAGCCCCCAGTTTTCTCCGAAGGAGGTTGGCTTACGGCTTCTTTAACGTATCTTTCTCCACCACGAAACATGCCTAGTGAGTTCTAAATGTGATCCCCGACGCCACGAGAATGGAGTGGGGTGATAGCCAAACGGAGGCCACTGCTGAGATAAACACATCTCATGGTGGTCCATCCCAAGATAGCAGGGTCCAGGGGGAGAATACTGATTCACTGGCAACTACTCCCGACTCAAAGTCTACCTCTGGAGAAGGGCCTTGTAAGTGATCACAGGGCCCCAAGGACTAGAAGGGAGAGGAAGACTCTCCTGCTTCCGCTGAATCTGCGTAGATGGGCGGGTCTTTTGCTATTTCGGCGACAAACTAGGCCAAGGCTGGGGCATTCGGCCTCGTAGTTTCCTTGGAATGTTGGGGAGAAAAGGGTGCCCTCACCCCCTAAGAAAAGTATAAAGCGTAAAATGATTGAGAGTTCCTCTCATTCTGGGAGTTTCTGGGCACGGACGGGTCCCTTGCCAATTTGGCAAGGAACCTTAAAAAACATCTACAGTTTGGGTGTAATCTCAGCGACGTGTGTGTCCCTTATCTGGAAACTACACGGCGTCTTCGAGCCCGCCTGCTTTAAGCGCTTCTCAATCGTGCGCCTAAATGATGGAAGTATGTTATCCCTAGGACAAATGTTCCATCAACCTCAAGCATTAGTCAGGGTTCTCCGTAGGTAACCGAAGGTCTCAGCATATATTTCACAGTCAGCTGACCTCGATGTAGCGGACTTCTGCTGCATCGCGGGGTGGTTGCCAAGGTCTTTTTTCTTCCTCGGAGATTTGACTGGTAAGCAATCCCTATGGAAGGGACCACTCTATCAAAGCCAGGGGCCGGTCTTACTTCATTTTTCTCGGATATGCATATTCCCAGACTCGCCCTGGCAGTAGATCATGTTTTGTTCATTAAGATAGGTCTTTGTTGCGTTTTCTGTTTTAGGGGTTTATAGAGTTTTGTTGTTATATGTTTTTAGCCGATAATTCAGCCTAAGAATAAGTTAGTCACTAATATCGGGGCTTATGCCCTAAATGGCAGTTGCCAGATAGCTCTGAATAAACAAAAAGAACTTTAATTTAGCCTACATCGCTTTCCAATCTCTTTCTAATCTTTGACTATTTGACTATCTGGTGCATGTTTTTGTTAATGTGCGCTCGTTTATTTCATTGAATGAAAATAAGGATGTGGGGAGGAAAAATATATAAGTATACAGATAGACAATCATATATGTAGATAGATGAGTGAATGGATGTATAGATAGATAGATAGTATCGCACCGCAAAGTAAGAATCTTCTTAAGGTCCTCCTTTTGCACGAAATCACCATTAAAATAAGGTTTTAAGGAAGACAAATTACTGCACTCGTCAGCAATTTGCTGCATTGGTTGTTCTGCTGGATAATTAGGGGCAAGGAGGAAACTCGTATTTATGAGGTAAAAAATGACGGGTCGACAATTACCAATCCTCCAATTACCACCCGACCCTTTAATTTCTTTCCGATGAGAGAAGGGCAGGTTTTGAAGTGGTGCCCCGAGTATCTGGGATAATAGGATAGTAGGGAGTCCTCCAATAGGGAGGTTTTCCTTCAGATTAGCGATTAGTGCCGAGGATGATGTAAGAGTCCGTGGAGGGGTTCTCATTTTCACTTATAACTCCAACTACCTCAGGAAGGGGAATTAAGTTCGTTCTTCTGTCCTTTTGTTCGATTCTGTTCCTGGGTGTTTATAATCTGCCCTTCCGTCCCCAGTATTTAGAGTTGGTGAGGTTTGGTATTGCATTTTTTATCATCGTTTTCCACTATCCTTGCTCTTTCTATTTCTTCTTTTTCTTTCACCTGTTTGCCGTCCCCCATCATTTTACGTGTTCGTTGGATTATATCTATTATTACAAGAAAACTTTTATTCTTTGTCATTCTGTTAGTTAGTGTGGATATGATTGCTTCTTTTATGAAAACAGCTAGTCAATCAAGGTCGTTGATTGACTAGCTGCCTTGAGCCGTGTTGGGTGAGATCGATTTCTTGACCTCCTCGAATGTCTTTCATTCACAGATAGTAAATTGCATGTGACCTTCACACCATTGAGGAAACGCGGAAAGTTTGTTTGGTGTGAGTGAATTCATAAGGTCATAGGCACACAAAGATAGGAGTGAATAGGTGTTCTAATATTTTTGAGGAGTTTAACGCCCCCTTTCACCCATGCTAGTCTAGTCAAGTGTACGAAAGATTGAGGAAAACGCTTCCACTTACTAAAATTAAATTCAACCTTGACGAGCAGTAGTTATTAGAAGTAAAAGAGAATGCAGTGAGGAGTGCCACAGTAACACCAAACTAAATCCGTCTTAATGTTGTTAGACCTATAGCGAAGTTTTTACAAGTGTGTCCAGAAACGCAAAGGTACTTGCTTATTTAGTTCATGAATTGTTACCCCAAATTTAATTTCATTTTAGAAAAACTATAACATAACAGGCCAAATTTGACGTTATCTTCAAGTTTGGAGATTATATATTTCGCCTTTTGATGTGCTGTAAATTGACTTGATAATTTGCTGTTCGATTCTAATCAGAATGTGATGGGTGGCACTCAACACAGCTTGGATAAAAGAGGTTCTCACTTGATTTTCTTCTAACATTTAAAACTTGGTCGAGAAGTTTTAGAACTGCAAACAACATCGACCTGGTTTTATCTGTCCCAGAGCAATAATTTGATGAGCAAACATTTATCCATTTAAAAAACGGAAGCCATCTATAGATTTCAAATTATTAAAGACCATGGTTGAACCTATAAGCAAATCAAGCTTTAAAACCCAGCTGAAGGCAATTTAAAAGAATCGTTTTGCTGGGCTTCTAGATAAACAACAGAACTCCAACAAAATTGGGCAGGGAAAACATTCTACTTTCCCTTCTATATATAATAAACTAAGTGGGAATTTAACTTTTGTGTTTTTCTGAGGATGTGAATAGTTTATAACTAAAAATTGTAATAAAATGTACTCCACAGCAAAAGCATTGCGTTTATTCCTCTCAACATCGACCTGGGCACTGCTATTGAATCCACTGACACTGAGAAGGACTTGGGTGTAACAATCACTATTGACCTCAAGTTATCGAAACAGCGCATTGAGGCGGAGAAAAAGGCCCAAAGGATGCTAGGCTATATAAAGCGCCAGTTTGGATATCGGAACAAGGAGATTGTACTGTGTTTGTACAACTCACTTGTCCGACCACACCTGGAGTATGCTGAACAATTTTAGAGTCCTTCATTTCGCAAAGACATCACGAGATTGGAACGCGTGAAAGCCAGGGCAACCAAACTGATTCCCTCTATCTGACATAAAAGTTATGAGGATAGACTAAGGGAATTAGATCTGTTCTCGCTGGAAACCCGTAGACTGCGTGGTCAGCTCACCGAAGTTTTCAAAATACTTCGAGGGTTCGACAATGTTGACTCCCGGGATATTTTCACACTTGTTGAGAGCAGAACAAGAAATCACGGCTTTAAACTTGAACTGAAGCGTTACAATCGCGATCTGTGTGGAAATTTTTCACGTACAGTATTTGCGGTAGTTGGAACGCACTTCCAGTGAAAGTTGTCAACAGTGAATCTGTTGACCAGTTCAAGTCAAGACTAGAGAAAGTCTTGAAAAGTGGCCGTTTAAGGACGTAAAGCATTTAGGCAGGGATGTGCCTGCTCGACTGCTAGTCCAAAGGTACCCTCATTGAATGGACCGTAAGGTCTCCTAGGGTACTTTCTTTCCTTGTTACTCCTTGTTACTAAAAGTGATAATAAAGAAAAACGAGTTTACGACAAAAATATATTTAGAGAATGAGAAGCGGAATACAAGAAACATATTGAAATCAAAGTTAAAATAAGATGCATTTGATAATAATTTAAGATTTGACCTCTATCCTATTCTGGCTGATTACACGTGCACCGGTAACTTTTATTACCGGTAACGGAGGATAAATTGGCAAGATGTTTTGGCGAACTTCAACAAGCAGATAGAAGAAATATCTGCCCTCATTGGACTGATTGGAGATATCTTCTATTCCCTTTGCGCAAGGTAACTCCTTCAAGGAGTGTTACTTATTCCTTCAACTATCTCTTCCTCTTTTTATTTAGTATTAATTTTTAACTTCTTTCATACTTGCACTAAATAACTTGGTCGTCGATAAAGTCTGAGGCCAGAAAATTTTTTATCGGCCACCAGCTTGAACCTAATTGCAGACTGCTGATTGTGTTAAGTCTATTTAGGTAGGGCGACCAAGGAGAATACACAATCAGCAGGCAGGCGAATTAGAAATAGGAGAAATAGGATGTCTCTCCCAATGGTGGAGAAGGATTCCTTTTACAGACGCACCTCCTGGAAATGGGCAACGACTACAAAGCTGGAACATCTCAAATTTATTAGGCTACTCCCCTTGAGACTTTCACCGAATGGGACTAAGAGGACACTACAGGAGGTAGTATAGAGATATTTAGTGTCCTACAAATCAATCTTATCGAGAGCTTAGAAGTATCTATAGATTTATAGTGAAGCAGTTACTATTCTCGACCGGAAGTATCACCCTCAAGAAACTTGATCTAGAAGAAGATTCCATCCCAGGATCACCACCGAACCTGAGTGTGGTATGCTGATCAATCCAGCCCTAGGTTGGAGCACACACACCGCATGAAATTATAGAAATGGCCTCCAAGATCTTAGATAAAGGACTCTTTGCGTTATGCATAAGGATCCCCCAAGCCAACATACAAAGAGACGGCTTCATCAACGTTTATATTTGCTTCCGTTACTACGCAGTGGAAGGTCATATCACCACGGACTGCCCAAAGGAACACCCCTATTATATGTTCGGAATGTGTCTCAGAAGGGCATACATTCAGAAATTGCCAGAATACATAAAAAAATATGTATCAACTGCGGAAGATCTCCCTGACTATGGCCATGTCTTGCCCTAAAAGGAAGGACATAATAAAGAAAAAAAAATAAGTTCAGGGTAGAACGAATGGACAAAAAGCACACCATACGTGACGGCAGCTAAAACTACCACACGACCAATATTGGAGAGACCGATCAACCTTGACGGGAAATTAAACATTAAGATATTAACGTGTATTTTGCATTTAAACACAATGAATATAGCAAATCCAGGAATCTATACCACGCTACTGAACGAAATGCTCAAAGGTAATGAACTAAAACCCTTGAAGTTCCCCAAAGAAGTAGACTCTTCGGCTATCCTCAGCATTAACATAACATAAAACACCAATGAAGATCTAATCGAGAAAACAAGACAAAATGAAGAAAAAAAAAATAACCAAACAGAAACAGGACTTGGACTCGGAAATAAGTACAAGGGAATTCATACAGGAAGCAACGATGACCAGGAGAAAGGCACAAAAGACAAAAAAAAAGAAAAAAAAGAGCAATGTTTGACCCAGGGAAGAAACACCAGCTCATTCTATTGCAGCCACCCAAAAAAGGAAAAACAGAACAAAAGCGAGAGCAAAACAAGACACGAAAACCCCCCGATAAACTAACCGCCCTAGGCCGTAAGAAACAGGAAAACAATAAAACCTACATCATGGATAGAAGTAAATTAGAAATTTTACAGACTAATACAAACAAATATAAATATCAAGAAAACATATATAGAAACACTTTTAGAAAAAAGAGCCTGATAAAATTCTGATCTCAGGACATAGAGAAGACTTAGAAGAAAAAAGGATGAAGATATGGAACTATGATATCATAGCAACTAATCATTCAAGAGAGAGATTCAACGGAGCCTCCATTGCGATCAAAAAGGACCAGGATTATAAGACGCAACAGGGACTAATGGAAGCTTATGTTGCAATAGAAATAAAGCTTGAACTCACCAGTCTTATAATAGCAACGGGATATCAACCTCTAAGATGGGGACAGTCTCCCGATCGCTAATATCACGAAAATATTGAACAATAGAAAAACCTTTCATTTTTATGAGTGACTTAAACGCGCAGTGCACAGAAAACAGATACACATACAAACGATGCGGGCAAGCATCTAAAGACGATGATAATCAGGGAAGATTCAAAGGATATGACCGGAATTCGAAACTTACATCAATGATAACGTGCCATTAAAACCCGATATGTCTAAAGCAACACTGGAAGAGATTGACGAACAGCTACAGACAATTAGTGAAGCGTCAATAAGCAAAGATAATGGAACAATCTCTAGAATAACTTACAGCATCATCAAGAACTTCAGATAGACACCTTAAATGATCGGAAAAATATAGAAATAACAACGATTTCGGAATAGCTACGTAAAAATGGGCCATCCAAAGAATTATGCACCGTACTGAGGAACGAAAATGGAAGAATTCACGGTGAAAAAAAGGAAAGGGATAATCCACACCATAAACGAAGAAAGATCACCCAAAGAATTCTGGAAATGGGTAAACAGAGTGAAGGACAGCTTGGGAAAATATAAGAATAAAAGATGAAAAGAAAACAGGCTGAAAGACAAAACCAACTTTGAAAATGTGTTCAAAGAACACTGGAAAATCGTCTTCTAAATCAGCAAAGAAGAAAAAAACTTCAACGATGATTTTGAAAACAGGATTATAGAAGAACTCAACTAAATAATCGATCAAACACACCTACACACTTCTTTGTCGAAATAGACAGGAATGCTAACGAGGAATCGATGCGATCATCACGAGCGAATAGCTTAGAAGAACGATAAGCTTTTTTAAAATAGAAAGCGCCAGGAACATCGAGATTTACGAGCGAAAATTACGTGGAAGCACCAAATAACATTTTGGAAAGGCTAAAGAATGTTTTCAACCTATATCTGAATACAGGCTACTTTCTCCGACGATCAGAACATGGCGAAAATGATTTTCATCCTAAAAGATGGAAAATCACTGAGTCAAGTAGAAAATTACCGCCCTATTACCCTACCTGATTTCATCGGGAAGATATACGAAAAGATCTTGAAACGCAGACTCGATCAACACCTCGAAGAAAACAATCTTTATAATGAGTGCTAACTCGGATTATGAAAAAAATAGCAAAGGCGAAAAGCGAAAAGATGAGTATGTAGACATCGTCTGCAGAGACGTGTATAAAAAATTCGGCAAAGTTTGGTAAAGGGGTATAAAATACAAAAGACTTCAACTAGGCCTGAGCAACAAAAAAGAAAGGACACTCTGTGACTACGCCATGGATAAATATGCTAAACTACAAGAAATAATCATATTCAAGACGATTTAGAAATAGAAAAAATAGAAGGGTTCTCTGACTAGTGGAGAAGGGTATCTTTTTTTCTGAGACACCCCCTTTGTAGGGTCTCTTAGCTTAGTACTATATGTTGCCCACACTGAAGATGTCCCTGCCCCCCTTCTGCCAGCGAATGGTGTATGAATCTATAATTTGCGGATGATATAAAACATTTGATTGTGGCAAAGTACAGGAACGGTCAATTCCAAGTAAGGACGACGAGAGAAGAAATAAGAATAATAAACCAATAGTAACAAAGAGGGAAATTTAGCATAAACCGAGAAAATTTCAAAATAGTACGTTAACAGGAAGAGGATAGCTGATATATACGTAGACGATGAAAGGTATATAAACAGGAAAAGACGGAATCGAGCCCCTAAATAAGATACTTAAGAAAAGAGCAAAATCAATTATAAGGAAAACAAGAGTGGAGATTGGTGAGGAATTAGTCAATCAAAAAGTGCAACGAGGGGAGGGGGAGACTTCATCCCTTATTCCTCAGTAGCATGGCGACAATGAAAAAATAAGAGGAAAAAGAAATATTTACGTAGAAAAGAATTAAAACTATCACCGGATACGACAAAACATCCTTGAAAGTGAAGCCAAATTATGAGAAAATTCGAAGATTTGACAAAATATATATTAAGATAACCAATATCGACAACCTAATAGATTGAACGCCGAAATAAAAAAATTACCAAACATGAGACAAGATGGAGGGAAGTAACTTTAAAGAGCAGGAACGATTAAACGAAAAAAAGACCGACATAATAAGACAAGATATAAAACCAGGTAAAGAGTTAAATTAGAACGAATATATACAAGGTAAAGAGTTAAATTAGAACGAATATATACAAGGTAAAGAGATTTACCAGTAGTAAATATATAAAAATAACAACGGTTTGAACGCCTAAAAAACACTAATACAGTAAAACAATACTTATCATCATTGATAATAACTTGACACTCGAGTATTAACTTCATTTCTATCGTTTGTAAAATTCTTGAGAAGATAGTCAAGAAGGGGAGTTCTGACCATCTAGAGAGTGGTAGGTTAATAAATGATGCTCAGCATGGGTTTAGAAGAGGAAGACGGTGTTTAACAAATTTACTAGATTTTATGGATTATGTAACTAAACAATTAGATAAGAGAGAGAATGTTGATGTAATTTGCTTAGATTTTAGCAAAGCTTTTGATAAGGTTCCACATAGGAGACTAGTGCACAAATTAAAAATGCATGGGATATGTGGTAAAGTTTTGAATTGATAGCTGAATGGCTGAAAGAGGAAACAAAGAGTGGTACTAAATGGGGTGAGGTCACAAGGAGGAACATTATCAGTGGCATACCTCAGAAATCAGTTCTAGGACCTTTATTAATCATAGTTTATATAAATGATCTTGGGGAAGCTGTAAATAGCAAAGTGTGATTTTGGCTGATGACAGACACTAAATTGGCAGCTGTAGTCAAAGAAGTTAAGGGTCGCTTTAGAGTGCAGAGTGACTTAAATAAGTTATTAGCTTGTGCTCAGAAGTGGAAGATAAATTTTAATTTTATAAAATGCAAAGTTCTTAACATGGGAAAGGATAATAGGGAATTTAGCTATGAAATGGATGAGCATTTGCTGAATTCAGTTGAGGATGAAAAGGACTTAGGCATAGTAGTAGATAGGTCATTGAAGGTTTTGAAGCAGTGTATTGAGGCAAAAAATAGAGCAAGTACGGTGCTAGGATACATTGAGAGGAATGTTCCCTACAAGAATAAAGAGGTTATCCTTAAACTCTACAACTCGTATGTCAGGCCATATTTAGAGTACTGTATACAAGCATAACCATGCTTGTATACCTATTAGAGTCAGTACAAAGGAGGGCAACAAAAATAATACCTTCCCTGAAGCATCTTGAATATGAAGATAGACTCAGGGTACTGAATATGTTCTCATTTGAGAGAAGATGTGCGAGGGGAGATATGATTGAGCTTTTTAAAATCTGTTCTGGGATGGATAAGTTGGATTTTATAAAGTTATTTAAGTTCAAAGGTAGTAATAGGACTATGAGTCACCACTTAAAAATTTAAAAAACAGAAGTGTAGGTTGGATGTTAGAAGATATTTTTTCACCAATAGAGTGGTAGATTACTGGAATAGTTTGCCCTCTGAGACGGTAGACAGTCCAAACTTGAATGTATTCAAAGGCAGATTAAATGATTATATGGAGAGGGAGGGTTAACTTTGGGGAGTATTCTAGACTCATTCCTGTGGATGCATTTTTTTTTATTACTGTATATTACGATTGATTTGGATTCTGATGAGTCATGATAATGATGCTTTTTGTTTTTGACACATTACTGTTTATGGTTTGAATTGTATATTGTATATGAATGATCTGACACAATCCTATGGATGCATTTAGTGGGTGGGTTTTGACAGATGCGGATGACCTTTGATAGGCCCTTGTGGCTTTTCTCACCTGTGAAATTATGTTTTGTTATGTATTTACTCTCCTGCTTAATTCAAGCTGACAACTATCATACACTAGACATAGATTAATTAGCTTGACCTCCAAGCAAACTTGCAATTCACCGAACTCTCCAACTTTGTTCCTTTCCGCCCTAATTCTCTGCTATTGCGAATCCCAAACTGGCTTTACATTTAAAGGTGACACAGGGTGAGCGAATAAAAAGGAATAAAAAAAAATATTAAAGTAATACACACCGTGATATTAGCACTACGTTTAGATATAAGGTCAGGACCATTTAGGTCACTGTTTTTTAAACCTTTTACCAGGTGCCTCCCTTTGGGTATTTTTGATGCATAGCGCCTCTTTCCTCAAGAGTAAGGATGTTTTAACAAAATAAATTAAAAATTTAGATTTTTACCATCTTAAAACCAAGGCATACATATTTGAATTAACACTCAAAGTGAAAATTTTATTAAAATCTGAGAATTGGCAAATAATAGAAAAGAATAATACAAAAAAAATTACATGAGCTAAAAATTCAATGTGATGTGTGGGCTTGCAAATCTGACCATATTTTTTTCAAAACGTTGTACCATGATGTTAGTGACACACGTTGATCATCAACCTAGTGCCATATTTTTATTTCAAAACAGCAAGAGCAGAAAATCTTGATTGGCACAGGTAAGTTGTGGAAAACGGTAGCAAAATTATTTTTTTCAGCCGTAGCCAAAATTGAACAAGTGTTTCATTCTCAAACTAAAGTTTAAAGGTGGTGCCTCATGAAAGATCAATTAGTTGCTCTCGTTCAGAAATCCATAGGTTGAAGGAATAAAGCTTATCAACAACGAAGGGATTTTTACCCATTCACGTTCTGTCAGATCAGTTCTTGAGATAAAATTAGAATTGCTTTTGAAGACTTGTTAGATGGTTAATACATACTATTTACTGGGATTCTTTCTTATTTGAGAAAATAAACAATTTGATATGGAGAAATGATTCAGAAATGTTATTCAGTAAATTAGAAAACCATATTTCTTTTTTCTCTGAATGCAGTTAATTTAGCCCTCTGGTTGACAAAGTGAACATTTGAAACTTACATATACAGAGGGGTGAAATAAGTATTCGTACACCTTCAAAATTCAATTTTAATAGACTTCCAACACATCAAACGTCATGAAATTTACACAATAGATTAATATTATGGCAAAGTTTAAAGTTCTGTACACGAAAAAGCATGAAACAGAATTGATATTCAGTAAAATTGAAATTAATGAAAACAGGGGAAAAAAGTATTCTTATAGAAACATAAACATTACGAAATTCATTTTTAAAGTACAAGAGAGAAATACTATTAGCTGTGACGGTGCAAAGAAGCTTCTAGAGAGTTTCAATAATATGTACAACAGTCAACAAGAGCTCAGGAAAGATTGAAATGTCATTCAAGAGGTCGATGATCCCGCAGTAAAGACGTCATCATGGTGAAGAATAAAGAAACTTTCCAGTGACAAGAAAAAGGCGATCCTGAAGCCTCATGCTGATGGGCTGAGCTACCGGAAGATATCCGAGCAGTTGAAAATACCGTTCAGCACCATTAGCTTTGTCATTCTGAAGTGAAAAAAGGTGGGAACCATCGAGAACCCTCAATGTTTAGGTGTTCCTCGGAAGATTTACCCCAAAGCTTCCTATGTAATAATTAGGAAGGTTAGAACTGCCCCTATGGCAACGCGTAAGGAAATTCAAGATGACCTACTGGAGGCAGGAACGTCGGTCACAAAGCGAACCATAAGTAATGAACTGAACCGGCAGGATTTTTAGAGATGAGACGATTAATCGAAATCGAAATCGGGAATCGTAAGAAAAGTTGATTTGGGCGAAATCGGCATCGGCATCGGAATCGCTAAAAATAATCCGAGTTTTCCGATTCCAAAAACGATTCCTTCAAATTTTCAGTACAAAGACTCTTTCAACGGTGTTTTTTAAAGTTTTTAGCTTTCTTTCCTACTTTCCAAAAAGCTGAATCAAAATTTCAAACATTGTTTATTTCCCGTTAGTGTCAATCCAGTTGACACTATCCTATTACACTGCCCTGCGTTTCAAAACTTTTTTTTAAAGGTCAAGGGTTTTCAAACTCATTTAGGATCCTTTTTGCTGAATTCAAAAATACCATTCATTTTCTTTGGTCAGGTCTGGTTTCTAAGATACACTCGATTTTTATTACAGCATATTTTTCCCAAATGGCGCTATCATCCAAGCGCATATGGGCTTTCTTTTTGCCACAGCTGGTCATGGGTTACCTTAAATAACTAGTTATTCTTTCTCTTTTCAGGTCTAGTTGTGCAGTACGATGGATCGGAAGTGTAAGAACCATCCTAACAAATTTTGTTTCATCTACGGATACGTGGTTCTTCCAGACCGTCAAGCGAAAATCACGGATTTTGTGAAGAAGGCTTATTACGCTTATTTTGGAGTCAAACTAGGGGACCAGGATAAGGCATTTGCTCCCCATATCTGCTGCAAAACATGTGTAGAGAACTTACGGGATTGGAGAAATAGGAAAAAAAAGAGTATGCCATTTAGTGTCGCAATGGTGTGAAGGGAAGGGAAAGATCACGATACCGACTGCTACTTCTGCATGACAAATTTAAAAGGCATCAATCGCAAGAACAAGCACCACATTCAATACCTTAATGTTCCTTCTGCCATAAAGTCAATCCCCCATGGACCAGATGTTCCTGTTCCTGTGCCGGGTGTCATCATGGAATCTAGTTCTGATTCCGAATCTACTGACATGACTGATACAGGTGAGTGTGGTGCATACAAGCTAGAAGAGGACGACCGATCGGTCCATTGACCCAAGCTAAACTCAACGACTTGACACGAAACCTGAACCTATATAAGGAGTCTGCCTAGCTGCTGGGTTCTCGTCTTCGAGAGAAATATCTACTTGCCCCATGAACAACGTTCTCTTGGTATCGGGAACGCGAGAGCGAATTCAGAAAATTCTTTATGTTCGATGAAGCGTCTTCACTGATATACTGTAACAATATTGCTGAACTGATGAAATTAATGGGTATGAAGTATGTTGCCATGGAATGGAGACTTTTTATTGACTCGTCTAACAGAAGTCTCAATGCAGTTCTTCTGAATAACGGAAATAAGGTTTCATCAATCCCTGTTGGACACTCGGCTGAAATGAAAGAATTCCACAACAGCATGGAACGTCTGTTGTCTGCTCTCAATTACCAAGAACATAAATGGTTGATTTGTGGAGATCTTAAAGTTGTTGGACTCATCCTAGGACTTCAAGGTGGGTACACAAAGTATCCATGTTTTTTGTGCTTGTGGGATAGTCGGGCTGACGACCAGCATTATGTCAGACAAGAGTGGCCATCAAGACAAGGATTAGAACGCGGGTCACATAATGTTCTGTCCCACCCTCTGGTTGAACCGAGCAAGGTGTTACTTCCACCCCTACACATCAAACTCGGCCTAATGAAGAACTTTGTAAAAGCACTGGGCAGGGAAGGTGGAGGATTTGCCTTCCTCCACCACAAGTTTAAACGAATCAGCATGGAGAAGCTTAAGGCAGGTATATTTGATGGTGCTCAGATAATAGAACTCATAAAAAGACTCTAGTTTTGATGATTCATTAAATCCTACTGAACTCTCTGCATGGCTGTCCCTTAAGTTAGTCATTGCAAACTTCCTTGGTAACCACAGAAGTCCTCAGTACCAGAAGATGGTTGATGACTTAATGGAGAATTTCCGCAAACTTGGATCGCGTATGTCAGTGAAAATGCACTTTCTTCGGTCCCATCTGGACTATTTTCCAGAAAATTGCGGAGACTTCAGTGAAGAACAGGGTGAGCGCTTTCACCAAGACATCCGTGTCATGGAGGAACGCTATTAAGGCCAATGGGATGTGAACTTTCTGGTTGACTACTGTTGGTGCCTTAAGAGGGATGTGGTGTCTGCTCGGCACAATCGGATGTCACTGAAGAGACCATTCATCCATGAGTAGCTTATTTTGTGCATTGTACTATTCATGCTCCCTATTAAAAATATTCTGTAAACCTTCTGTGAGTAAATCTGTTCAATATTTGCTATTGTGTGTTTCATTCACAACAAATATTTGGAAATATAGGAGTTTTTGGTATGTGCTCATATTTCAAAAACCTGACCTGATTGGGTAAAATGAGCATGATTTCCTGATTCAATGCAAAAAACTGAACCAAAATCAGGTATTATATATTTCAAGTCTCGCAGGCCAAAGAAGACAGCTGTGCTGCTGAAGAAAGACAGAGTTGCAAGGTTGAAGTTCATTTGTGGGCATTTGGAGAAACCTGCTGAGTTCTGGGATAGTGTCCTGTGGTCAGAGGAGACAAAAATAGAATTATTTGGCTGTACGGATGGCCATCCTGTCTTAAGGAAAGCCGGCATTGCTTACGACCCTAAGAACACCATCGCTACCCTGAAGTTTGGGGGGAGGGAGCATCATGGTGTGGGAGTGTTTCTCATCTAAGGGCAGTGGCAATATCCACATCATACATGGGACCATGATTTCGGCAATCTACAGGAACATTTTAGATGAACATGCGTTCGTTTTTGTAGAGAAGCTTGGACTCGGAGAAGGAAGGATCTTTCAACAGGATAATGAAGCGGAAGCTACTCGCGAATGGCTCCGTGAAGACAATGTAAACGTTCTAGAGTGGCCTAGACAGTCGCCAGATTGGAACCCAATAGAGAACTTATGGCGAACATTGAAGAGCAAGATTCATTTGAGGGGTCCGAAGAACATCAAAGAATTGAAGGCAGTTTGCAAACAAGAATGTGCCAAAATACCAAAGGAATGTTGCAGCGTACTAGTGAAGAACTACAGGAAACGATTGATGCCAGTGAAAGCCAACAATGGCTCCACAACTAAGTATTAATCACCGAATATCGATTTGTACGAATACTTTTTTCCTCCTGTTTTCATTAATTTCAATTTTACTGAATATGAATTCTGTTTCTTGCCTTTTTGTGCACTTTAATATTAATCTAGTGTGTAAATTTCATGAAGATTGATGGGTTGGAAGTCTATTTAAATTTAATTTTGATGGTGTACAAATACTTATTTCACCCCACTGTATGTATTTAATATATTCATTTCTTCAAAAATATCGACCATATAAGAAAATATTATGGAAAAAATTCATACTTTAAAAATTTGGTATCTTGTTTATCATTGGTGGCAAGTAAAATCTCTATCTCATATCTAAATTCGAACACTTTCTGAAGAGATTTTGCACGTGAAGTCAGCGTGTTTTGTAGTAATACAAAAGTTTACCGTGTTCAGACTCCAAATTACTCACTTAATTTAGCAAAAAATCTTGCTTCTAGTGGATTATGTTTGACATCATTGATAACCCTACCAACCACCTGAAAAACATTATGCAGATCTTCACTCATATTTTTTAATACAAGCGCCTGACTGTGCAACATGCCTTGTGTCAATTTAGTACGCGGGTTAACATTTTTAACTACGCCTGGCATTGATTGAGATCCGTCAGTGCAAAGTCCAATTCAATTGTTTCACGTTATGCCATGCTCCTAAAAAATAATCTAAATAAGTTCGAAGATTTCCTCTGCAGTGGTATTTCCATCAAAAGATTCACAAAATAACATCTTCTCTCACATCAGTTGGTACAATATATCGCACATAGGCAATTTATGATCATCTTTATCTATATATGTTGCTTCCTCAACTTGTAACGCAAATTCGGAAATTTTAAGTTGGTCAACTATTTGCTCACAAATATTTTGTGACATGTCAGAAATTCCCCTCCCTACTGTATTATCTGCCATGTAAACAAGTCAATGGCAAGAGGCAGTACTAAAGTTTCTCCAATTAAATGAGGTTTCTTACATTTGGCGATTCTATACGAAACATTATAAGAGGCAAGCAATGCCTTTGTTGATACAGTACTGATAGCAGCAAAACTTTGTTTTCGTTTGTTGCAAATTTCTAATTTTCTTTTAAAAAATCGCCGGATTTGTTAACATAAAATGAATGCAAACTTTGAAGATGACGCCTTAATTTATTGGGTAATATACTATATTCAGCTAAAACAGTATCACAAATTAACTTTCACGAGTCCTGGGCGTGTTCACTGTGGCTTGATCTATTAGTTTTGAACGCTGATCTCGACGGTGCACTATCATCGTCTTCTCTAGCAATTTGCTCCTGCATGAAGCCTATTGCTCGAAACCTTAAACACTGGCTTTTCTACTCCATCAACAACAATCCTAGCAAACCCCACAGCCTAGTATGTTTGATCATATTTATTTCTTTTAACAGCTTTGGCATTATAATTTATGGTTGCTCTTCCTACCCAGACACTTAAACTTTCACTAGAACTAAAGGTTGAATCATTGGTATTGGTTTCTTCTCCATGATAAGGAGTTGAACACTTAAATACGTTGCATTAGAAAAAATAAAGCACTATTCGTAAAAATACGTAAACCGAATTTTATCACAAGTTTACTGAACCTGTATTTAGTGAAATTATTTTGAAATGTAAAATACAACTGTTATATAAATTTCCACACTATCAATTATGTGAAAGAAAAATACTGTTTACTACTCTCGAACTTCCAAGTCTTACACGCATCTAAATAAGATAAAAAACATTATCTTAATTTGTTAACACTGCAAGCTGCATCTATAGTAGAGTATTACGAAAAAGTTATGTATAATAACAAAAACTGTGATTTCCTTTATAGCTAATTATTTTCCAACAACTATATTCCTCAACATATGGTGATTTCTACGTTCTGACTAAATAAAAAACAAAAATTTACTGTCCATTACTAACGACGTTATTAACCTCTTACTGACGAGGCCTATTATAATTTTTCGTAAATAAACGAAACGATTTTTTAATTGTTTATTTCCACATTATTTACTAGTTATGTTTTCTCTCGGCACATTCACTCTAATGTATTTTTAATTGCTTTATTATCACTAATACTTTTTTATTCGATATTTTTATTACACAAAATATTTAAAAAATTGACAAAATCAGAAATTCGATCTTCCAATATCAATGTTACTTGCACTGTTCCTTGACCGGGCCAGAGCACGTTCGGAACTTGTGACTTTTGGACAGTGTGCCAAATGTTTCAAAGGTAAACGCGCTAGATCGTGGTCCAAATCGTGTTAAAAAGCGCCAAACTTGTGTCAAAACGCGCTAAAATAGGAAAGTTAAAGCTATAACGTTAAAACCTAGAATCAATTTTAAACAAATGAATGTAAAGCCATTTACCCTTAATTGACTCCGAATCCAAGATTTCTAAATCACTGCTCTCTTCCAAATCGTCATAGTCTTTGTCAACCTTTTCTTCTGAGGTCGAAGCGTCATATGCATTCATCGTTCCAATTTTCCGCAAGATGTCATTTGGTTAATTGAAGCAGCATTTAGCACTCCGCTTTAGACCATATTTTACGGCTAAAATTTCTCTCAGTTATTAAATTCATGCGGTTTTCCTCGTATTAAAATCATTTAAGTAATACAATTTATCAGAAATTGGAGATCACTCAATAATTTTGTCTGATCTTGTATTTGTGCCTCAAAAATTTTATTAACCCTTTGAACTTGAGTGAGTATTTGTTTCAGAAACACCAGAAAAACAAAGTTTTTCTTGTCGTTGAACAAAGAATATAGAGTTTTAGCTGTAAAGCATCTTTCTTCATTCCTTGCTATACTGAAATGGCAACTTTTATTGAGAGCCATCTATCTGGTCGGACTAGGCGAGACTAGCTTTAACTGTAAATTACCGTCGTTTATTGAGGCGATAGCACCTTATATTTTGCTTGACGGACAGAGGAATGCGAAAACAGGTAATAAGTTTTCATTAATCATGAAGTCTAAATGTCTATGTAAGCATTCGGCTGCAGCAGGAGACCACTGCAAGTTGAAGAGAATGACAAATGCATTTGATCAGAGTCAAATGAGGAACTTCTCTTTTTAAGAAGAGTGCATAGACGCCATTGTTAATTCACGTCATGATGGAGGCGTTGGCTGTACCAAATCCAACCAAGTTCTTTAAATCAAGGGAATGTTCTTTTCAGCTTTCCATAATTGCACTGCAAATTGCTTCAGCATTACATTCCTACAATCCAATCAAATCCAAGAAGGATACAATAATTTGTTTTCTAGTTTGAGAGTAATACTTGATGTAACTAAAGTAGATCACTTTATTATTTTTTCTTGAATGGGTATTTCTTGAATTTTATTATTATATTTATCGTTTTAATATTTATATGAGCTAAATTCATAAGAAACAGTTTCAAAGGCAGCATTTTAAAGGAGTAATGTTTTACATGCTCATTGATGGCGTTCTCAGCCAGTTCAAAAATGTTTTCAATAGTACCCAAAATATCAGCCTTCGTACTATACTGTAAGCCAGGGCCTTGTATAAGCGTACAGCAGCTGGGAGGTAAAGAGTAGCAATTTTGTACCAACCTACAAACTTTGGCAGCCCGGAAACAGATTTGGCCTCGATGGAAAATGGATTATCAAATGAATCTAATCTAAAACTGCAAAAACGCGCTAAAATAGAATGCGAAAGCGCTAAAATAGCGCAGCCGCGTCAAATAAAAATAATTCGCGCTAAGCAATGCTAAAACGCGCCCAATCTAGTGCGTTTCGCGCTAAATTTTTAGCACTGCTTTTGGACACCAAATTTTAAAAAAATCTTGGTATATTCTTTTCTTATTCATATTCTCAAAGAATAGCTTTAAAATAATTAAAAAGTGCTGTTATATTTAATTTTAACGCTATATTTAGCACTAAAAGCTGAAACAACATTGATTCAGAATTATTTCATAAGCCGAACCTCGTCTAGATATTATCTTCAGCCAATCACAATCCCCAGAAGGCGAAAGTCAGCTTTAATTGGCTGAATAAATGATGACGGCACATATTGAGTGATTTCGTCGATTACAACACGTCATTACAAGATGGGATAAAATGTTTACAGCTTTACAGTGAACATTAGGAATATTTTCCCGTTTAAAGCAAGTAAACGTTGGGTTTCTCGTAGGGAAGGGAAGGTTCTCGTAGGGAAGGAGAGGTTCTCGTAGGGAACCTCCCCTATGAGAATTCCTTGTCTCCCCAGGGCGTCGCGCTTCCCAGTTTGGAAACCACTGATCTAGGGGAATTTTTTTAGGATCGGACGCACCAACCAGGTCATAGGCGCTCAGTATAAGATGAAAGGAATTACGACATTCTCTCCGGCAGAGCCAAGTTACCCCCCCCCCCTCCCTTTACAAACGTCACTAGTCTTTCCCCTAACCCCAAATATTTTCATGACAAGCTTTCTGGCTAAATGCCCTCATTTGTTTTCGCTTTATAGTTCTCGGCACGAGGAAATTCCTTTACACGAAAGGTCATCGGTCTATTCTAGCCCCATTTTCGTAGATAAAGAGGGACCCCATACAGAGTAATGAGTTTGTTTACAATCTGCTGAATGCAATTACACGCTCCCAGCCCCACCACCCTCTTCAAGAATCCTCTCTGAGAACGACTTAGGATCACCCCCCCCCCCCCCCGATCGACCACTTGATCAGTCCGCCTGGGCGTGGCCCCTCGCGAGGAGCCGCTCTCACGAAGACAAAAGACTCTCTCATAAGGCAAGAAAAAGAGACCTGCGGAAAAAATGCGCCACTTTCCACTTCTTGGCTCCAAATCGCACCTTCTTATCAAAGAAAGGACCCAAGCTCAGGAGAGTTGCGCGCTCTCCAATATCCTAATGCCCTGAATCATTCTGCTGTAGCATAACTGCATAGTTTCACTTCCCATAAATCACACTTTTTAGAAATATTTTCTTTTTCTTTTTTAGTCGCGACTATAAATTACTACGTCGGTCCATAGTTTGGTCGGTCGGAGGGTAACCATTTTACTTTTCAAAGAGTATGTCGTGTAATAACATCCTAACTATTCGGCCGATTCTAACGAAATTTAAAACCCTTATGTTGTTTTACACTCTCTTTCGAATGATATAATTGCCAAGGTCCTTCCAAAGTTAGTCCGGGAATTATTGAAAGTTTAGTTTTGAAGGTCATATGGCCATAAGTTAGAATAATTGAGAGCACGCGACTTAGTTCTTTGTTTTCTTTGCATATTTCATTTGTTTTAACTTTAGATTTTTAAATAAAAAAACTCGTTAATGGCCACCTATCTTTAGCTCTTCTTAAATAGGATTAAATTCCGAGGGGTCGAATCAATGGCGAGTCCTAAATTCCTAAAGAGGATTTATAAGTGGATAAAAAGAATATTATTCACGTAGGTTTAATTAAGAAGAGCACGTCCGGCGCCCACTAACCGAGGCAATTCCTTTAACGACGTAGCTTATCTCATAAATGAATCACCTTAGGGGAGATCAAAGACCGTCAATGTAACCATGACAACCTCGAATTGTCCAAGCATTACGCTTATCAGGTGAAACTCACACTTGAAAGCCCCGAAACTCTTACAGTCTTCCCCCACAATGTTGGGTAGGTCAGAAAAGTGAGTGAAACGCAATCCATACAGACCCACATTGGATTGGTTGTTTGTGTGAATAGTTATTCGTTTGGGTGGATAAGTGACTATTTGGTTAGTTGGTTGTGTGATTGGATGGTTTGTTAATTAGTGATATAGTTTTCAATTGGTTATTTGATATGCCTCCTCTGAAGATGAAAGCAGGAAAACTGATCAAGAGCTTCAAGACCTGGTCTCACATTCCGAAAACTCATCATCCAATGCGAAGCAATCATCAGCCTCTCAACGTTTTACTCAGCCAGATTTTTGTGAATTATTTTCAGAAGAGAATTTATTTACTGCCACGATATCCAAGATCTTCTTGCACAGTTCGGTGTTGTCTCATATAACTAATTCTCAGCGCAGCCTCAAGTGTGTTCTTTTGCATAATGGCAATGTTTTTCATGCAGTCCAAGCTGGTCACTCGGTACATTTACGAGAGACCCATGAGTATATAAAAATCGTCATTGACTTAGTTAAATACCGGGGGGCTTTAACTGGAGGTTTACGTGTGTGATAGAAAAAAAGTTCCATCAAACAAACTTAAAGTTCTACTTTTCCAGCACGTGTCATTAAAACGTATTTTCCCATTGTGTACTGGTGTATCGAGATGGAAGAGAAAAAAAATCGAGATCTCTCCTCTTCTGCGCGCGAGCCACAAGTTTGACATCGCCGAGCGGCTCAACGTCAGCAGGATTACCATGCGCAGAGTTGCGGAGAGGCTCAAGAACGGGGACGAGCTCAAAAATTGACCTTGTTGAGGTAGATTTCAAGTTGTCAACCGTTTGGCTGTGAGAAAGGCCTTCGAAAGTGTTCCGAAGCTCAAAAGAACAGCGCTCAAGAAGGAAATAATCTCGGTCGCCATGGTGTCCAGAGCCATCAAGGAGAAGGGCGGCAAGTGCTTGAGGTGAGGGAAAGGCCTTTGCTGACCAACTCTATGCGATAACAACGTCGGGAGTGCTGTCGTCACCTTCTCAACAACTCGAAGATTCATGGCAATCGAATTCTCGTTTTTTTTATAAAAAAAACCTTCACGGTCAATCCAGACAGCAACAAGCAGAAGGACCTCATAGTAAACTTTGGTCAGGAAGTCTTTGAGGTCCGCTACGTGTCCACGACCTTGCTCCCGGCTTCCTTGATGATGCTGGGGGTTGGGGCTTCGAATGCAGAGAAGATGCCGCCGATGTAGTTCGCGGCTGGTTACAGGCTCACCTCAGCCGATTACAGGGACACTTGGCCACGTAAGTCCTGTCCTGTGTGAGAAATATCACGAAGAAGGCGGATTAGGTCTTTCAGCAGGACGGTGCTCCGGCCTACACCGCCATGACCGTGCAAAAGTGGTTGGGGTCGAACATGAGCTTCTGGTCGAAGGTCTTTTGGCCACTGAGGTCACCATATCTCAATCCCATCGACTACAGCGTGTGGGTGCATTTTGAGGGCACGGTCTACAAGGCTCACCACAGCAACTTCGACGAGCTGAAGTCCTCCCTCAATCGCGTGTGGGCCACCATGATGAAGGACTTCGTCCGAAGCGTGGATGCGGGCTTCAAGTCTCGCCTGTAGCGCGTGCTCGCCGCCAAAGGCGCCCACATTGATTAATCTTGCATTTTAAACGCATATTTATAAGCTTAAACAATAAAAACGTGTCTAAATGCATCAGAAGTATCATTGTTTCCTTTGTCGAGAGTGTCGTAATAAGTGTAACAGAACTTTTGCAACAGCCGGTGTATCAAGAGCACAATTGGATCATTTGTGTGGACCCTCCCCCCAAAAGTATAGACTTCCTCCTTGGCCAAAAGAAAGGTTTCACTAAGTTCCTATGCTATCTCTGCATGTGGGACAGTCGAACTCGAGACAACCCCTGGACCCAGAGAGAATGGCCCATCCGTGAAACTCTGGAATCAAACGTACCAAACATTGTGATTGACTCGATCTTTAGTCGAGAGAAAATCATTTCCTTCCCCGACTCCATATCAAGTTTGCTTGATGAAGTAGTTTGTGAAGGTATCGAGTACTGAGAGGGATGCTTCCAGAACATAGTTTCTGCCTTTCCTGTTTTGTCTTTTAAGAATATCAAAGCAGGCGTATTTGGAGGACTTCAAAAGTGTACCCTTTTTCGAGATGTGGAATGTCAGAAAATGAATGACAAAAAGAAGACAGCGTGGTTGTCATTTGCGGAGGTTATAAAAACTTTTTTGCAAACAAAGAGGCCGATAACTATGAAGAGTTGGTTGCTAGAATGATGTTTGCTTTCGTGATGCTGGATGCAACATGGGGGTCAAGCTTTATTTCCTGAATAGTCACCTTCACTATTTACCCGAGAACCTTGGAGCTGTAAGTGATAAACAGGTTCCACTAAGACTTCATGACGATGGAAGAGCGCTATCAAGGGCGATATGACAGACATATGATGGTCGACTACTGCTGGACTATCAAACAAGATGACCCAGACAAAGTCTTCAAGCGCAGATTCTTGTCATCATTGGAACAATTTGAGATTTTATTAATTCCATCGGTCTTTCCTAATCACAATGGTGCGCACTGATATTTGGATGTAATGGATACAGGCTTCAGATTTAATTAGTAGTAATACATATTTTTCTATTGTATATGTGATTTATTTTGCCTTTATTTAAAAATACTATTACGCATTGTGGTGAATATACACACTATTAAGAAAAATTCACATTCTGTGCCTAAATGGTTGTTTCAAGACTAATTTTAACATAGTATGACAAGAAATTGCATAGTTAGAACATGGCATTATGCGAAAGATGTCAATATTTCGCAAAAAATAAAATAACTGAATTGCAAATAATCTGTAGCTTATAGAAAAAAATCTGACTTGATCCCCCCTCTCCCCCTAAAATTAGTCATGAACAAGTGCAAAAAAATGTTTGTTCTTCAGTTATTCATCGGGGTCGTGGGAACCTAATCGGCAGCTTCCATTTTTTCACCTTTCTTTATCTACTGTTTTCTTTGTCTCTATATTCTAGCCTTTATCATTCTGCCCATCATCCCTTTTTTTATCAAGAGGGGCCAATTCCTCTTTGAGGGTCTTTGTGGGGGTGGGGCTCGTTGGGTCGAGATCAGATTCATGAGAATTGTACTCATCTGTCGACGTCGTCCTCAGTAGTCTCCTCTTTTGGGTACTCGAGCTAGGCATCTTCCACACAATTTCACGTCCCCTAACTTCACTAATTTCTTTACCAGCTACCGAACATCTTTCTAACAATTTGTTAGGTAACATACCCCGTTTAGTTTCATTTATTTAAATAAATACATTTAGAGTCCTTAACTCAAACTGTATCTTACCTAAAATAAAATTTGATTATTGAATTCTACCTTTAAATTTGTAAGTCCACAATTAAGGTTAAGCAAATATCGATTTTCACCACTTTTAGCTTATATTTTTTAATCAAAATAAGTCTATCGTGTGACCCCATGGACAAAGTCAACGGATTATTTTCCTAATTTCAGTGTCACGCGAACAAAAACAAAGAGTAATAGCGATTAACCCAACCCAATTTATAAGAACTGTTTTCGTGGACTGCCGTTTTTTTTATCATCCTTTTTTTCAGATTGATCCAAAATTAGCGGTGTTCTTTTGCTTAT
The DNA here is from genome assembly GCA_963969495.1 of Ceratothoa steindachneri. Classification (NCBI taxonomy): domain Eukaryota; kingdom Metazoa; phylum Arthropoda; class Malacostraca; order Isopoda; family Cymothoidae; genus Ceratothoa; species Ceratothoa steindachneri. The sequence continues at coordinate 131,130,434 of OZ018322.1, read as the reverse complement.
CTCAATCCTTATGGTAGAGGGTGAAGAAACCCGGCAAACCAACGCGAAGCCTTCATCACCTTGTCAAAATGAAACGACACAATAAATAAATGGTAACGTAGACGAATAATAATAATAATAGAACAGAGTGTGAACAGTTCAAATTAACACCTCGCCCTGACCCTACACCTAAATGTTTTTAGTCGCTGCAACGCGACTCTATAAATTACTATGTCGGTCCTAGGCCAGTCGGTCGGTCGGACTGGAACCGTTTTACTTTTCAATGAGTTTTTTGGCAATAACATCGTAACTATTCGGCCGATTATAACGAGATTTGAAACCCTCATGTTGTTTTAAATTCTCTTTCGAACGATATAATTACCAAAGTCCTCTCAAGGTTAGTCCTGGAATTATTGAAAGTTTTGAAGGTCGTAACGTCATAAGGCATAAAAATTGAGAGCACGCGACTAAAGTCTGTTGACCTTGTTGGAATTTTCACACACTCTGCCTCCTTCCCTTTCAGACACGTAAAAGTAAAGTTAAATTCCCAATTCTTTGAAGATGTCGGAAGGAAATGGCGAAACGTCAGAATGAAATAAAATGCACAAGGAACAAAGAGTACGCTGTCTATTCCTTTCCGAAATAATAATGAGAAAAATAAACTTCAAGCCCCCCCCCAAAAAAAAAAAAACATTCCCAAATTGAATGGCCAAATTATTATAATTTAATTATATCCTCTTTTTTCCCTGCAACGGGCAATGGCGTGTTCATGTTTTCGGAAACAACATTGCATCGGTGAATGAGATGGTCTCTAGTCGTTGTGGCTGTTTGTTTTCTTTCCTCTGGCGTTCTGGGTATGCCCTTTAATGGGGTTTCAGGACTTCCTAGGGCATAAGTGATGCAGTTGACATCTGGTAGATCACATCCCATCTCAGCTCCAACGACGGCAAGTGGATTGGCGCTTTTACGTTGAGATCTCAAAAATTGTCCCCTGCTTTTAATTAGAGCTTATTAAAGCTTCATAAATGAAATAAAAATCATTAGAGAGATAAAATTTTAAAGCTTTATTTATTTATTTTTTAGATATCTTGGATACGAAATCTGTACATATAAAAAAATTACAGATTTATCTACAACAATCATAAGTTATTTGTTGGACATGCAACGTGTTTTCATCGCAGAAGAGATGATTTAACATGGCTCGATGGTTGCTACCCAACGGTTTTTCAAACGGCCAAACGGTCAGAAAAGGACCATAGATACAAAAACAATTTGCAGGATTTTCGCAAAATGGAAACATTAGGGCTCAATCAAGAACGTGCATAAAGGCAAGTCTGGGTGTAACAAAGTTGTGCGAACCGATCAAAATATTGATTCTGTCGCAAATCAGCTTGAAACGGACAAGAAATCTATGAGACGAGTATCAGCTGCGACTGGAATCAAACGGGAGAGCGTTCTGAAAATTATCCCGTTGGATTTGAGATTGAAGTCATTCAAAATTATGTATTTGCAACAGCTTAATGAACAAGACTGCAAGCGCCATTGGTTTTGTGAACACAGTGAAACAATGATTGAACAAATCCAGTTCAGATTAAGTGACATAATATTCAGTGATAAATACCACATCTCAATGGGGTCATCAACAGACAGAATTACCTGTGCTGGTCACAAAACAAGCCGAATATACATTTAGAGAAACCTCTGTATTCGCCAAAGGTTACTGTCTGGTATGGTTTGAGTAGCAGCAAGGTTTAAGGTCCTTATTATTTTGAGGACCCAGAGACAAGGAGACCACTTATAGTAACTTCAGAAAGATATATAAAAATGCTGAACACTGTTTTTGACCAAGAAAACGGCAGTAACAAATGGTTTCAGCAAGACGGACCAACAGCCAACACAACTAGACACTCACTAAAATGTTTAACAAGATTTTTTGAACAAAAATCATTTCTCATCGCTCGCAGTTTTCCTGGCCCTCAAGATCTCCCGATCTATCATCACCTGTGGACTTTTTCTCTGCGGATTTTTCAAGGACAAAGTATTCAGGCAAGAGCCAGCCTCTAACGAAGAATTAAAGCAAGCGATGGTGTGAAATGTATGAATGTCCATGGACGTCACTTTGAACACATGTAAAATATAATAAAAGTTTGAAACGTTCTCTTTCGCATACTTTTATTTCATCTGTGAAGCTTTAATAATGACTGAGTAATAAGCAATTAAAGACAGGGATAATTGTTGTGGTCGCATTGTATATATATATATATATATATATATATATATATATATATATATATATATATATATATATATATATATATATATATATGGCGCACATTTTAATTTCTTCCATCTCCACACTGGTACATATCTCTCGCTAAAAACTTGCCCTCATTCGTTTCGGCTTCTAATTTTTAAGAAACCTCACCAGCTTTGGCAATGTTAGTCTTTACCTATCCATCCGGCGCCCTTTCTTTCCGTTACCTATTTGTTTTTGATCCATGAATATCTCATGAAAGCGTATTGCCATAAAACCAACGAGCTAGAAAATATAATACAATTAATCCCGAAACGGAGACACTTACCTCCGTATGAAATGCCACTTATACCGACCACATATTTCCAAATCCTTTCAAATCCCTTACTATTATAACAGGAAAAAGAAATCCCAACTGGAATTGGCGAAACGATAATTTGACTACCGTATCTTCCCTGGTGCCTGTTGAGGCAAGTTTGAGCTCGGGTAAAAGAATATGGTCTCTCCTACCCTGACTGGCGTACGATGTACTCAATAGCTTCCATTTTGGACGGATCTCGTATAAAGAAATGCTTTTGTCAAGCGAAATCTTAAAATTCATTAAACCAAAATTGACTTAAAGTGCGAGGGGGGGTGGGGGAAGTCTTGCTTATATGATCACTAAGCCCCCGTTTTAGTTTTGCGTGGGATCTGCGTTACTTAATTAAAAATCTAATCAATAAGGTCTATTGATCGCATGATAAACTTTGAAATATTGGATATTATCGCACTGTACATGCTGTAATAAGATGAGGCGGGGTGGGGGGTGGGGGGGGTGATGTCATAATGAGATGGAAACGTCATGAATCTTCGATTCATTTTAAGATAGTTTCCGATCTGTGAGATCATTTATCATGCTACTTGTGTGTCTGTTTAGAAATGATCACCAATCACAAAAACATTAACATATGCAATAAAAATGCATGTGTCAGCGATTAAATAAAAACAATGTAACCCAGGAAATTTTTCAGACTCAAAAACAACTTAAATCGGTGTTTAACCAACTCACTAAATTTGTTAAAAGAAAAAAACAAAAAAAAACACCAGGCCGTTCCTTAGATCACAACTAGCTTACGCGTGATTATAATTTATCCTCGAGGCTTTTATCTCGGATTTGGCGCCCAATTTCGCTTCCTTCTTCTCTCCTTCTTCTTTGAGAGCCAAGGGCACAATGCCAACGGACTCAGAATCATGCTGGAGAACGCAATAAAACTTTCCAATTTTCACTTGAGCGCTGTGCCCTAAGGAACTGGAAAAGTCAGAATTTACAATTCCAATTATTATCATATTTAGTTTAAAATTCCCCGTGTCCCCACTCAACTTCAGGTCATCCACATAGCTGGAATCCTGTCCAATTCCTGTGCAGACGTATACAACCCCTCACAAGGTAACTAATATCCAAGTAAATTAACTATAATCCACTTATTGCATACACTCGTCTGAATAATCCTTATTTTACGGGAGGAGAAAGAAAATCAAATGTCGGCTATGATGGATCTACACCAAGCCTCCACGTAAATCTCCTCCTACTCCATCCTGTGACAACCACTCCTGAAACGAAAGGCAGGAATTCGGCACATTCACAAGTGAGTTGAGGAGAACTACCTACATCAACTATTACAACGGATACTGCGAACGAGGGAGTACGGGGATTACAATGCTGCAAGAGCACTCAGCGCGCCCAGTGAGTCGGTGTTATTTGCAAAACGGCTTCTAAAGTGGGCACATGGCGTAATTGCGTGGCACAAGCAGTATATTGCAACCTGCTCAGTCGTAGAGATTTACGCATAACCCAGAAGGGCCTCACTGACCACGATTTTGTCAGTCATCTCTTGGGGAATATTCTCGGCGGAGTTGTTTACAAATTCTCACGCACACACTACCAGGTTTAAAAAAAACATCAGGTTTTAATGCATGGTCACCCGCACACATGTACCGTTAAATTTCAGGAGACAACAATTTGGTACTATGTGCAAGGTTGGCACAAAACCAAGAAGATCTCGCTCGAGAAACGGGATATCCTAGGTTACCTACGAAGGAACGCGGCTAGGCACTTAGGCTGATAAATCTTGTATCCTTGAAGCCGGCGTGCTCGAAGATGCCTGCCAGCCTCTTAATGACCGCTCCCCCAAACCCGAGGTTACTTTCTTGACTGGCAAATTGAGATCTAAACTAATATACAAAAGTTGACAGAACGAAAAATTATATATATGTATATATATATATATATATATATATATATATATATATATATATATATATATATATATATATATAATTGTGTTTAACAAGATAAGGTGAAAGAGTAGGACAGACACTGTGGAAGGAGATAAAATGAGAAAGAAAAAGAGTGTAGGTGAAGTTTGAGAGACAATTTGAGACATAGTATATACTTATATTCAAAGTTGGATGAAAGGATGCAAGAAACATACAATTAATAAAGAACATAAATTCATACAAATATAAATATTTATGACCGAAATGGCTCCGAGGCAGGATGGGCTTGCCTTAGCTTAGTCCTTCGCCGAGATGACAAAGGAGTCCGCTCCATTGGCTCTCCTGGACTGAGGGAAGCTCTTAGTATTTTATTTTTTATTTTCTTTGGTGACCCCGAGACCACGTATTATGACACCACCCAAGAGTAGGATGGGTTTTAAATGTTGTTTCCTCCACTTAGTGTTCCTCTCATTGGATCCACTCGTGTCCTCGGCGACCACAGATATCAAAGAAACCTCCCATTCCCTTCGTATTTGGGGTATTGCCCCACCTAGGGAGCAGCACATCATAAATATGTCAACTTCCGTGCTAGAAAGGAGGCTACGTGAGGCTGCTCCTAGAAAAGAAATATGAGGTAGAAACCCTTTCATCATCAAGAACTCTTGGTTGGCATGGGCCTATGTGGCAGATTAAAGGTAGAAACCTCCCGGCTAGGGAAAGAACTTCAGGAGAATTGCTCCCAGAGATAAGATGGTAAAGAAGTATAGATGCCGTTGCCCTGTTCACCACAGAAGAAGCCCCTTTTGCGGATGAAGAGCAACACCCTTCACCTTATGGAGATGTTTGTTTTTAATTTTTATAAATCATATTCTGGCATGGAAGCCGGTTTTGTTTTTATTCGAGATGCAAGCAGTACACCCTGGTGTCCCAATCCGGACGGGGCTATTAGTGTGCCCGTTGGGCCATCTTGACACCACACAGCGTCATCTCATTAAAGTTTGAGACTGCCGTGAGTCCTAGAGCCGGAAGAGTGGATTCAATGGCCAGAAGTTTCTTTTCCCTACAGCACGCCAGAAGTTTCTTTTCCCTACAGCACGCTAAAAGTTTCTTTTCCCTACAGCACGCTAAAAGTTTCTTTTCCCTACAGCACGCCAGAAGTTTCTTTTCCCTAAAGCGCGCCAGAAGATTCTTTTCCCTACAGCACTCCAGAAGTTTCTTTTCCCTACAGCACGCCAGATGTTTAGTTTCCCTACAGCACGCCAGAACTTTTCTTTCCCTACAGCACGCCAGAAGTTTCTTTTCCCTACAGCATGCCAGAAGTTTCCTTTCCCTACAGCACGCCAAAAGTTTATTTTCTCTATAACACGCCAGATGTTTCTTTTTCCTACAGCGCGCCGGAACTTTCTTTTCCCTACAGCACGCTATTGCTGTATCCAATCTCGGTGGATGTCTGGATGAGAAGGGGATCATTTTCGCGAGATTCAACCCCATCGCTTTTGCTCTGTAGGATAATTGAGATATAATTGTAGATTTTAGCGTTAAGAGAAACTTGGGTGTGGCGACCGTGTCGGGGAAAGACCAGAGGGTAAAAACATGACTATATGTGATTTGCTCTACGTGAGTAAGATGTGAAGAGTAAATGTATGAACATAAGAATAAAGCAAAGGCTGAACAAAGTATAGGAAAGAATTCTGATTGATTGTTTAAGAGGGATAACTGAGGTAATGTTGGGGGATGATCAAAGCGAGATTTAAGCAAATCATAATTACCTGGTGTAAATGATTTAGAGCAGGGGTCCCCAACCAGCGGCCCGCGGGCCACTGTTTGTGCCACTTGTCAAAATTAACATTGCGTGTGGCCCGCCAGATCATTTCCTGGGTCATCGGTGCAGCCCTTCATCATTACAAACGTATGATGAAACCTTTTTTTTTCTCAAGAGCGTGTTTTTGAATAGCTTAAGTTATGGTTAGATTAATTGGTTACTTCAGGTTAGGAGGTTAGGTTAAGTATATTTTTATACTAGTTTAGTCTTCTTTTCTCTTTGCAGATGACTCTCTCACTTTTCAGTTATTTTTATTGGTGCGGCCTCGACCCCTTTCGGACTTCTCGATGCGGTCTCCAGTACTCTGCGGGTTAGGTATCTCTGGTTTAGAGTAAGAGGAATTTGCTGGAACTGTTGATTCAAACTTTTAGTGGGGTAGGGATGAAGAGGGGCCTACGAGGGTTAGGATGTGATATTAAAGTCCGTTATGTGCATCTTCAGAACATGCAATATCGTAATTATACTGGTAGGGATGAGGTAGATTACTGCTATAAGCTTTTGAATGGTATAAAAAGCCTCCGGAGTAATTAGAGCATTAGTAAATGCTAATAGTTGGAGTGCGAAACTGTAAGAAACCTGCGTGGATGTATAGTGGCACCGAGGTTAATGAGAGCAACTTTATGGTATGGATGATAAGAAAAGATCGAGGGGAAGATCAGTGCAAATGTGCAATTTTAAAACGATGATAGTTGTTAGAAAGATAAATAGAGTGAGAAACGAAAAGGTAAGAGGTATATATAGCGAAAGTTGTGATGAAGTCGTAATCAAAAATGTCCTGATATGGTTCTATTTTGTAAGATGAATGAATAGTAGTAGAGGTGGGAAGAGAATAGACCAGGTTGTGTGTTTATTTGTGTGTAAATGGTTACCACAGTGGATAAATGATTGATTGATTATACGTAATTGAGAAACATTGGCTGAGAGAGAAAGACAGATGGATGATATTGTATATCTCGACCTCTATCCTGTTCTCGGCAACCGTGGCGTCACAGATACTGCGAACCAGGGATGCGGAGATCCCAATGCCTTAAGAGCACTAACAGAAGTCTGTGAGTAGCTATAAATCACAATTTGAAATCTAAATAGTACCCCGTACCGAGAGATGTATTGCCTCCTTTCGGCCGTGAATATAGACACAACGCCTGATAGAGACCCACTATCTTCAAAAGGAGGGGCCAGAGCAAGGAAGCCGGTCCACTCTTCGGCTTATACTGGCACGGTCCAGCGTGACACAACGTGTGGTCCAAAGAAAACTAGAAAACAGTATCTCGGTGTTGTGGAAGCTTTGGAGTAAAGGCGTATCGACAAATGGTCAGATGTGGTACTTTCAAGGGTCGCATCCTGGGAAAAACTAGAGACGCCGCAGCCCCAAAAGCTAAATCAAGGACTCGCAGGAATCCACTATGCCTAAAGCCGAAAGTTTTTGGGCTTGCTTGGCTTCTCTCGGCAATGATTGAGGGATTTTCGGCACCCCGTGTACAAGCGCATAACGCAATGCACAAAACACGGAACGAACGGAATCTGCCGGTATTGACTAGCTGGCTCTCAATAGGGGACTTACAGAAGGCACTGGTCTGGTGGATTGAGTCCACCTTCCGCACTTTATGCTTGACTACGGATGCATAAAACTCGAATCAGTGGTCGAGGCTCGAGCGAATAAATGAACAGTAGAATAGAAGAGTGGTAGCCCTATAAGAACCCTAGGGGCATTAACCTCAGAGAACTAAGAATGTCTATGGCAGAGGTACAAGAGACCCTAAGGGTTCAAATGTAGGCCTGCCAGGTGAGACGTCGGTTGAAAAGCAGTTCAAGAAAATGGTGCGATTCTACCACTTTCTAGCAAGCTCCCTTTAACAACAAACCCGAGTCTGCGTAGGGCCTTGGGTGACAATAAAAGTGCACTACTATACTCTTTTTCAAGGCTAACTGAAACCCGTGCCCTTTGGCGTAGCGAGAGAAGTGAGTCAATACTTGTTGGTGTCGACGCTCCAGAGTTGGCATCTGGGCCGCATCAAAAGTGATCAAAATGTCGTCTACGTAGAGCGTAGTCAGAACATCTTCTAGCGACAACGAGGTAATGTCGTTGATGCTCAAGGCAAAGAGGGTGACACTGAGGACACTTCCTAGTCTTTTACACGGTGACAGGTGGCCTCCGCTGTTCTGCAAGTAAGCTAGGAAGCTAATCTAATATTTACCAATTTCTCACTCAACTTTTACACTGAAGCTTTTAAAGAAACTGAATGAAAACCGGCCGCGGTAAAGTTATCTCGCCACGGTCTGCGTAAATCAAGCACGGTAGTCATTCGTCAGTTTAAATCTTGTTGAGTAAATCTAACGGAAAAGCCATATCTTGCTCACCATACTGTGGGAGCATGGCGTAGGAGATATTGTCCAGACCGGGGGCGGTATTCGCGAATGAAGCGAGGGCGGAAGTCAGCTCATTTATTGTGAGCAGGTCTTTGAAGGGTTTCCCGCCTCTTGAGCTAAAGTACAGTCTTCGACCCCCAGCGAGACCATGCCCCTATATGAGCAGCCTAATTAGGATGTGATATATACGAACGGAACTAGTCAAGGGATGATTTTGAAATGCCAAATAATTAATGAAGACAATGAAGAAAAACAGAGCGATCGACAGTGTCAAAGGCACCCAAGAGATCAAATGGAAGGAAGGTTGACCCGGCATCACCACTCAACGAAATCGGCCAGCAGTTACCTTTGAGACAGCTGATTCAGTGCTAGAATGGGAGATTTCCTCAATGCTGGAGCTTGACATCTGATTAAGGATAGCAGTGTTTTTAAATTGAATGGTGCCACACCAGATGAGAGGGAGGTATTATAAATACCAAGGGAGTGAGGTGGATCAACAGAAGGGCTCTGACGATATAGACTCGAGGGGGAGGGGGGTTAGAAGGAAACCGGTCTTTTTGTAAGGACAAAAGAGGAGCGGTCACTTTCTTTCGCGACACGGGGGCGAAGTGAGAGAGTAGTTAGTGTCGAGGGTAGGAGGAAGTACCATATGGCGAGGTTCAAGAGCAGAGAGGGTACCAGATCCAATATGAACTATCTGGCGGAGAAAAACGCATAGGTCGGCAAGAGTTGATACGAGGCTAGGAGGGTGGGGGGAGGGGTCTTAGAAATAAGAGCGGAAGAAATACGCTTAAGAAGCTTGAACAGAGTGCGAGGGTTGTTTATGGTATTAACTAAGCTATGGCAGATTTTAGAGTGACACTGTAACAATGAGTGGCAAGATTATAGGCGAAGTAAGCCATCGTAATAGCAGCAGAAGCAGCAGCACACTCCATTGATGCTGTCCAACTCCCTCTACCATGGATATCCAGCCCAATCATCTTGAATATCACAATATCTTTGAATGTATCCCCTTCTCTCTTCCCTCGGTCAGATAAAAATTTTAATTTTTAGATCTCATTATTTAACATAATGGACTAGGGAGGACATCGCTGAGAGAGGGAGGGGGCGCCTCTAAGTAATTATAAATAAGCGAATGGTATTTATACTAGAACAGGATTTTCCAAAACAGAATACACCATGAAAAAATATAAATACGTTTCTATTTAAATCCGTTTGAGGCAAGCAAGAAGAGGAAATGCTCAAACAATTATGAATATATTTTTCAAATGACAGCTGCTTCTATTTTAACAAACGAACAAAATTCGGCTTCTTTACATATAGAAGAGTATGAATAAAATACTTTAATCATTTGTCATATTCTCGCGATTAAACTGCCATTCTTTTCCCTACATGGCTAATTTAGCTGTAAAGTAATAATTGTGATGTTATTCAAACATCTAGAAAATAATTTTAACATTAAAATATTTTATTCGGGTATCAAAAAATGAATAGCCTCTTTTAAATGAGAAAACTAAAGCAGTTTTAATGTACAAAATTATATTTATTCAGTTTCAATTTCCGCCATGAAGAGGTCTAATACAATACAAACAGTCATTATAGCCTAAAAAAGCCTAGGAGTTACTACATAAATCTTTAAACAACTTTGAAATAATTTAAACAACTCTAAGAAGCATTTTTCTTTTAAAAACATTAATTTCTTGACAACCTAATATAAAATACATTTCATACATATAGGTATACAATGTATAATAGGTACTTCTCTTTCCAAACATTCAATGTATTTTCTTATATGGCCCTAAACAAATTTGACTTTTCAAGGTTATCTACTTACCAGACACGTATCATGAGTAAAGTCAGGGTAGACAGAAACCTGTGAAGCTGCTGCAATTAATTTTAACAATTCATACTTTTGCCTATAATTTACTTTCTAAGGGGGTCTTCATAAAATGAATTGCAGCAGCTGCTTTACAGTCTTGCCTACCCTGAATTTACCCACGGCACCTGCCTGCTACCTACCTACCATTTGCGAATGCATGCGTTGTTTGTTTTTTTTCTACCATATTAACCGATATCTTAGCAACGGGCGTTTTTGTGGAAGTCAGTGCACATGGGTAAGTAAGTATATATGTGTCCGTTTGTGTGCGTACTATGGTTGTCCAAACAATTGGCTGGCCATATGTGCCTCTGTTTGCATCTGTATTTACATGAGTGTGCGTACCTTTGCCAGTGAAAATGAAAGTGTGTGAACGTTTAAGTATTTAAGCGAGTGCAGCCGCGCACAGGTACTTACATGTAGAAAAAACGTGAGTGTTCGGTAGCAAGTGTATGTATATATAGCGAGTGCGTGATTGCACGAGCGGGTGTGTAGGGAAAGTGGGGAAGAGGAAGAGAGGTGAATTCTTGCGTAAGTGGAGATCAACATTGGCTTGCATGTGAATGTATGTAGGTGGAGGGGGGGGGGCAAGGTAACGTGCGTGTGTCTATGGGTGTACAATTGCGTGTGCTCTGTCTGTTGCCATAGTAATCGATACTCAGAGGCAGAAAATTCTGTTGTGTGGAGCAGTGGCGTAGCTAGGGATTTCGGGGGCCGGGGTAACTTTTAAATTTGTGCTTCCTCGCCCCCCCTCCCCTTAGCTACACCACTGGTATGGATGCGAAAATGTGCATACACTTAAAAGTATTTCGTGCCTGTGTGTACGAGTGTGTCGCTAAAGCACTTTCATCGGAAATAGACATTGGATCTGTTTACAACAATAAATTTGAATTAAATCGTGAGCAGTTTTTGTTTTTATTGTTTTCTTTCATTTTATTTCAAATTACGAGATTTATTTAGCTTTCTGTTTAATTTTTTCAAAATGCCTTTTGACAGTAATAAACAGTATGCTTTTATATTATTGCTTATTATGTACAATAACGTTTCGTTAATCTACTGAAAACATCTTAAAAGTGACTCTATTAATATTTCTCTCATCATCATCACTTCACTAACTATAATTTAAGAAGAGGATTTTTTTTAGTATTTAAATAATAATTTCACTTAGTTTGGTTATGACTTATGTTTTTTATCAAATTTATTTCTAATAATTCTTTTATAATATCAAAAAACAAAATGGTGAAGTTCAGAAATAAATATAAGTATCTAAATTTTGTGATTTTTTAAAACCCAAAGAATTACAAATTGATGAAGTTCAGAAAATTTATTTTTTATATATCTTCTTCTTCAATAACTATATTTTAGCAACGTGATATTTTGAAAGGGAAAAAATTTAGTTTAGAGTTACTTTTTTAAATTATTTTAATTGGCGAAGTTCAGAAAATTTATAAAAATTTAACCATGGCTGCTTTTTTTTTTAGATTTTAAATTTTAATTTTAGTAGCGAAGCGCAAGCTCCCCTCGTAGGGAAGAGTGGCGAAGCCATTGCCTGGTCTTTTTATACTTAAAGATCATGTGACAGGTAATGCGGTATTACTGGTATGCAAATTATAAATTTTATGCCTACCAATTAAAGGAGGTTTAAGATTTTGCGTAACTCATCCGATATATTGTTTAAATCTGGCTTTTTCTTTTAATTCGGATGGCTTCGACTGATCTAAGCTTTTGTTTGTCGTTAGTGTTGTCTTGGATCCAGGAGGGGGACGCTGGAAGGCCGTCTCTGGGGCAGCAGGACTCTGTAGCATGCCACACAAGCAGGAATACCCAGTCTTGGCTGTCAAAATAATTTTTTTTACCACATTACTCCGAATATCTGGCCTACCAAGTCCCCAGACTGCAACCCCTCGGACCATTAGGTCTGGTGGTGTGGTCGAGAGATAGACCAAAAAGTTCCTGTGTACCACCAAAATCGGGTTTGGGTCGAGGATCAGCACAGTTTTCACAGCGTGACCGTCGAGAAGGTTTGCAACAGATTTCGCCGCCGCACTTTCATTCAATAAAATTAATAATAAAATGCTTCAATTCTTTAGCAGTTAATATTGATAAAAAAATATGAATTAATTAACTTTGTGTTATTTTTTTCTGTTAAAGTTAATTGACAAATTACCTAACGCACCTAGTATGTATTATTCTTAGGTATTCGTTTATTTTGCTTGGTTTGAATCGTTGTTGCTGTCTTGTTAGTAAGTTGTTTTTGGTATATCCAATTTAATTGGTCTACCACGTGATTGGTACTTTTAGTTTTTGACCTTATGAGATATTTTAAAGTGTTTGGTGCTCTCGCAATGGACAATTATTTTTCTATCGGCATCTCGCGTTATTATGTAAATGTTGCTGTAGGAAATTTCTCAAAGATTAATCTTCTTTTCTGGGTTCTGTGATATAAAGTAAAACTTTACTTTTAAACTTATAGCCTTTTTGTTTGTATTATCTTCCTTTCTCTTGTATCGCTTTTCTTTTGTTTAAGAAATTGTTTCGCCTATTTTTGAGTGAAAAGTTATTTCTGGGGGAATTTTATTTGAATTAGTTTACTTCAAACTTGGAGATTTGGCAAGTTGATATTTTGTACTTCTCCGCTGCGTTATAGTTTAAATAGTCTCCCTTATCTCATGCGTTTATGTTTTCATCTCTTTTGTATGTATGTTATTTTAATATTGAATAAGTTAAATGTATTGTTTTTAAGTCACATTTAACTAGATTTCTTCTTCTAATCATTTGATGAATGGAAAAATATGACTGGGATCATCGAATACTGTTAGTGTGTAATTTACGTAGCGCTGGTAGAATTTAGGGTTTAAATACTAGTTTTCTTCCCTTACCTGTTTTCTAATTCTGCCATGAAGAAAATTCTAAGAATTTTTGGTCGATGGCTGTTTCCCATGGCAATCGCGTCTCTCTGGAGGTGAAATCTTTTTTGAAATTGAACGGTGTTTTCTGTGGTGCATATTTTCCTTTGACATTATTGGTGGAGATATTTCGTTATTGTTCAAGATTCTGTTCATGATTATTTTTAATGGGTTTTTTTTATAGTGAAACGGTTGTAAATAAGGATTCTACATTTAGCAAAGCCAGGCTCCCTGTGTTATTGATTCTCAATTTACTTATTTTTATTAATAGTTCGTCGGATGCCCGTAATCATATTCCCACCTTTCATAAAACGAACAGAAAAAGAAAGCACCTTGAAATTTACCTGCAAAATAACCCACTGACAATACATTTAACCTCTTTGAGATTAAATTAACATCCAGCATCGATGGAAACATAAACACACGCATCTACATTAAAGCAAGAGATAAGGGAGTCTGTTTAGCCTATAACTCCTCTACAATGAAGAGGTACAGAAAGTACAAAATATTACTCATATATACTCTCATACACAAAAAGCTGTGTGATAGACCTATCTCCCTGTACGAAGATTACGCCAAACCCTTTGTATATGCTACTGATACTTGTACCTCAGGTTAAAGAGCTTTTATACCTCAGTAACACGATAGTAGAAAACTACCCATTGCCTATCCCAGTCGTAACCTAACCAGACCAGAAAGAATTTATTAAACACATATCGTAAAGGAGTCGTAACATCATATATGTGTTTGATATCACTGCCAAGACTGATCACAAAGCCTCACTTATATTCTTAAAGCTAAGCTTTTGCCTGGCTTTTATAACCAGTCAAAGACACGCATTACAAGGAAAGGTATATTAGCCAGTCCCTAGGATTTCTAAAACAAAGGCAAATTATAGTATCTAGCCGAATTTTTGCTGCTCGCAGCTAGCGTTTTTCCGTTCCATCCTCAATAAATATTTCATATTTGATCAAAATACTGATAGTCTAGTGGGACGAAGAGATAGCCTGCACCCCCCCCCCCCGGAGATAAACTTCTAATTGATATTTTTAGACTGAAAATATGCACTGAAAACGATTAGCCATGTTCCCATTACGAAAAAGTGTCCCACGTACCCTTTTTCGGCCCGCGAAGACCCCGAGGTGGGACGTTCAGAGCCTCAAAAAAGTGATTTTCCAACGTCACTGATTTTGCCCAGTGACGCATCATTTTAGGGGTTTTTGATGACGCTGAGTCCGAAAAATGGCTTATTTTTATGATTACATCATTATTTTACGTGATAATGGTAGCTGAAGGTCATTTTCAATAAATTCTGCTTAAAAAATTAACAAAATTCAATAATTTATTGAGGAATTTGGTTAACACAGAAGTTTTATTTACAATAACTTCAAAATGATTAAAATACATGATTGAAAACATCCTATGTATACGATCAAGAATCAGGAGGTCATTTTTTTCGAACAATCAAGCACTTGAACTTTCTCAGAATTCATCATCGCTTTCAAAATAGGCATCAAAGTCTACATCTCTTTCTCCTTTCTCCTCTTCCACATCCTCCAATTCATGATCATCTGCTGTCATAAGATCAATTAGTGACATTGGTAATACAGGACTGCATGACCACAGAGGTTCCAGCACACCGTCAGCAGACATGATCCATCCTTGTCCATCGTCATATGGTTTGGCCTCTCTAGAATGGCTTCATGGGCGCGCTTGTACAAGGCCACTCGGTGATTCACACGCTGGATATGTGGCTTCAGAGCAGAGTGACATGGAGGGAGGGGAGTCAAATCCACCTTTGACTTGGAAGTGAGATGCTTATCCTCTCCAACCATAGTGCGGAGCAGCTTGGCACGAACCACATTAACTGATGATTCATGGCTTTATTGGTACATGGGAAAGGTGAATTGTTCCAACTGCCTTAGCACCACAGGTTTGACATTCCAGTCGTCTCCGAGTTACTTAAAGATCACGTGAAACTGGGGTTCTTTTCCAGCTTTTTCAGAGGCCCGATCTTTCCCTTTCCCTTGAAAGCGCTGGTACATTCCTCTCCGGTAAAGACGTAGAACCCAAGAAGAGTAGCACAGTAATCTTCAGCAAGGGACTCTGCAAGCTCAGAGAGGTTCACAAGTTGTCGATGTTTTCCTGATCCCGTATCAAGGTATACAGTTAGTTTTATTGCATAAGCGTGGTAGAAAAGAATCATGAATATGTATGTATCAGGGGTTCTAACCACAGCGTTCTGGTACCCAAGTGCTACAGCATGGTGTAGATACAGTACAACCCTAGTGTCCATCTTTTCCTGGTTGCTGTAGATGGTGGGGAGATCTCGAACTTCAACCTGAAACACAACACCACTATAATAAAAAAAGAGAAAAGAAGAAGAAATAGCAAGAATTCAGCCTTTTCTAACGAACATGTGGGATATTTTGATGGAGAAAGTATCATGTTGGATAAGGTTTGTGTGTGTGTATGTGCAATATCTGAAATACATTTATGCATTTATTTGAGATTTTTGTAATGTCTGTGTCATTATACAACATATTTATACAAATGTGTGTATATTTTTATCTGAATGTCTGTTGCTGTTTTTCCCTTTCACTCACCTGTCCATTTGAAGAGAGAAGTTGATGAGCCGTCCTTTCAGTAATCAGCACTGCCATCTCGGTTTTCCCCAACTTTGAAGTAGCCTGTTGACCACTCCACACTCGCAGGAGAAGGTCGCAAAACTGCTTATTCTTGTTATTGTTAGCCAGAAACAGCTTGAAATCACATGGTATCCGAGTTGCTGGTCCATCCAGAATGATCTTTTCTGATCTGCCTCGTCGTAACCTCTCCTGGGCTTTAATAGCCTATGGATGATAACTGTCTGTCGAGAACAATAAATGCTTCTTGGCTACAATTTTATCTATCACCTGCAGATATATTTCACCAAATGTCGGGGAAGGTTGGTAAGGGTATGAAGTAGCGCCATGCCGTCCTGGATGAACAGAGCTTCCTTGAGGTATGGTAGATCTGTGGTGAAATCTTCCAAAAGGTAGCGCAACATTGTGGCTTTGTTAGACTTTGATAAAAAGCCGTCTGGGGTACCGAGGCTGGGAGGCACCGGCATCAGGCTGAATGTCATCAGCTTGTCCAGATCCAACGGTTTATCTTGATTCTGTGACTTGACGAGAAGTGTGAACGCCAGGTTGCCTTGCGCCTGATACTGGATGACCTGTGAGAACATAATCATATGGTGTTAATATTGATGTAACCAAGTTATGCCATAACATGCTTATTTTAAATGAAAATAAGAAATTGTGTTTCACTATTTTCATCCCCAATATAACATCTTATGTTTGCAATCGTTCTTACAGTTAGAGAATTTGATTGCTTTGGCTACTTGTTTTGATGTTAATTTTGTTGGTTATAGTAAAATGCAGGAAACATATCAAATAACAAGGTATTGTACTGTCAGTTTACCTTTCCCTGTAATGATGTAAGGGTGACCTTCTTGTTGTACGCGTCCATAGTCTTCAGCTTTTGCCGCTTGATAGGGTCAAAGAATCTTCCTGCATCGCCACACTGCAGGGGGCAGATGAAGTCAGACTTGGCGACTTTGCTAAAAGCTTCTGCCTGGAGGACCTATGCCTCAACGCCTGGTGATACTTAAGTTCCAGATGCTAAGGAGTAGAGCCGGTCCTTGTCCGAGATTTTAAACATGTTGGTAAAGTTGTTGACAGCAGCAATGACTCTCTGAACTGCCTCCTCTCCTTTCTTGATTTCTGCCTTCTCCAGCTCACGATGTCTTCCCCTTTTTGGGGAGTCTAGATCGTCGATGATGCCCACCATCTCCAGTCTTCTCATAGAACTGGGCTCGTGCGGATGTTGTACGACACCATCTCTGGTATGCCCCAAACTTGCTATACAGTCCTATGAACCCACCTGCAAACATTGAAAAAATTTCTTTAAATTAGTTAAACCAAAAATTTTCTCCCATCCTTTTAGTAAAGGGATGCAAACTAGCTTTGTAAATAATATTGTACCTTATTAAGTTATCGCTACTGTTACATGCTAACACCGGTGTAAATAGATTATATGTACCTGACGATTTCGCGAAGCGCATGAACGTCTCTTCCATGGTCTTGTCCACAGCACTGAGTGCCCCAGGAAGCATCGAGCGGGCCACAGCAATTGCACCTTTGGTTAGAAGCTCCTTTGCTCCTGGGTGACTCTTTCCCAGGTTTGTTAGGTGTACTTCCAGCCATGTCAGGTATCTGCAAATAGAGACATGATATTTCATAAAGCACATATGAATTTAAAAAGTATATGATATTGTTACAATGACCAAGGTTGTTGCTTTTTTTTATCAATATTACTACCTATTATATTTATTAGACTCAATTGCAATCATTAGTGTGAATATGATCTAATTTATGATCCGATTTGACATTCAAATGTACAAACCTTGAGTAGTTGTGCCCATCAAAAGCAAAGAACAGGACTACCATGTCTCCATTACATTTGTGGAACAGCTGCAGGTTGTTTGTCTTGATAGAAAGAAGCAACATAAAGACGAGATGACAATGATCCACAAAAGACATCCAGAAGGTAGCCGTTTTCCCCAGGTGGCCCTTGCGCACCTTCTCCTCATAGTTGCAGCACCTCTCCATGAAGGTCAGTATGGAGGGGTCGTCAATAGCTTCTTCCAGATGTTTTCGATCACATGACCGTATCAAGTTGAGGAGTGCAGCAGGATCAGCTATAGGTACATTCTCTTCTCCAATGAAATGTTTCATCAGCAGCCTCTCCATTGCCTCGCACACAATTTTTAGACAAAAGAGGGACTTGGCATAGACTTCTCCACTCAGAACACCTTTCAGTGAGTCACTTGTCACTAGTTGCGCCTCTAACAGGATCTCTGTGTACCCAGAGCTACGCATTTTGTGATTTGTGATCATCCCTATATAATTCATTGACGTGTGAAAGGGCCCAATAGTGACCACATAATGGGAAAACTCGTCTGGCCATCTCCAGATGGTGGGCAGGGCTTTCATACATACACTCAAGTCGAATGTATTGAGGACCCAATTTTTCCCCACTTCAACTGTGGCTGCTTCGGAGCGCTTCAGTAGCTCATGTACGACTGCATTGTCAGTGATTGGTTGATGTATGGGAGTGAAGTAATCCACTGTTGATTTCCTGTAAGGAACAGTTCCAATTACTGAGATAAAGCTTCCCAGTCCTGGCATGGACTGCGTGCCGCCACTTCCGATGTATCTGCAGAAAAGCCACATGTAATACAGTTGCATCTGAGAGGCATAGATTGCATCATTTTCAGCAGGGGGTGTGAAGGATGCATACTGTGGTGGAAATGTCGGGACAATGCGGGTGAAGTAGAGGGGTGGGAGAGTTTCTGGTGTGTCAACGTGTATACTTCTATGCTTGGTCTTGTCGATAAGAGGCAGTGTTCGCATGTGTGTGCTTTCAAAATCAAACTTGACCTCCTGCACCATTATGCCTCCAGCACTGTTGACAATGTTACTGCCGTGCACATTTATTGTAGTTTTGTTCAAATTGTCCCATTCACAGTGAAACACAACGTTTCCATCTCCAGTCAAGATCTGCGGTGTGAGATGGGTTTAGACGTCATCCAGAGCTTTGGTCAGGGCAGTTTCCATCTCTAAGCCAAAATTGTAGGTCTCTGAATGGCCAAGTCTGTTTAGAATGGTGGTCAACTGCTTGCTTCGCAACAAGTGCCTGACAGTGACACAGATGAGTATGTGTTTAGGCAGCTTCCATTCTCCATCTGACACCACACGGCAGAGATCTTGACCGATGGAAACCACTAGCCGCTTAGTCTTCTCACTTGTATCTGTATCCATTTTGCCAGCCATGACAATGCTGAGGAAGCGGACGAGATCTGGAGGTAGAATTTCTTCATAACTTAGCTCCATGTCATTGGCTGTTGGCGGCCAGGAGATGTTCTTTGAATCTATATATGCTCGTAGAATGAGGTCTCGAAGAAGAAATGCAACGTCTTGATATCTATCTCTGCTTCTGAGAGCATAGGCCTGGGTAAGAACGTGTGCAACAGTGATGTTTGAGCTGTAGACCAACCAAAATGAAACAGAACCACCTTTATCTCTGTCGACTTTTGTGAAGCTGAGGTGGTTATTTATCGGATGTTTCCGAAGACGATTCAGCAATTTCTCCGACCTGTAGTTTGAGTCCTCATAACCACTCCATCTTAGTTTTCCGACCAACTTTGATTTCTAGCTTCTCATAAAAAAATACACTCTGGTCGAAATATGGGTCCATGGGAAGCTGCTGAAATCGATTTAAGAGGGGAGTGATGTCGTTCTGATGTCGTTGCTGCGTGTTGATCATCTTGAAGACGCTTTAGATGTCTAGTAAAATGCTGGTAGCATCCACGGTGATACCCAACATATTGCAGGTCAGTGGGAAGAGTAGTGGGAATCTGGTCACACACAGACTGTATGCGATGAGGAGAGTCATGTGAGTCCGGGGGCGAAGGTCACGAATCTTGTTTAATTCTTGTAGTCTGTCACTTGCATCACCTTTTACTGAGCTTAGTGGTGTAAAATTACCATAGTCTGAAATAGAACTGGTGTGAAGAATGCCTTTTGGGGAACGGTTTTCAGGGGCTTCAGGATGACCGTTGTCACTATATTTTCTTTTTGGCATGATGGGTTGCCTCATTCGTTCCCGTTTATCTGAAATTGAAAGAAATCACAATTAAATTGTGAAATTGGCATCTACACTGTAAGTATATGATAATAAAATATTTAGACATAAAAAAGGAAAAAATACACTTCATTCCATCAAGAAATCCAATGAATGCAAACAGAGATATTTTTAGATTCTAATTTAATCATAATTAGATATTTTGAGATTCTAATTTGATAATAATCTTACAGTGTAATCATAAAAGTGTCATTTTTGGGACTCTGCACCTTCAAAAACCCCTAAAATGATGTGTCACTAGGCAAAATCAGTGATGTTGGAAAATCACTATCTTGAGGCTCCGAACGTCCCACCTCGGGGTCTTCAGGGGCCAAAAAAGGGCACGTGGGACACTTTTTCGTAATGGGAACATGACTAATCATTTTCAGTGCATAGTTTTCAGTCTGGAAATGTCAATTAGAAGTTTATCTCCGGGGGGGTGCAGGTTACCTCTTCTGGCTCCCCAACTATGAATAAAAACGTGTCCTACCTTTTCGAATTTCTTCTTTCTCTAAGGGTGTATAGAACATTGAAACTTGCCGGATTCACCCGTAAATACGCAGAGAATCGCCATTCATCTCTCTTCAGTTCGTGGAAGAGATGGTGTTATTGCCCATAGCGAGTTCTCCTTGCGTTAATGGGCTGGATCCAGTGGCTCCGAATCTGTTTTCGGCTGTCAAGCAATTGGGAACGCACACACGAAATCCCCCATAGCGAATGATTCGGTTGTGCAGGTTGCCACACCATTCTCTGCTTACACCTGACCGCGCCGCTGCGCTCCTCTCTGCTCTGCTTGTAGTGTGAACGAACCCTAACTGGGTAAACGGGCATTGGGCATTTAGGAAGCTGTACCCAGAGTCGGATGGACCTTAGGATCATGAAAGATCTCGAAGTGAGCCTTTTCTGAATTCTTCATACACAAACCCGAGATTGCGGACAATGTTCTTCCTGAACGTTTTATACCACACTCACAACAACACTTCTACTATTGCAAGTTCCACATACTACAACCACGCCCAGCTTCATCCTTGCAAATCTCAACTTCAACCACATATATCTCCAACTCACACATTCATATCCAACGATTGTATCCTGCCACTCTTAACTTAAAAGCATTACCACACCCTCTCTTCTTCTACTACTACTAAAACTACTACCACTACCAATACCACCATCCTGATCGCATTCCATTCACTCCATCACGCATAAACTATTTATTCCCTTTCAAGTTCCACATAGAACAAGCAACTGCACCAACTCACCTTCGTTTTACAGACATTAATTACCACTCCTCTCTTTCCCACATCACATATACCCCTCGCATTTTGCCCTACAGGTGGTAACCTGTGTAGACTATTACACCAGTTCGGGTACGGATAGAGAAGGTCTGGCTCACTTGAACTGGGGAAGGTGGTGCGCTCCGCTTCCCCTCCTGACATACACTTTTCTCCACGGGTGTTCCCTCTTTACTGTTTCTACCCAGAATTCAGGCCTCCAAAGGTTTCCTGTCTACTTCGCTAGACATGGTACCTAGACGGATTGCACACCAGTGCCCGGGTACGATAATAATAAGTGACCACCCGCCCGACTCCTTAATGGACCAACCTATCTTCTTCATTGCATACTTTTGTCTATCTCCTCCCTACTTTGCCCCTACTATCCGAAGAGGTTCTAGTTGTTCGACGCTAAAAAAGTAATAATGGTCATGCATAACAGATGGTCCAAACTCGACCGTTCCCCCAGGGAGCGGGGCGATGTGGGAAACCCACATCTCGTAATCGACCCACATGTCATGACTGTTTGGGGGCTGGCCTGCCCCACAACTATTTCTGGGATTGCCATATGGAACCTTTTTGTTGATTCTATTTTCTCCCCCTCAGCGGACACCACCCTGGTAGAGTTGGCAGAAATACAGTCTCGACCCTACTCTGGCTAAAACAACGTCTCTCTCTCTCTCTCTCTTAGCGGATGCAAAATCTTGGAAGGTAGTAGTGAAGTCACCTGCTGACTTTCACCTCCCCCTTCCCCACCTAACAGGAGCGTGGCGATAAAGGGATTTTTGCTCACCCCAGTCTAAGAGTGGACGAGGTGCTTTGGAGACTCGTGAGCCCCCTAGGAAGGGAAAAATCCGACTCCAAAGCCATCCTACTGGCCAAAGTTTTAGAGGCAGGGGAAAGAAAAGGCTAGCGCGCTGAGCTAGACCTCCGTCAATAACTACGAATGCAGCAATGCTTTCAGCAGCAAACAGCACCGGAGTTCCGTCTCCAGGAATGCTACTTCGTGGATGGCCACGAAAATTCCTTCACAATAGGACAGGATCGATTATTCCTTCAATATTGCATTGACTACAGGCTAATTAGCAGTACTTAAGGAGTCTCGTCTCCTCACATTGCTACATAGTTGTTCCCCTTTATGAGACAATGTTGTGCGCGTCCTACCTACCCACCCTCTCGGGGTATAAGAGTTTAGCGACCTCCTATCATTGGATGAGAGTTGGGAAGGTGGATGCGTGCTTTACAACACACATGACTCCTTGGAGGCGGTGATGGTGTAGGTCATTGTGTTTACCCCACCTTCATCTAACATTGACGCTTTGGATTTCAGTCGCTTCTTGGCACGGTTGCCGAAGATCTTTCTCGCCCTTGGAGTTTTTAACAGTAAACTTGCTGGAGTGAATACACGAGTAGGCACATGAGCCATTTCATGGAGGTTCTGATTGAATAGCTGGTGATTGAAATCTTAAATGTGGATAAATTCATTTATCTTCATTCGGGAAGCCCTTCATTCTTGCCTCAATCTCTCCATGTACTATGCATGCACACCCTGATTTTAGGTGTGAGGTGGTAGATAACCTTGATGGTAGCGATCATTTTTTTATTCAAATACTTTTTGTTAGGCTGTTGCCTCCTGGGAATCCACCTTGGTAGTGCTGGAGCAAGTGTGGTGGTCCGCATTCGAGGATATGATATATCTCAGTCGAGTTTAGGGCAGCTTATGAGTCTGTTGAGTTCTTCTCCGCCATCCTCATCAACGCTGGCCTGAGATATAATACTCGAACGTGAGTCCATTTTTAACACCGACCGTTTCCTTGTTTGTCGGCCTAGTGTGAAACGGCCTTCATATAGAAGTGATACGCCTACAAGCGCCACCTGAGTGATTTTAGCTTGTCTATGTTCCAGTGCGTTTCAAAACACGCTCGACACTCTTATTAGCGGGAATATATGCTTACACACAAAGGGAATACCACTCTTTCAGAGGTGTGGACACATGCCAAGAAGATTCGGTCCAAGTTTTCGCAGGATGCCCCTCCGGTCTTACAGGACCTCAATGTCAGAGGCCGCATCAATGGAGGTTTTTTTTTTCATTAAAGAGCACCATTCTGGCGACCGCCACCGAGAGCGGAGTCGTTGGAATAAAGTGAACAGGTTGCGACATTGGTTCTGCCCAAAATTTCATAATGAAGATAATACTTTTGAAGGTTTGTCGCTACGCGTCTGCTCTCAAAATTCCACAGCATTAGGAGTATTGTGGACATACTTGGTACCATATCCGAAGGGGAAGTTGGCTTCCATGTTACTTCCCTCTTGTTTGAAGGCAATGGGTCTCTTACGATGGCTGCGCCTGTCTTCACGACCGACGTGGTTTCAATCTACAGCTCCCTAAGTAAGAGAGGTAGGCACCATAGCAGACCATTATGTAATCCAGAGCGTTTCACAGAGACCGCTAAGTCCCCATTAAGCATTGGAATATCCGCATCCACTGGTTTGCAGTATCTGTGACACCATGAATGCTGCGAGTGGAGAGGTCGTCTATATCGTCTGCTGAGTTCTTGAACATGTAAGAATTGATGGAAACCAGTGTGCTGATGACGAGGACTAGCTTTCTGCATACACTGAGCAACCCGAGCGATGTTTGACTCTTCTCCACATCGCCTGCATATCAGAGATCTGAACAATCTTTCGTTTTGTATGGCAAAGAAGATGGGAGACAGAGGACGGAAATTTAAAACTCCGTGATCTCGCGCCTCGTTCTTCCCTAGCTCTACCCCTAATGTCTCGAAAGTATCAAGCCATTTTGTGTTGCCTCCGAATCGGACACACTCACGAGCCACAGTACCATAGGATATAACTCTTCTCTGAACCTTTCTGTCAAGAATGCTTGGTACTTTGATAAACCCAGGCCTCCTCATTACTATTTCTTTAACTTTCGGGAGCTTCCTTACGCCCTTAAGGGAGACCTAACTCTTCTTAAAGACCTGGGCATGCCCTTTTTTTCACTTCTTTGTTGTCGTTTTGTTTATCGTTTATTAGTTTTGTTTATTGTTTTATATTTACATGACGCTACTAACAAATCAAGAGCATAAAAAGATATTTCAAAGAATATCCTAATTAAATCCACCTCGCAGAAATGTTTAATAACGCAAACACTCAAGTAGATATTTTTTTTCAAATCTATGGCCACTTTACTGATTTTATTAACGATTTAAATAAACTTGAAAAAATTAAGCGATTTAAATAAACATGACATAGAATCTATACCACAGCGATTTTCAACCTTTTTTATGATAGTGGCACCCTGATTGTTATTTGGAAACAGCCTTGGCACACCAATATAAAATAATTTACGTGGCAACACTTCAAAATAACCTAATTTAATCGAAATAAGACATTAAATTTTGAAAATAAATAAATCTTACCTTCTAAAGTTTAACGGGAAATTTGAGCTTGATGAGTATCGCATAAATCTTTAATATTAGGACGTGAAGTTGACCAGGCAACTCTCATTTCTTCATTCACTGTCTGTAATCTTTCTTTTCGTTTTTTTTTGTTACACAAAGGTAATTTCAAAATACTTTCAAGTGTTGGTAGATTTTTTTTAGAAATCTTTAGGCATTTTAAAAATGATTTTGGGGTTGGTTGCTCCCGTGGCACTCGGATCACACCGGTTGAAAACCACTGCTATAGTACATAGAAACAGTTGCGGCTAACTTGATCTTTAGTGCTATTTTCTACCTTAAAGATCCTTTGTTGGTAACCAGGTTTTTCTTATGGAATTCTTCAATCTTCCCTACCTCGACTCATACAAACGTCACAAGCGTAACCCATCCGATGAAAATAATCAAATTTACCTAACCTAACGAAGGAAATGTCCAAAGAAAATACAAAGCTCTAAAAGAAAATATGAAATTCAACTTGCCAAAGAAAGTAAATATAACCCTAAGAAGTTTTTCGATATATCCAATAGAAACCCGATCGTAGGGGAATCGATACCCTACCCTCACAACTGAGGCACTGTTCCTTAACCACAGCGTTCTGGCATTTTTGGCGGCGTAGCCCGATCACTTAACCCCC
The DNA here is from genome assembly GCA_963969495.1 of Ceratothoa steindachneri. NCBI lineage: Eukaryota > Metazoa > Arthropoda > Malacostraca > Isopoda > Cymothoidae > Ceratothoa > Ceratothoa steindachneri. The sequence continues at coordinate 131,104,894 of OZ018322.1, read as the reverse complement.
TCCCTCTCTCCTCGCCTCGAGGAGAACCAGAAAGGCCGCCCAAAACCACATAATGCCTTAATCATCACATGTCGGCCCCGGTGAGCCTAACATTGGTTAAACCGGCAATATTTCCCTTAAGAGTTGATATTCAATTTCAACTCATATGCGAAATTAGAGGAGCGTCGGCCTGAGGCCAGAAGGTCCCCTTTAGAGCTAGATGAAAGACGCTCTGACAAAAACCGTTAGCGGAGGAGTCTTAATGCCGCCGTCTTCAACCCTTCCTCCTCCGCCCTCCCCCCAGTGGGGTGGCGAAGTATATAATCCAATAACTGCCGAAGAACAAGGTAGATCGTGTTAGTCCTTGAGACAACTAAGTCCAGGTAGAGGCCCGGCAACCAACGAAAGGGAAACAGAAGAAGCTCATTATGAGCCAGTTCCTGGTAGTCACACTGAATTTAGCATCCTGTCACGGTTAGATCGTGTCATTCCTCGAGACAACTAAGTCTGGCAAAGTGCCCAGCAGACCAACGAGAGGGACTTAAAAGAGGCTACTCCTCGAGCCAGTTCCTGGTGGTCACACCGAACCTTTAGTTAACTTGGATTGAGAAGAAAGTTCAACTAACTCTCGACAGAGAAGCCCCTTATCCTGGAGTACTCCAAAAACCAAGAGATAGTCCTCGCCATTGATGAATATCCCAAAGTGAACTCCCTCAAGCACTCCCCTTCGTAAAAGGATTCACTCGTTTGCTCATCGCTCGTCAGTGCGAGTTATTCCCAGATTAACCCGAAGAGTGGAAGAAGCATACTTTCCCCGTCCCGTTGCTGAAATCATCTCTTCAAGAATACGTGCTTAACTCCATCCGCCACACGCTCTGAATTCCTCTGCGGCTTTAAAGCATTCCACCTTCAGACCACATCTGGAACGGCAGATCCACGCGCCTGCCCGGAAACAACATTCTTGAGGCGACATAAAAATTTGGGCCAAGGTCAGACTCAAACTTGATTCTCGTGGGAATCTTGAAAGGTATTTAAATCCCATTATCTGTTTCGTTGAAGGACAATTTACGTTCAATATTAAAGTGAGCTGTGAGTCAACCATTACTGTATATTCAATTGTGTAATTTAGTAAGCCTCACTTAAATTTGTTCAATTCATTACTGTGTAGTTTGTTTGTTAAATTTCAATTTTTGTTCATGTTTTGAATTAAAGGTCTAGTTTTCTTAGAAATATTTTTTAATTCAATCCTCGAAACGCTGAGCATAGCATTAGAAACCCTCAAAGATAACAAAATAACGTAATAATAATAATTATAATCAAATATAGCACTCTTAGGAGAGAAAACTTAATCAAGGAGTTTTGAAGTACATAACCGACCTATACGTACGAACACCATCACTCGGTCCTTGCTATACCACCACACCGATAAAGGAAACAATAGGACCTATCAAAAATGACAATACTGAATTAGTTTTGGATACAGAAAAGGTGGCTAATATATTAAATAACTTTTTAGCATCGATATTTATAAACGAAGACGAACATAATATACCACGAACGAACGACGTGATAAACTTTAACGAACATAACCTTTTAACCGATATCGAATTTTTTGAAGCAGAACTAGATTTTTATATCAGTAATAAATTAAAATCCAGTAAATCTTTTGGTTCTGATTTAAACTAACCGGTGCATTTAAAAGAAATTCGAACGTGTTAGTGGGACTGCTAACGAAATTTTTTAACAAATGTTTAAAAAAAGGTGTCGTGCCATTAGATTTTAAGCTAGCGAATATAACTCCTATTTTTAAGAAGGGAAAAAGAGAACTTCCAAACAATTATCGACCCATAAGTTTAACATCCATCGTAGATAAATTAATGTAATCCGTCCTTAGCGATAGGGTAATCGATCATTTGGAAGCGCATAATCCCATAAATAATAGTCAACGCGGCTTCAGAAGAAACGTTCATGTTTAACTAATCTTTTAGAATTTTACACCAACATGATTAAATTCTATGACGAAAGTGTTTCTTTGAACATAGTTTACTTAGACTTCGCTAAGGCATTCGACACCGTTCCTCATAGGCAATTACTAACTAAACTTTTGTTCATGGAATTAGGGGAAACCTCCTACAATGGATAGAGGCGTTGCATAAGTAATCGTAAGCAGAGAGTAGTTTTAAACGGTAAATTTTCGGAGGGAAAAAATGTAAATAGTTGCGTGCCCCAGGGGTCTGTGTTGGAACCATTGTTGTTCTTTATTTATGTAAACGATATGGACACTGGCCTACTTGGTAGATTATCCAAATTTGCGGATGACACAAAAATTGGGGGTAAAATTTTAAATGAGAACGATAGCAAATTAATTCAGCGACATCTAGATAAAATCTTCTAATGGTCTAATAAATGGAACATGATATTCAATTTAGACAAGTGTAGAGTTTTGCACGTAGGACGAATTAACCTAAGTTTTAACTATTTATGCGTGGTAAAAATCTTATCTACGTGGACGAAGAAGGACGGAGGTTTCAAACGAACATAACTAAAAAAAAAAAATCACATTTAAAAATCATCGATAAATGGAACGCACTCCCCGCGGAGGTAGTATAGGCTAATAGTGTGAATTGAATATTTTTAAAAACAAAATTAACAGTTGTTTTACGAAAGGTGATATTGTTTAAATACGGAGCCTTGTTGTGGATTGAATGTCGCGTGAGTAAGCATCGTGGCGATAATGTTCAAAGGAGAACTACTAGAATATTAGTATAGAATTGGACTAGCCTTTAAGTGAATTAAGTAGTCATTCCTGGTTGCCTGTAACTATGTAACAAATTCTAATTATGATTTCTTTCGAACGTCCTTATCTGTTTCCATGAATATAGTGTTCCAATGACCCTAATGTAAGTCAATATCCCACATGAAACTCTCTTCCATATGCACAACCTTCTTTTCATTAGGGATCAATTTGCCACTATAATCTTTTATAACATAAAGCGCTGACAAGACTCCGAATTGGATGTTTATCAAAATCCAACCTTACCTCTTGTGGCTAAAACTGATCTCATGCCCAAATTACCCTCAGTTAAGAATATAGTTTAGCACTTCATTCTGTATTACACACATACTCAACCTTTAACCCCGGCAATGATCGGTTCTTACACCAGTTCCAGAGCCCTTGGTGTAATTAAATAGACTATCCGTTCTCACCATGACCAATAACTAATGTTTGTATCATAATCCGCAGAAAATTGAAACAACTATAAAATAGAATTGTAAGGCTTCAGCCTAGGGTAGATTGCCTTACAAGGAAATTGATCGAAATGAATGGGGGTAAAGTAAGGAATAATTAACGAAATAGAATGTTCTTTGACAGTGAAATTAGCAGACTGTTTGCCATTTCCACGTCAATTTGAATCTTATAATAGTGCCGAAACTAATGACAATTTTACACAAATTACGCTAATTGAGCTGACTACAAATACTCCTCTACAAGAGTTAGGCCTTCCTCCCACCTAGGGTGAAATTCCTCTCAAACTCTTCGTCTCACAAAGCATCCTCAGATGTGCTGAAAACTTACAAAATTGTTACAAAAAGTTAAATTCTTAAATAAATTGCTTCCAAATTATATTTAAATGTAATTACATTAATTAAATATTAAATATAACAATTTCTTACATAACCGATCACTACTTTCATCTGACCAGATAACTTTAAAACATTGTTCATCTGTTCAATTTTTGTGACCTTTGACACACTGAAGACATTTTTTTTTATTGACCTCAGATATGAATGGCCTTTTCTCGCTTTGCATCCTTTTATTCATGGATTTATGTCTCCTAACTATTGGATGAACTTTTTAAACTTGAAACTTCAATAAACTCCTCAACAAGTACAGATTTTTTCTGCGAAGCCAGAATGATAGATTTCTTCTCTCGTTATTGTTAGCGGTTTTCTGCTACTTCCTTTCCTTGATACAAATTTCTCGGTCAGTGGAGGTTCTAGCATTTATAGCGCCCTGAGCGAAACACCCCTTTGACGCCCATCTTGAACTGTTACGGCCTCCCCCAAAAGAGTAAGGATCAATTATTACTTTGCTTTTTACTCATTTATTCGGAAGAATAACACATAATTATCTTTGCTTAGACGTGTAACAACAAAAATATATTTAGAAATACTAAATAAGTACACCAACTATATATGATAACAAAAATAAAGTAACATGGATAAAAAAGAAGTGCCGCCCTCAGTACTGAGTGGTCGCTCTTTCTCCCCGGCAATCCATGCCACCCCTGACAAGATGCTAGCTACCCTGGACAGCTGCCCATATTTTCCATACCAAACTACTCCGCCCTTCTTCTCGGTCTCTTGGTATCGTTTAATATTGGTTTGGACAACAAATCTTGAACTTTTGTACCAATTTCTACCTATGATACCCCTTGGGTATGGATAAGTTTGATTTGTGCCCTTACTACTTCTGTAAGTTCTTTAATTCCTTATTTTGAACGATATTGAAAACACAATAGTTATAAATTTAAACTAAAATATAAGAAGATTGATTAAATTCGAGTTTAAAAAAAACATACAATTTTTGTAATTGCACATCATTTAACAAAATACACATTATTATCATGCATAAATAATATGATAAATTATAAATTGTTTGATTAAATATGCTAAATATATAAATTAATGAAGAATACTTTATATTTTTGGCCAAGGGTATATATATATATATATATATATATATATATATATATATATATATATATATATGAAAAACTCACAAAGTATCACGTGAGGGTGGCAAATGAATGCAATGTCGCGCAGGAAAAAATGAAAAGGTGTTTCCAAGTACTTTCGAACTTTATTAAGTTCCTTATCAAGGATAACTACAAGAAATAATATTATATTAGAGGTATATATACGAAAGAAAAGTATGAAAGACCGCCTCAAAAACAAGAAATCACCAATGAGGAAGACGGAAGGAGGAAGGTAAAGATTCACATTAAGAATTACAACAAGCAGGTAGTAAGGTCAAACTGAGAAGACGGAAAGGGTTTATTCAGTTGAGTGTTCTGGTTTTCTAAGTAAATATTATGGACAAACAGGTAAACAACTTTCTGTTCGCATAAATCAACATAAATATAATGTCCGAAGAGGGGAAGATAACAGTGCTTTCTTTGTCCATATGTCAGATAAGGACCATCTAATTAACTGGAACTCGGCCAAATTTATTTATCGTTCCAATGATTCTATAAAAAAGAACATCATTGAATGTGCTTTTATAAGCCAATGTGATAATTTTAACCTTTCCCCTGGCTTATATAAAATAGATGCTATAATTAAAAGATTAATACTCGAAGAAATTAGTTTTGTCTTTCGTTCCTAGTTTTTTATATACATTCTTTAGTTATGTGGCCCCTATTTTATTTTTATTTTTTATTATTATTTTTTATTTTTTAATTGTCACTGCTCTGTTTTGTACATTGTATTTTCCCCCCTTTTGCTCATCGTGTCTTATAATCTCCCTCGTTAGGCTATATCCATTTCTTTGAATCTGTTACCCTTTCCTTCGACTTAGTTTGACCTTACTACCTGCTTCTTGTAATTCTTAATGTGTTTCTTTATCTTTTCCCTTCCGTCTTCCTCATTGGTGATTTCTTGTTTTTGAGGCGGTCTTTCATACTTTTCTTTCGTATATATACCTCTAATATAATATTATTTCTTGTAGTTATCCTTGATAAGGAACTTAATAAAGTTCGAAAGTACTTGGAAACACCTTTTCATTTTTCCCTGAGTTTTGTTAACTACTTGTCATCTGGGTTACGGTAACCGGATAGACTACTTCGCGGAAGGAGGGAATCGGAAGAAAAATGGCGGTTTTGTAGGCTTTTAATCTTGGTTTAGGGTTACCTCAGTTCAGGCAAGTGAAATCGCTGTGGGAATGTGGGCGGACGGAGTGGGGATTGAGGTACTGTCTGACTCTTGGTGGCTGAGTTAATTGTGATACTAATGATACTGACTACTGATCCCGTTGTATGTTTTGCAGGCCTATTCATTCTACCCCCAGTTTAGGGGTGTGGCTCCGCTTTTCCAATCCAAGCGCGGGGCGGAGCTTATCTGATCAGAGGGTATGTGCGTGTTCTCCGATCCAACCGCTGGGCTGAGCTTACTCGATCAGAGGGTTTGTGTATTTTCAGTGTAGGCATGTGTGCACCGAGTATTTGAATTTGGAAACCTGACCGGGCTTTATCAAGCCAACATACGTAGCCAGATTGATTTCGTCTTTCACGGGTTCCGGTCAAGGCTGGTGGTTCGGGCTCCCCGTCTATCAGATTGTGTTCCATGTATGCACAGCTGTTTCCAATGTCTTTGTTATCTCTACGGCCAGACCGTCGGGTCGCCCCTGTTTCCTAATGTAAGTATGTTTGTATATTCGTGTGGAAACACAACGATTTCACTTGCATTATTACAACAAAATATTATGCTTTGCGTTGATACATAGATTATTAAATTGCAATTTAACATTATTTACAACTATTTGCTTTGTTTTGCATTAATTAATTGTTACAAGATGGCATATTATTTCAATTTTCGATTTGTGTCCCCAATTTCAAGATTTCATAGGACCAATGGGGTGCTCAATTTGTAAGGTTCCTTGTTGGCTCTACTTCACCTTGTAATTGAGCGATACAGACGTACCTTCTATTCTGAGAAGATATTGAGTTTTGACAGGGCAATTCTTCTGGTAGTTTTGATTTGCTTCACCTGGTATTCAAGCATTAGTGCAATCGACTGGCAATCGGGAGAAACGAGTTCGACTTCCTGCCAAGATATTTCAAAATTTTAACCTTGGCCTTATTCCTGTGTTCTCAGTATGAATTGCCTTCAATAAACTCTAATTTGCACGGTTTCTGCATCCTTCTTTCTGCCTTCGAAATGTGTTTGAAATAAGGAGATTAAATATGGCGTTAAGGACTGCCGTGGTTGTTACCTTCTGCAGACTTTGCATGTGTTATTTCTTTGTATACCATATGCATAGTGAATGTTTAAATTGCGAACAGGTTGTAGATATGGTATAAAATTTCCTCGCACGTACCTCCTATCCTCGTGAGACATTGGGTTTTGATAATGTGATGCTTTAGGAAGGTTTGATTTGTAGTGTCTGGTAACTAAGCAGTAAGGCAAAAGACCAGCAGCCTTAGAACTGGCCTCGACTCCAGACCAAGATATTTCAAATATTTCCCTTGGCGTTCTTCCTGCCTTCTCAGTATGTATTGGCCCTAATGAGGAGCTGCCATTTACTCTCCTTTAACTTTGTCTTCCCTTGTCCATTTATCTTGCCTTTAAAAGACTGTACTATGGGCATGCGAAAATGTAGAATGTGTTCACAGTAAACTTATAAAGTGATATAAAAGCTCACTATCCATATCACATATAAAGAAAGAACAAATACAAGATACGCGGGTAATAACAACCACGACATGGCTTTCGCAATATTAAATTTCTGACTTTCAACAATATTTTGAAGGCAGAAAAAAACATATTCATATTGTACAAGAGAGAAAGAAAACTGGACGTGCATGAGAACGGGAAACAACTGAGGTTGTTTTTAAGGGAATAGCACATTTTTTCAAATTCTTTCGTTCAAAATTCGCATTTTTTTGGTTTGTATATCATTTTATTGCAAATTTTATGCACTTTTTATGGTATAATTATATTTTTTAACAACATGACTAGAACATAGTGAAAATTAAGATAATGCAAAATTGTATACATTCGTGGAAAATTTTTCCTAGATATTTTAATTTATTTGTGAAAAAAAACAAAAACTGCACCATTGATTTTTATATCATTTTATTGCAAATTTTATGCACTTTTTTAATAGCATATATTTTGTTTTAGTAACATGACTAGAACATAGTGAAAATTATGATAATTCAAAATTTTATACATTCGTGGAAATTCTCCGTAGATGTATAAAGTTTATTTGTAAACAAAACGCAAAACTATACCATGCGATTTTAAATATTTACTTAAAAAAACGGCGCCTGTGAACTGGTTTATATTTTAAACATCATTTAAATATAGATTGAACTAAATTCCAGGGCATTCAAAACACCCCTACTATTCACCTAACACCCCCTTTTCCAACTGAGAACAAAACTTATAGTTGACCTTGTCCGAAAAATATATGTTTTAGTCCACAATTAACACAAATTTCAATGGAATGAAAGAAAGCTGATTTCGAATGATAACTAAATCATATATGCATCTTATGCTCGTGAATTGAATTCGAATGCTTAAGTTTTAGTAATTCTATAGCCATTTATATGATATCAGGTTTCAATGGGAGGGGGTCTGAAATAACCCCTTGTATCTCAAAATTGGCGCCGTAGGTCATTATGACTTTGGCAGGAATAAAAGGGATTTTAATGAGCTTTAATTTCATATATGATAATCTAACGTAGTAAAAGGCTGAACAAATTAATATGGTATATCCCCTTAAAGGCAAGAGAAAGAAACATTATCGGACAAATATCAACGATAGAAAGGGGCGGGTCATTGAAGGTAATCCCTACTCAAGATATTGGAATAATGCCAAAGGAATTAGTTTGAAGTATCCTGACCGGGAGACTATTTCGGGTTTCCCGAAAGTCAGTCAGTTACACTATCACTAAGCTCTCATGTACAGCAAATCAAACCCACCCAAAGCATCACCCTATCGAAACTCAATACTTCACTAGGATAGAAGGTAAATCCATCGATACTTTATGCCATTTATCTACACTGCTCACAATATAAAAGCTCACTATTCATATTACATACAAAAAAAGCAAATACAATGTCTGCGGGGGGCACCAACCACACAACAGAGACCAATATAGGTTACATATACAGGTTAGGTAATAGGTAAAGTAAGTCACTAGTATAGATAATCCTTTATGAATACTAATGACTTGGTTTGGGATATTTTCGGTTACCAAGTGAGTGGTTTTTCGAGGTAAATCCGAATGTTATGTTTCCAATGAGATGGAGTTTGAACAGTTGAGATGAGACCAGCAACAAATTGAGCTGACTCCAAGTCGATCCTCGTTGAATAGGAGGATGCTTCTGACTTCAATTCGGTTCAACTGGGAAGATGACTGGATCAAACAATGTAGCAATAATAATAACTTCAATTCTTCAATTTTTCGTAGTTTACTTTTGATAGACCGGGGTCATGGAAATTATCTTCAGATGATTCTTTCTTGTTTCTTGTTCTCTTCTTTAATAATCTCGTTACACAACTTCACACGCCATACACAGCAGAGACTCGCTCACTCTGAGTTAAATCTGAACCTAACATGTTTTTCAAATACATACAATCAATAAATAATTCTCTTACATTGTTAGCAGCATTATAAAAATAAGAAAAAATATACATTTAAATAATATCTTAATTAGATTAAACTATACAGCTGACCTTCTATCGCAGCTATTGGAACCACTTTTGTTCCTCTTTACTGTGTACGTGTGTGTACATGTGCATATGTTTGCTGCCGTTTGAACGTCTCGAATTCAATCTTCTCGACTCGAGCAAAATACATATATTATTATTTACATATACATTCTACATGGATTCATTGCTACGAGTACTACATGGTATATTATTTCTGTGATTAATACTAGAGATCGCTTTCAGGATATCATAGGTCAAACAAGGTGCTCATTTGTGAGGTTCTACGCTGAGCCTACTTCACCTTGCAATTCGCACGCCGCCACGAGGGGCGGTCAATAAGTTTTGCGAATCAGTAGGGCAAAACAGAGGAAGGGGGATGGCTGTTTGTGGGGGTGTTAGGACAAGTTATGACAAGTCAGGACCTCAGCCGCACGCTCCTGCCTCGTCTATTCAAAAAGCAGTAGCTGATCGCAGATCGTCAGTCACAAATTTTTCAACAATGGAGAAGGTTGAGCACCGCACAATGATCAAATTTTTGACCAAGGAAGGCAAGAATGCAAAAGAGATCCATGAACGCATGTTTGCAGTGTACACCGACACCGCCCCTTCCTATGCAACCAGTGCTCGCTAGAATAGGGAGTTCCGCCATGGTCGTGAGTCCCTTGAAGATGACCCCCGTCCAGTACGCCCGTCAGACGTGACCAACGAGGACAATGTGGCCCGTGTGGAGAAGATGATCCTCGAAAATCGAGGGGTGAAGGTCGAAGAAATCGAGCGAGAACTTGGAATATCACATGGAAGTGTTATCAACATCATCCACAACAATTTGGTCATGACCAAGGTCTCTGCCCGTTGGGTCCCTAGAAACCTCACGCCCCATGATCGACCTTAATGTCATCAAAATCCACAAGGCCAGAGTTGCACAAGCTGCCCTCCATGAGTAAGGATTAGAGGAGCTCAACCATCCCCCCTACAGTCCAGATCTGGCCCCTAGCAACTAGCAACTACTTTTTATTCCGCCAGCTCAAGGCTGCACTGTTTGGACGCCGGTTTGAGGATGATGAAGATGTCCAGCTCGCCGTCCAGGAGGGGATTGAACAGCAGTCGGGAGATTTCTGGTTTTCGGCAATTCGAAGCCTCAGGGACAAGTGGCGCAAGTGCATTGAAGTCGAGGGTAGTTATATTGAAAAGTAATTAAACACTTTTCCTTATATCCGAATTGCAAAACTTATTGGCCGCCCTCGTACAAAACCCCCCTTCAAGTAACGGAGTGTTATAAATGAATAACTAATAAACATCGACTCGGGGCATACAGTTTATCTACACTATAATGTTGCACATTCAAATTGCTTCAACACCCATATACATATTCTTTGGTGTAAGGGAATGGTCACTTCCCCCCCCCCCTCGACCACTCTTGGTGCAGTTCCAAGGCGGTTACCGCAAGGACATCCGCCCCAGGCATCGGCGAGTCGAAAGCGTAACCACAACGTGGTTCAACCCAGTGCCATGAAAGACCCTAAAGGTCAAAAAGGTAAGATCTCCCCCAGGAGAGTGAGATCCAGTTTCACGTCGAACAAGAAATTGGAGACGGGTTTCTCCCAATCTCGATGGCTAACGAGGAGCCGATGTTTGACTTCGTGGGAAAGACCGTTAGGAAAAAGAACTCTCCTGGGGCCGTCCTCAAGCCCCTCTCCCCCTTACCACTCCCCCAGTGGGGGGTGCGAGGTATAAATGAGGAACTCTGAGGAAAATCGGGGTAGTATACGTCAGTCTCTAGGTGACGAAGTCCTCGGATCCACAACCGAGCTACCGAGACTGGAGAGGTAGAGTACTTGGCTCGCCAGACCAAGAAGTACCCTGCAAGAGAGGCAGGGCTACCTACCTTAAAGGGCTAAGAAAAAGCTCATCCTTGAGCTAAGACCCTGGTTATCAAACCAAACGATAAGTGAACTTTGGTAAGTTCGACTTACTCTCGCCAGAGAGACTCCTCATATCCTGGTGCACCTTAAACACCAGGAGTATTCCTCGTCCTTGAGGAATTAAGAAAAGAAGAATAGGTAGTATACGTCAGGCCAGGTGACGAAGTCCTCGGATCCAAAACCGAGCTACCTAGACTGGATTGGTAGTATACGTCAGGCCAGGTGACGAAGTCCTCGGATCCAAAACCGAGCTACCTAGACTGGATTGGTAGTATACGTCAGGCCAGGTGACGAAGTCCTCGGATCCAAAACCGAGCTACCTAGACTGGATTGGTAGTATACGTCAGGCCAGGTGACGAAGTCCTCGGATCCAAAACCGAGATACCTAGACTGGATTGGTAGTATACGTCAGGCCAGGTGACGAAGTCCTCGGATCCAAAACCGAGCTACCTAGACTGGATTGGTAGTATACGTCAGTCTCTAGGTGACGAAGTCCTCGGATCCACAACCGAGCTACCGAGACTGGAGAGGTAGTGTACTTGGCTCGCCAGACCAAGAAGTACCCTGCAAGAGAGGCAGGGCTACCTACCTTAAGGGGCTAAGAAAAAGCTCATCCTTGAGCTAAGTCCCTGGTTATCAAACCAAACGATAAGTGAACTTTGGTAAGTTCGACTTACTCTCGCCAGAGAGACTCCTCATATCCTGGTGCACCTTAAACACCAGGGGTATTCCTCGTCCTTGAGGAATTAAGAAAAGAAGAATAGGTAGTATACGTCAGGCCAGGTGACGAAGTCCTCGGATCCAAAACCGAGCTACCTAGAATGGATTGGTAGTATACGTCAGGCCAGGTGACGAAGTCCTCTGATCCAAAACCGAGCTACCTAGACTGGATTGGTAGTATACGTCAGGCCAGGTGACGAAGTCCTCGGATCCAAAACCGAGCTACCTAGACTGGATTGGTAGTATACGTCAGGCCAGGTGACGAAGTCCTCGGATCCAAAACCGAGCTACCTAGACTGGATTGGTAGTATACGTCAGGCCAGGTGACGAAGTCCTCGATTAAAACCGAGCTACCTCGACTGGATTGGTAGTATACGTCAGTCTCTAGGTGACGAAGTCCTCGGATCCACAACCGAGCTACCGAGACTGGAGAGGTAGTGTACTTGGCTCGCCAGACCAAGAAGTTCCCTGCAAGAGAGGCAGGGCTACCTACCTTAAGGGGCTAAGAAAAAGCTCATCCTTGAGCTAAGTCCCTGGTTATCAAACCAAACGATAAGTGAACTTTGGTAAGTTCGACTTACTCTCGCCAGAGAGACTCCTCATATCCTGGTGCACCTTAAACACCAGGGGTATTCCTCGTCCTTGAGGAATTAAGAAGAAGAAGGAAAAGGCCCCCCCTCGAGCCCGTTATTCGGTGGTCACACCAAACTTTAAGTAACTTATTCTCGCCAGAGAAACCCCCCTCCGTTATCCTCGCCCGTGAAGAAGACCCTCCCCAAGTTCAGTCCTCGTCCATAAGGAAATTAGTAACGAAGGAGAAAAGCTCCTCCTCGAGCTCGTTACTCGGTGATCACACCGCACTCCAATTTAACTTGAATTAAGAACCAAGTTTGACTCATCTCGCCAGAGAGACCACGACTGCCTAGGTGGTGCATAAAGCACCGAAATTGTTCTCGTCCTGAAGAACCCCCCCCCCCCCGGAAGAACGTGTGGACCCCCCAGCTGCTACCCTCGCCAAGACGACCGAGGAATTCCGCCCATCTACACGCGTCAAGAGTAAATATTTCTGAGGCCCTTTAAACTCCACGAGTCCGTAAGCCTAATTTTTATATTATTGTTGTGTAGAGAAAACGTTAACCAAGTTTTGTGGGTAAACTAATTTAATTAATTTTTGTTTAGGATAATATTCCGAGTATTCCTGTAGTTAATGTATAAATGTTATGTATTCATTTGATAAAGGTCAATTATAAGTTATTTTGGGATTAATGTTCGTTTCTCTTATATATATCCTTACGTGTTGCACAACAGCTCTGTGCTTTAAGATATTCTTATAATATCAATATATTAGACACTCTTAGCACTCTTAGAGACTAGAACAAAAAGGAGGGGCATTCTACGACACTAAACAAAAGAGGTGTCAGGTAAGTAGGGTTCTTATCAGAAAGAATTCTACGACATAATAAAAGTGGTGTCAGGTTTTGTAGGTTGTTATGATAAAGAACCCAGCAGTGTCTAATTAAGAAAGAGCCAACACGTAAAGGAATATCTGGAACAAGAGAATAATTGACGAGAGGAAAATTGGTAGAGTTAGGGGTGGTAACAATATAAAGGTAATTGGCAGGTCAAGTGGTAAATTTGTTGTCCGGAGTGGTATTTCAATCAGCATAGTAGTGGGATTAAGGGTAAGTTATGCTGAGCGCTACCTGGTGAGTGGTGGCATAATTATCTGAAAATACAGAAAGGAAAAATCGACGGACCAACACGAAATGGATCCAGTCAAAAGATTTTACCAACAAGCCCAAAGTCTGGGACTTGAAGGCACAGAAATGCATGACTACGTCATGGCAGAATTAAGAATAGATTGTGTAGAAGAAGAAAGAATTTGGGATATAGAAAAAGAACAAGAATTAATAAAGTTTGAGAGAGAAACAGAGGATATAATAAGAGAGGATAAAAGAGAACGTGAATTAATGGAAATATGGATGAACCGGAAAAGTGAAGAGTCCCGAATACAGCGGAAAATAGAAACAGAGGAAAGAAGAAGGCTGAGAGGAGGTAAAACAAGCGAAAGAATAATACTGTTGAAAAGAGAAGCACGAGAATTCAGAATAAGGATAGAAATGGAAGATGAAGAAAGAAGACTAAAGATAAAGCTGGAAGATGAAGAAAGAAGAACTCAACGGGAAAATGAAATAGCGAAAGCAGAACAAGAAGCCGAGGAAAGGAGAATGAAGAGGGAAAAAGAGTCGATCGAGAAGAGAATAAAGATTAAAAAGGAAATAGATGAAAGAAGAATACAGAGGGAAAAAGAACGTGCTCAAGCGGAAATAGAAGAGAGAGAAGAAAAGGAAAGATTGCTCGCACTCGAAAGAGCACCTATCGAGAATCTGATAGAGGTCGAGGAAGTTGGAGCTCGGCCTGGACCTAAGAAAGGACCATCGAGGGAAACCCAGCTAAATGGGGTAACGATGGAAGAAGTAGGAAGTAGGGATGAGGTACCAGCAGGAGTACCTAAAGGAAACCCTACGAGGAGAACCCAGCCAAATGGGGTTATCAGGGAAGAAGAAGAAGGTAGAGTAGAGGTACGAGCAGGTGTACCTGAGGAACTACCTACTAAGAGAATCGGGTCAAATGAGTTGACAAGGAAGGAGGAAAGAGGTGCTATTGCGATACACCCAGGTAAGACTAATCAAAGGGTAGACGCGGATGAGCATCCCCTACCCCTAGTAGTCTCCTCCCCGAACGGAACGTCCACGGAGTTACCGCTAAATCGCCAAGTCGTAGTGAGCGCCAAGCCCATTAACGACCTCGCAGGGAAAAGTTTTCTCGATCCCCAAAGATCGAACCCAGACACGATCTTCCCGTGTACCTGGTTAAAGGAGAGCTATGGGACCTACGCTCCCATCAATTATGCCCCGCTACAACAGGCCGCTCTAGCCATAATGTTCAGTTTAAAGGTAGTCAAGTACCATAATATGGGTAAGTCGCGTAGGTTGAAATACCGCTACCATTTAGTAACATACTGGGGTAGACTCAATAACCCGAACGGCCGACTCAGGCGCGGTAGAATAAGGGTCACAGAGCACCATTTTAGGATCAGCTACCTCAAAGGAGCCGATAATGTACAGCTGCTCTATAGGTGGAGACGAAAAACCATGGAAGGTTATTTCAGTACCTAATAAGCGTGAAACCATGTTTTCATTTGTTGTTCGTGTTAATATTTATCGGTAGGATTTAAGTTCTCAAAAACTTAGAAAGGTAAGGAAGTAGCTTGTTTTGTTTTGTTTTTTTGTGGGTAATCGATGAATTAAGGTTTTTTTAATTTTCTATGTAAAATTGTATTGCGAGTAAGTCTAGCTCGACAAATTGCCTGTGTAAACGCGCGCGTGGGCGCTCATGTGTAAGGAAACTTAATGTAAGAGAGGGCTCAAAGAAATACAACTTTGCTAAGCTCGACTAGGTTGAGTAAGTTGTTTTGAGTTCCCGGGGGCATCCCCCTCTCCCCATTAAGTTCTTCGGTGGAAGGTGTGTAAGGGAATGGTGGTCACTTCCCCCCCCCCCCTCGACCACTCTTGGTGCAGTTCCAAGGCGGTTACCGCAAGGACATCCGCCCCAGGCATCGGCGAGTCGAAAGCGTAACCACAACGTGGTTCAACCCAGTGCCATGAAAGACCCTAAAGGTCAAAAAGGTAAGATCTCCCCCAGGAGAGTGAGATCCAGTTTCACGTCGAACAAGAAATTGGAGACGGGTTTCTCCCAATCTCGATGGCTAACGAGGAGCCGATGTTTGACTTCGTGGGAAAGACCGTTAGGAAAAAGAACTCTCCTGGGGCCGTCCTCAAGCCCCTCTCCCCCTTACCACTTCCTCAGTGGGGGGTGCGAGGTATAAATGAGGAACTCTGAGGAAAATTGGGGTAGTATACGTCAGTCTCTAGGTGACGAAGTCCTCGGATCCACAACCGAGCTACCGAGACTGGAGAGGTAGAGTACTTGGCTCGCCAGACCAAGAAGTACCCTGCAAGAGAGGCAGGGCTACCTACCTTAAAGGGCTAAGAAAAAGCTCATCCTTGAGCTAAGTCCCTGGTTATCAAACCAAACGATAAGTGAACTTTGGTAAGTTCGACTTACTCTCGCCAGAGAGACTCTTCATATCCTGGTGCACCTTAAACACCAGGGGTATTCCTCGTCCTTGAGGAATTAAGAAAAGAAGAATAGGTAGTATACGTCAGGCCAGGTGACGAAGTCCTCGGATCCAAAACCGAGCTACCTAGACTGGATTGGTAGTATACGTCAGGCCAGGTGACGAAGTCCTCGGATCCAAAACCGAGCTACCTAGACTGGATTGGTAGTATACGTCAGGCCAGGTGACGAAGTCCTCGATTAAAACCGAGCTACCTAGACTGGATTGGTAGTATACGTCAGTCTCTAGGTGACGAAGTCCTCGGATCCACAACCGAGCTACCGAGACTGGAGAGGTAGTGTACTTGGCTCGCCAGACCAAGAAGTACCCTGCAAGAGAGGCAGGGCTACCTACCTTAAGGGGCTAAGAAAAAGCTCATCCTTGAGCTAAGTCCCTGGTTATCAAACCAAACGATAAGTGAACTTTGGTAAGTTCGACTTACTCTCGCCAGAGAGACTCCTCATATCCTGGTGCACCTTAAACACCAGGGGTATTCCTCGTCCTTGAGGAATTAAGAAGAAGAAGGAAAAGGCTCCCCCTCGAGCCCGTTATTCGGTGGTCACACCAAACTTTAAGTAACTTATTCTCGCCAGAGAAACCCCCCTCCGTTATCCTCGCCCGTGAAGAAGACCCTCCCCAAGTTCAGTCCTCGTCCATAAGGAAATTAGTAACGAAGGAGAAAAGCTCCTCCTCGAGCTCGTTACTCGGTGATCACACCGCACTCCAATTTAACTTGAATTAAGAACCAAGTTTGACTCATCTCGCCAGAGAGACCACGACTGCCTAGGTGGTGCATAAAGCACCGAAATTGTTCTCGTCTTGAAGACCCCCCCCCCCCCCCCCCGGAAGAACGTGTGGACCCCCCAGCTGCTACCCTCGCCAAGACGACCGAGGAATTCCGCCCATCTACACGCGTCAAGAGTAAATATTTCTGAGGCCCTTTAAACTCCACGAGTCCGTAAGCCTAATTTTTATATTATTGTTGTGTAGAGAAAACGTTAACCAAGTTTTGTGGGTAAACTAATTTAATTAATTTTTGTTTAGGATAATATTCCGAGTATTCCTGTAGTTAATGTATAAATGTTATGTATTCATTTGATAAAGGTCAATTATAAGTTATTTTGGGATTAATGTTCGTTTCTCTTATATATATCCTTACGTGTTGCACAACAGCTCTGTGCTTTAAGATATTCTTATAATATCAATATATTAGACACTCTTAGCACTCTTAGAGACTAGAACAAAAAGGAGGGGCATTCTACGACACTAAACAAAAGAGGTGTCAGGTAAGTAGGGTTCTTATCAGAAAGAATTCTACGACATTTGGTGTATACAATAGGTTCACAGGCAAAGTGCTATGTACAAAATTATTTGGCACGCGGACAATCTGCATCTTTCTTCTTTATTACAATAGATCAGGATAATGAAGTGAACGAAACTGGAATTAGAAATAAAAGAATGACGGATCTCTGGCCAACGTAACCCGTCCACCAGAGCATGTAATAACGTCTGGCTTATCGTTGTTCTCCCGGGTGCCGTTACAAGCCTTTATAGAATACACATGATCCTCATTTGTGAGGCCCCATTGTTGAACCTATTTCGCCTTGCAATGCACTTTTGTCTGATTATTTACATAGACGAAGCTATACATTATTATTTTACAAAAAAAAATATATATATATATATATATATTATTATATATATATATATATATATATATATATATATATATATATATATATATATATATATATATATATATATATATATATATTCGCGTACCTGTTACAAGCCTTTATAGGGTGGTTCACATGATACTCATTTGTGAGGCTCCATTCTGAACCTATACCGCCTTGCAATGGGCGCTACAAAACTTGCCTGTGATTACCACACTACCTCACTTTCAAACTTTCAACTGGACTGAACTTAAGCATACTGAGTTAACCTTTTATTTTTAATATATACACGGACTATGTAAACTTAACAAGAGTTAACTTTACATTAATAATTTACTGACTTTGTAATTTTTTTTCTTAGCAAGACTGATATTCCTTTACACATCACCGGACATTTACTGTTCACCTCTTTAAAAGTACTGGCTTTGAGCAGTTAAATTGATTAACAATTGAACACAGCACTTTCTACGCTTGTTATAAATAAATTTTTAAAAAGCTACACCCAAACGTATGGCGTGAGTTCGTCTGCCTTCATCTTGTTCCAGCGTTGCTTGCAGTGGTCTGGTGTGTAGAAATGCGTCCTGCTACCATTCTAACATCTTCTCCTTTGAAAGGGGAAGCCGATGATGATGGAGTTCGACAGGTCGTTATCTTCTTACGCTGACAGTAGGCTCGACGGTGTTTTTGTTGGCGACTTCTGCTTCCTTAAGTTCTGCTCGTTTTTCGTTCTGTGAGTTCTTTTTTGTCGATCATTCTTCTCGTTCGAACAAAAGGGTCATCAGTTATAGCTAGTATCGAAGTTAATAAATTGATAACCGTTATGGACGGTGCTCGCAGGTTAATAACTGTGTACGATCGTTCTTGTGTTCTCATGATAGAGGATTTAATGACCTCAATTTTAGGGGGCGGATAACTTGGTAGCTTCGGAGTAGAGAGGAATTCGCTTGACTGAGGTTTGAGATTAGGTAGACTGGGTTTAAAGGATCGATATGGATTACCTATCGCAAGGAAATCACAAACGGAGTAATCTCGGACTCTTTATTAGGGCCTAGGACTCGGCTAGCTTCGGCTTAAGAAGAATTCGAGACGGGCGTGTAGTGTGTTCAAGCGTGCCTAATACTCCATGACGTGTATCTGACTCCTTGGCTCTTCCTGAATGTTTTCTTACTCCTTTTAAATCGTTTTGTCCCTTTTTCTCTCTGACCTTGAGTGTGTGAGTTTGGAGGTATATATTTATGTCGAAAACAGTGGGCATGGCCTATTATTATCCAATGATGTTGTTTGGTGGAGCCTATTCCACTCCCTGTTAATTCGTGACCATGGAGATAGAGATTTGTTTTTGCCCAAAATACCAAAGATGCGACTTTGCGTTTCGCAGGTTTTCGTTACTAATTAATGGCCGCTACTATCGTGTTTTCTGTTCTGCACCTGCTCACAAGCTTATTTGAACAGCTGACCTTCTTTCGCTGCTATGGAAACCACCTTTGCTCCGATTTACTGTGTACGTGTGTGTACATGTGCATATGTTTGCTGCCGTGTGAACATTTCGAATTCATTCTTCTCGCCTCAAGCAAAATAAATATATTGTTTTTTTAAAGACATAGACGTTTTTAATCTATAAAATGATGTTCACCGATATCATTTTGAACCTCCGCAACTTAATGATAACGTAGTTAATCACTTTTCGAAAGTATATTGTTATTTTTCTAAATTTTAAATTCACTGCGCCATTTCTCCCTATTTCCTTCAAGTTTTGGCTTAATATTGGCCTGACTAGTTAACCAATACCAATTATTTTAGATATGCAGACGATCTACGCATGCGTCTTCTGGCTTCGTTATATTTCGTATATTTCGAACGAATCACGGCTTCTTTTTTTTTAGAGTATATGATCTAATGACGTCTGGTGGTTGTGCTAGTTCGGGATTAAAGGATTCGAAAGGACGAAAAACACAGTCCAAATTTTCTGTTAGTGTGTTTAAGGGCACGTTTCTTTCTAATGCCCGCATTCGACCAAGTGCTAGACTGTTTTCTGCGCAAAGCTTTTATTCAAACTAGAGGCCTAACGACATTTAGCAATCGCCGTGTGCATTCAAATTTTATGGTAGGCTTTCGATTTAAGAATATTAAGAGTTTTTTTTAAGTTGCGGGGGATGTGGGGGTGCAACCCCGCCCCTCATTTCGAAAGTACTTGATTTTTTTTTTAGGGGGGGGGGGGACTGAAATAGCCTAAAGTAGGTGTTGCTATCGTCGTCTTAAATTACCAGGTTAGGTCTGGTCTGGTTCTTGATCTTTTAAATGATTTTTATGATGTGTATTTCTTATGCAATTTTATGTGTAGGTTTCAGATCTGAAACTCGTTTTTGCTGGAAAGCATTCTCTCCCCAGTATGCACTTCGGTATATTATGGGAAAAGTAGGCATTTCCAGCAAAAAACGAGTGCCAGATCTGAAAAGTACTCGTAAAACTACATAAGAAAAATACATTTTTAAATTCATTTGCGAAAATGTGTTAAAACGAATCTTTACCTAAATGAGTGCTTCTATACACATTTAGCATTTTTTAAATAATCTATTGTGGTGGATAATAGAGGTCTTATATTCGTAAATACATTAGTTAGATCTTCAAAAATACGGGGTAGTATGAAAAATATGTAATAATATTATAGCTCTTTAATCCATTAGCAAAATTTGACCGTTATCAGCCTACAGTGGTGGGTCCAGAAAAGGCGAATAGGGGGTGAGGGGGCGATGCCAGGATTTTTGTGAGTGTAAATTTGTTAAACGTGCTTATTAAGGTACATATTTTTACGAATAATGCATGTATGATCGTACAAATAATCAGTGCTGAATATATAAGAATAAGTTATAGGCATAAATGATGAATATGTATATTGTAGTGTAGACTATAATGATGTAGGCTACTTGCAAAACATTTCGCAAACTTAACTAACAAGGCACATAATAGAAAAAGTATTTTCATTTTCCAGGAGTAGGCTCTCTCAAAATCGTAAACCAATGGCCAATGTCCCGTTTCATTTGCATAAGCGAAGAGGAGACGGCGGTTTTTCTCCGCAAACTTGTCAATCCCTTGATTATTCGAAACTTGAATGTCATTGTGGACGGCAAGTAGTACAAGGCCGTTGATGCGATCCTAGCCAATGGTGCTCCTCATGTACGTCTTTAGCCGGTTCAAGGCAGAGAATGAGCGTTCGGTCTCTGCATTTGAGACCGACAGAGTCATTAAGATGGTCAGGAGCTTCGCAATGTTCGGGAACATACGGGTCTCGGCGAACTCCTTCGCATTCTTGACAGTCCCGAAGACCAGAGCTGAATTTGTCCACCGCTGTGCCTCCGCCTGCACGAGCACCAGTGAATCAACATCGCTCTCGTAGAGCTTAGCAGCATTAAGGACAACATCCACGTCTGCTTTTGAGCCCTTGAGAAGCTCCTTCAATCGGAGAGCAACTGGCACGGTATCTTCCTCCAATCTTCTCTTCAGCTCAGCGATCACTTGGTCAACGAACGAAATATAGACCGAGCGTCGATAGTACTCTTCAGGGGTCCTGGCCGGGATATTCGTACGTTTTGGCTGTCGTGCACAGACTCAGGGAACAGGGACGTCACCGTGATCTGAGTCCACTTCAATCAGGAGATAATTGGCTTTTGCAAATACAGTGTGGAAGTGCTCCTCGGCATTTTTTTCTGAATTTGGCTAAAACAGTCTCGATCTCACGAATCAGTGCATACGCAGATGCCAAGTAACCGTCATCCTTCTGCAGGGTTCTGCTCGGTTCGAGTGTGTGTGTCAAAACTGACTCCACCACAACCATCCCAATGAAAAAGCGAGGGTCCCTAATCGTGGCGAGTAAGATGCAAGCATTGGCATCCAGCTTCATTTCCTCTTCCATGAAGACCGCGATGTGAGGCAGAAACTCGATGAACACGAGGACTGCATAATGCCGCTCAACCCTTCTGGTGGGACACAAAGGCACCAACTTCTCCCGCTTAGCTGAGGAAAGCTTCATGATTTTGGAGAACCAGAGCGTCCGCATGTTGCTGGAGTAAATGAAGTTATGGACTTCGTTGAGCGTCTGAAGGGCGAGTTTCATTTCTTTCACATCGCAGACCTTGGTCAGCACCAGGTTCAGTCTGTGATTAAAGCAGTGGATCGGTTAGGCGAGGGGATATTGCTCCATGGTGATGGCAACACAACCTCTGAATTTCCCCATCATGATACTCGCTCCGTCTAAACTGAGGCCCCGGCAGTTTGACATGTCCAAACTAAGGTCATGTACGGTTCTAATGGGCAGTTGGGCCAGGTCTTCACCGGTGAGGTTCTCAGCATGGACGAAAGTGAGAAAGTCCTCTTTGATGCCCTAAAAGACGTGTCAAAGGATAATGGTGGCTTGCTATTTCTCTGAGACGTCCGTGGTCTCGTCCATTAGCACTGCGAATACCCCTGACACTCCGGCTAAGACCTCTTCCAGCACCAATCGACCTGTAAAGCGAAATATGATGATGGTGACACCTGTTCATAATGTCAAGATAGCATGAATTCTACTCTTGGAATAAGAGATTTTGGGGGCAGAAGTTGCAGTGTCACCCACCTGTGATATCGATCAGCGCGTCCTGAATGGTTTTGCTAATGAGGGTGGAGTTGGCTCGGCTGGCCAAGTTGGTGAGGAGACGGTTGACGTCGGCATCTCCTCCCTGGGCTCGATAACGCAGAAGCGCTCTGAAGACTCTTTCTCCCGCTTTGCTCGGAATAGAGAGGTCCAATGGACCGTCATCCGATGCCCACGGAGAGGCAGCATATTTCGTCCGCAGAAGAGGGTGCTCTCAATGATCGAAACAAACAGGCGCCGGTTGGTCTCAATTTGCTCATTCTTCTTCGCCTGTAGCATGGTGTCGACAGCCCTCGTCAGATTTCGCAAAGTGTCGACAAACCCCTCCATTTTCGTCATAGCTGTCGTCTGATATCCGTGCTTATTGTGACTGATTAGCAGTTCGGTGGTTTTTTTCACCTACACATCGGCTTTAACACCAAGGTGTCCAGCCTATGGTCTCCAACTCCGCCCGTATTTCCGCCAAACAGCACACATGCAACGCAGTATCCACCCTTGTTCAGCAACAAGTACTTCAGCCAGGGGTATTTGATACACCAGCTTAGTTGGAATCGCCTTTTATGACCACCTTCTTCAATGGAGGGTAGTGATTTTACAGACGGGGCAGTCTGTGGCTGTCTTGCGCCCAGTGGAGCTGCGGAGAGTATTAGTGCACCATGCAAAAAAAGACAAGGGAGTTCCTTTTCCTTCCACTCCTCACTGTGAGATTCGGCTTTGCTGTCAGATCTACAGGTTGTTGATGTCGAAGTGCTTGGCTGTTGCTCCAGCTCAATGTCATCACGCTTGCAATCAGCACTCGTCTTAGCCACTTTGGTCTTGAAGAACGAGGTGATCTTCATATCGTCGGCTCACTTCATGGTACACGCTCTGTGAAGGAAAGGGAACTAATGCATCATATGGAAAAGCTCAGCCCCCGTGAGCCTAGCGCTTCCCTAATGAGCAGTGGTCATTATATTAGTAGGTTCACATATATGGCTAATTTATATGAAGTTCTTCGAGCAGGTTGAGTATTCTCTCTTGAATATCCAATTCTCCTCTTGGGTTAATGCAGCATGATGCAAGTGGTCTAGTAGTTTGAATTGTGGCTAGACTTATAACGTGCATATTGCAAGAGATAAATAACTGCATGAACCTAGCTATCAACCAAAACAAAAACCTCTCGTTTACGACAACATACGTCCATTCGGTGAAACATTTTCGAAGGAGAGATATTATTTAAGGGTTTGTGAACGTAATTTTATTTTTTAATGGAAATATATAAACTTCAAAGTACTCAGAAATATGAGGTTATTTGTATCATATATTTTCTTGCCAAAATTTTAAAACTGACCATCGAACGTTCGCATGTAGAGGCAGATACTCCTAATTGCTAACAAAACTTCTTACTTTTGTCTACAATGCTTTATGTGTTCCTCCACAAGCTTTCGCTATATTTAATTTCTCCCTTTAAAGGCAGAAAGAAAGATGCAGAAACCGTGCATTACAGACTACATATCCATATAGTACAACATAGGAAGAAAGAAAATTGGGTGTGAATGAACACGCGAGACAAATAACCTGAGTTATTTTTAAAGGCAAAAGAAATAGATATGTGGCACCCAAATTGCAAGATGGAGTAGACCCAACGAGGAACCTCACAAATGTCCACCCTATTGGACCTATGAAATCCTAAAATTGGGCGCACGCATTAATTACTGAAATAATATGCCTTGTAATAAGAATAAGTAATGAACCAGTGTAAATTAGAAATACTTATATCACAACTGTACATTTATTAAGAGAGGCATGAGATAAGCAAGCGAATAGCTGGAGTTTCCCACGCGGTCACAAAACATGCACACACAAGGAAACAGCTGCGAGACGAAAAGATCCCAATGCTAGATAATAGGGGGAGCCAAGCAAATACAAGGTGGTATGTGCTTTGACTGGTTAAGTTGTTGTGGATCTGTGAAACGACAAATATATACAACGGTCCTACTGATAGGGTGTGGCAGCCCAGTTTTGGAAAAAATGTGTATAGCTACATTAAAAACGCACACACACAGCTCTTGATTCCACCCAACAGTCAACAAAGAAACAAACGAACATACTTCTGATCATTAGCTTCGCCCCGCTCCTAGATTAGGAAAAAAAGAAGCCACACCTCCTTGAAGTAGGGGGCCTATAAATAAACGGACTTAGATATTATGAACTTACACATTGAGAGACAGACAGACAGAGAGAATCATTTAAGTCATTCGTCCACGTTGGCCTCCCGAGTCCGTCCTCTCGTCCATCCGCCCTTAGCCTCCAGCCTAGACATCAGGTAGGCCCGAAGAAGAAGGCCTTGTCACCGGTTATGGGGTCCTCCTCGCCCAAGGTGGTAGACTCTGTGACCGGCGACCCCTTGAAGGATGGAAAAAAAGTAGGCCTGGCGAATTCTCTCCACCAAAAATAAAGTCCGCCTTAGCCCAGTCACCCCCCCCCCCCTTTACCCTTAACCCTATAGATATTGGGATACAAAGATCAATGAGAACAAAGTACAGCTCATTGAATGCTTTCCATGCTGAGAAGATAGAGAAAACGCTAAGGGAAATATTTCGAAATATTTGGCCGGGCGTCGAACTCGGGTCTCCCGATTTCCGGTCAGTTCCAATACCACAAAAACTACAAGTTACTGAAATCAAATCCATGCAAAGTATCAGCCTATCAAAACATGATATCCCCCCAAGATAGAATGTGCGTCTAAGGAAACTTAATATCATATCACCAAACTTCTTGCAATTTAAAGCCTCAAGTTACAAAGGAAAATGCACGCAATAACAGACTGTTCGATCTTTACCAAGTTGTATGCAGACACTAGGCTAGATTTACTAAATTTCGCTGCCTTGATTTTTGATGTCCACTTATCTGATAGAGGGCGAAAACATAAAATATTACTCCCTTATAAACGTAGTCAGTCTTGGTTTTGACGCAGTGTTTGTGTTTAAACGAATCACTGTAGCGCAGTCGATGATGTTACGGGTGAGGCCAGTCTATAAATTGACTATTGAGTTGAAGAAAAATTGATTAGACTCGTGTGAGTTAAATTGTTTCCCCATAATTTTATAACCATTTCCCCCTGTGTAATTAGATGGGTCGATTATAAAGTACTTGTTACAGTTCATATTAACTATGCCTTTGACGAGTTTAAATCTTGAATTAGGTCACCTCTTTTTCTACGCTTAGTTAATGGGAAAAGATTTAATTCCGAAGACGATCCTCGCATGGCTTGTTATTTTTCTTTAGACTAGTAATCATTTTGTTAACTCTACGGGAATCCGTTCTAGCTTGTTTACATATTTTTTTGTAGTAAAGACAACAGGCTTGAACAGGTTCCAGAAGAGGCCAGACTATAGATTTGTAAAGAGTAAGTATTTCTTCTTTCGATTTGTGCTCAAATGACCTGCCTATAAAGCGAATTATTTTGCTCGTCTTCTTGCTATTTTTTGTCTATTGTTGACTGGGTTTTAGGTTACTCGATACTGTTACTCCTAAATCCGTTTCCTTGTCTCGCTTTTCAATCGTGGTCCATTCATTAAATAGGATCCGTTTTAGTCGCTTGAGACTCTATATCTCACAATGCGGTCGGTCGGTCCCCGTTTTGCTTTTTCTTAGTTTTTATAATAACATCGTAACTATTCGGCCGAGTCTAACGAAATTTAAAACCTTTATGTTGTTTTACATTCTCTTTCGAATCATATAATTGTCAATGTCCTGTCAAGGTTAGCCAGGGAATTATTTGACAATAACATCATAACTATTCGGTCGATTCTAACGAAATTTGAAACCCTTATGTTGTTTTACGTTCTCTTTCGAATGATATAATTGCCAAGGTCTTCCCAAGTTAGCCGGGGAATTATTTGGCAATAACATCATAACTATTCGGCTGATTCTAACGAAATTCGAAACCCTTATGTTGTTTTACATTCTCTTTCGAATGATATAATTACCAATGTCCTGTCAAGGTTAGCCAGGAAATTATTTGACAATAACATCATAACTATTCGGTCGATTCTAACGAAATTTAAAACCCTTATGTTGTTTTACATTTTCTTTTGAATGATATAATTTTCAAGGGCCTGCCAAGGTTAGCCGGGAAACTATTTGACAATAACATCAAAACTATTCACCCGATTCTAACAAATTTGTTTTGTACATTCACGCTACTAAATGTTGTCCCAGACTATCCAGACTGTACTTACACTATTTAAGGAACAGAGTTAAATACTAAAGGATTTTCTACAAATAACAGAAGTATTAGAAATAAAAAAATAGAACTCTCATAACTGCGGAGAGTTTAGATATTGTTTGTATTACTGAGACTTGAGTGAGTGAGTTTAATAAGGATAATAATATCAAGGAGTTTGAAATTAATGGATATAATTTATTCAATTATGAACGAAAAATAAAAAGGGCGGAGGTATATTTATTTATATCAAAAATATTATAGTAGATAATTTAGATATTAAAGTAAATTCAAGTAATGTAGAATCTATATGGTTAAATGTTAAATTCAAGTATAACGTCAAACTAAAGTTAGGCTGTTTTTATGGACCACCCCGTAGAAAAAGACAATTTAATTTCGGATTCTCAGCCTGGGTTCGCTGCAGGGAGATCCTGTTAATCGAACCTTTGAGAATGTTTAAATTATGTGACCAATGAGTTCGATATAGGGAATAGTGTTGAGGCGGCATAGCGAGAGTTCAGTAAAGCATTTGACAAAGTTTCACACAATTATTTAGTTTTTGAATTAAATGAAATTGGTCTAAATGAGGTGGTATTGTGGGAATTTCAGGTTGGTTTGGACACTCCGAAAGTGCCTAGTTAGTTCACCGTGAAGAAACACGAGAGTGGAGCTCAAAAACGAAAGAAGAGGCAGAGAGACAAGGAAATTATCAAAAAGCTTCCCAAGATCTGTAGTTTCCTTCATACATCCACTGAATTGCCAAACACTAGAATTCGGTGTGAAGCTGCACAATCTGTGAAAATAGAGCCTGGATCTTTACAGTCTGAATTTCTTATCCCTGAAACTCCCAGTGATAAAAATCCTCAACTTCTTCAACCTCTTGGTTCTCCATTCGCTCCAGTGCTTTCAGAAGCTCTTTCTGCTTCACAACCTGATGAAACATTTGACATAGTACAAGAACAAGATCTTTACACTTCCATACTTGATGAATCAGAATATTCTCCTGCACAAAGCGGTTCAAAGTCTCATGATCCTGGACATTGGGAAAAATTCCTCACTGATTTTGACATGATGACTGGTTAGCAAAAGGGGTCCAAATGATAGTCAAATTCACAGTGATAATTTGGCAGCTTCAGAGAGAAAAATAGAAAATCAAATTCGTCGTTTCAACATGGAAAATCTGTATGGTAGCAAAGCAAACAATGAGAAGTTTTACAGAGACTGAATACTGTATTCCCCATCGAATATTAAACTATACTGTTTGTTCTATAAATTATTTTCAAAATCTCACTCACACTTCGTCACTAGTGGTTTCAATGACTGGAGTTTCTGTGGCAAGATACTAAAATTCCATCAAAACAGTGTAGAACACAGACTCTCTGTTCAGTCCTGGTTATTATAATCCAAAGAGAAAGAATGTATCGATGCAAAGCTTCGTAACCAGCTGAAAGAAGAAAGAAACTATTACCAAGCAGTACTCGGTAGAGCCATTGAAGTCATAAAGTTTTTAACTCAACGTGGACTACCATTCCATGGAGATGAAGAAGTGGTTGGATCCTCTAGAAATGGAAATTACATCGAAATTTGGGAATTGATTGCAAAGTTTGATCCTTTTCTTGCAGAACATATTTCTCGTTATGGAAACAAAAAATGTGGAACAACAAGTTATCTTTTTTCGAGACTATGTAATGAACTTATTGAGCAAATGAGTGAAAATGTGTTGTCAACTATATGTGATGAGGTTCATAAAGCTAAATACTTTTCCACATGTTTCGATTCAACACCTGATGTCAGCCATTTAATCAACTGACCATCATTTTACGATACATCAATAAGAGTGGATGTATTGTAGAGAGATTCTTGAAGTTTTTTCCCATTTTCAGCCACTCGGGGAAAAGTCTTCAACAAGATGTACTGAAAACCCTTGATGAAATGACTCTTTCCCTTGATGACTGCAGAGGTAAAAGTTACAATAAAGCTGCAAATATGTCAGGGAAATATGCTGGTTTACAAGCAAGAATTAAGGAAATAAATCCATTCACAGATTACATTCCATGTGCAGCACATTCTTTAAATCTAGTTGGGATTGTCACTGTCAACTGCTGCCTAGATGCTTGCAATTTCTTTAGACTTGTGCAGGAATTATATGCATATTCAGTTAGATCAACAAAGCGCTGGAATTTACTAACAAAGGAATTGTCACCGAATGAAAATGGTAGAATTCTAACCCTAAAAACTTTATCATCCACACGTTGGCATTTCCATTCTGAATCAGTGAAAACACCGCACATAAATTATTCTAACGTCTATGCCATGTTAAATGAAATTGCAGCCAATGAAGAAGTAAAAGGAGATATTCTACTTGAGCATCAGTATTTGCCCAGAAAATGTGCCTTCTTGAAAATGAAGTTTTGTGTGTTCTTTGGAACAAGATCCTACAGCACTTTCAGAAAGCGACTACTCTTCTCCAAAGCACAAAAGTTGATAACAACATAGCTTTATCATTGTCTCTATCACTTGGGAGTTTGTTACTGAGCTTCGTGATTAATTTGATGAACTAGAGAATAAGGCAAAGAATCTCATGGAAAGTGTTCAACAAGTATTTGTATCAGAAAAGATACGAAGCAAAAGACGACGGCGTCAAGCTGATGATTCTGCTGAACCTGATGCAGATCTTTAAGGTACAGAAAAATTCCGTGTACGGAGTTTTGTTGTCATCATTGACAGATATGTGACGACTTTGCCTTGATCAAGTCATTGAGGGAGAATGATGCTGCACAGCTGAGAGTTGATGTATCCAGCTTGGTGAAAAAAATATATAAATGACTTGGACCCCCACTGCGAGGATGAATTTGTAACTTTCTCAGAATCGTGATTCTCATGTCCTTTTGAAATACTTGAGGAAGAATCCAGTTGTAGAGTGAACATTTGCCAATGTTTCAACTGCTCTGCGATTTTTCTTAACATTGCCAGTCACAGTCTGTGAAGGTGAACGTTCATTTTCCAAACTTTCTTTGATAAAAGACAGATTCAGTTCAATGATGATACAAAAATGACTGAATGCATTATCTGTGATGTCAATTGAAAGCGATTTCACCTCCTCAATGACATTTTGGAACCATTATTGAACGGTTTTTACGGGAAAAACATAGAAACAGTCATTGGTATATATATATATATATATATATATATATATATATATATATATGTAGGTATGCTACTGCCATATTCCCAGTTCAGGAGTTATCACGAGTTCTTCCCTTGGGGTTAATGACTCATTACTTACCCCTTTCATTCAAACATTAGGCTATCCATGCCATAGTTGCATGTAACACAAGGTTAGAATGATAACGAGTGTAACAGTGTTCGAGAATAGATAATGATCCTAAGATTGTACTATATGTTTAACTGTCTCAGTGGCGTTATGCTTAAGGTGCGCTATGTTCTGTAGCCTATGAGGTGTCCCGGCTTCGATCCCCAGATTCTCACATGCAAATTTTAATTTCATGTAATTAATTTCTTTCTATGGTGATTTAATTTTAATTTGTGTGTTGAATTAGATAATACTGTAAGTACTGTATTTCCATTCGCAGTATAACTTAAGAATAAAAAGATGATGACAATCTGTATAAAGATACTGTACCATTAATTCATTCGGATGTTTCAATAAAACGCCAAATTGTTCCGAGGTGGCATAACTTATTTAAGGGAAAGGGGCCCAAAAATATGGGGGGGAGAATAAGCTAAGTTTGGCCCTGTCTTTAAGAATGTGGTTTGACTCCAAATAGTTCTCGATTCTGTTTCATATGAATTTTTCAAAACTTTGCACACCACTGTGGTTAAGCGAATTCGGCGATAGTTGCAGGTATATATTTGCTACCATTTTTAGGTATTGGTGGTACATTAACGAGCTTCCACTCGTTAATGGATAATAATTAGTTCTTCTGTAGTGAATAGTGATGCGAATAATGTATTAAGGCTATTACTCATCGCTTCTTCATCGTTTATAAATCTCCGTTCTCATCTAATTATGGTCCAATAGTTCATGTTGCTACTCTTTTCTTTCTGATATAGAATTCTTTAGGGTTTGTATTACTTTGATTCGCAATGTGTATCTTCATGACGTTTTTACTATTCTTGATTATTTTTTTATCTTTGTGCCAAAGGCTTAGAAAATTCTTTCGTTCATTCTCATTTTTCGTGTATTTAAATTTGTCTTGAGTTTCTTAGCAAGTAAACAGTCCGCGATATCCGTTGTCCGCCAATTGAGTTTATCACTATGTATTGGACGTCTATTTTTCAATGGTATACATGCCTGCACCGCATTTAACTAAATATTAGTGAATAGTTCCCACGAAGTGTTATGTTGGTAATGTTAGTCAGAAAGCTGCAGTCCGTTTCGCTAAATATTGTTCTACGTTTGGGTAAATTTTCCTTTAAAAAATAAAGAATTTTCTCATAGTTTGTACTTGGTTTATTGTTATTAAAATTAATATAGACAGTTATTTGGTGATGATCGCTATTACTGGAAGTGTCACCAACTTTAACATCATCAACCAGGTTTTCTTTTGTTGCAAATACAAAGTCATTTAAATTATTTCCACCAGTTCTGTAGATTGAAAAAGCGAACTTCCTTGTGTGTTAGCATAAAATTCATGTCCAGAATGCGAAGACGAGAGAAAGAGAGAGAAAGAAAGAAAGAAAGAATGAATTGCCCGATTTAGAGACGAGTCAGTTGAAATCATCAAAATTACGGTAACTCGAGTGTTATTTATTTCTGCAATTTGTTCGTAAATCTCTTGGTCAGTTTGCATTGACATCCTTTGAGGTCTCTATATTAATGTAAGGGTAATTGTTATTCCTTGATTGTATTCTAAGAGATTGTAAGCTATATCAACGTTCATAATTTGGGGTTGTATGTCATGTTTGCCGGGGCTAGTTAAGATACTTCGTTGACAGCGGCGGCCACGTCGTCCTCTCGTTCACCCGAGAGGCAATAGCGTTGACGAACGAGACCTAGGCGACCAAGCACGGAATTCGGAGAGTTGCCCACAGACCATGGAATCGCTCACCAACCGTACTTCTTTGCTTTCTTCTTCTGTATTTTTCTCCGGTGAAAATCTAGAAACGGTTTTAACATATTATTCCGGGGATGATCTTGCGTTTCGAGCGCTCGTTGTTCCTCACACTCTGAAAATCATCTGAGAGAGGAAGATAATCATTGGAGGAGAGTGGAACGTCTCGGATGGTAATTGTTTTGGGTGCCGCCTGCAACGGAACTGAGTAAAAGAAGGGAATCTTACATTTAGAGGAACAAATTCATGAAGAGATGCTAGTTTTGTGCCAGAGCTTCGATCTTGGCCTTAGCCTCGGTCAGCTCATCTGACCTCTTCAGTCTAAGCTGACAGAATCTGCAAGTAAAAGCGTCCTTGTTATCAACTATGGAAGGACCAAACCTTCCGGAACAAGACGAGCGGGTATATTGTGGTGCCATAATCACCCTATCAGGGATCATCCAAGTAAAAAAAAAATTACACACAACCATAAATTGCATCGAAAAAAATTGCGTCCAGTTTGTCAAAAAATTAATCATGCAGTTGCAATACACATATCAATAATATACTCGTATATGCAAATATGATATTTCAATATGTAATTTGCCCTAATCCAGCCTGTGCTTGAAAACATTTAAATTTGGGCTGCTTATTGTTTCCTGTGGTAAACCATTCCAGTAAACCATTCCAGTAGTCTTACTAGGGTTTGTTGATGTTCTAGCTTTCCCTATTCCGAAGTTAAAACGAACTATCTGTCGATCACTATTTCCCAATGCTTCCCCTACAGGCAATTTCTGAATAAATGATGATAATTTGGAATTACATACTGGTTTTAATATATTGGTACCCCTTGTTATCCTTGACGCCACGGTTTCAGCGAGCCAGGCGGATGTCGAGATTATCTTCTGCTGGGCTCCTGGACATGTAGGAATTGCGGGGAATGAGCGCGCCGATGAGGGCACCAAAAAGTCCGAGAGGACTCTGCAACCGGACAGGCGTTTCGCTCTTCCTCACACCGACTACATGGCAGGAATACGGGCAGCTCTTCGGACTGCTTGGCAAAGAAGATGGGAGACGGTCGAAGGGAACTTAAAGTTGCGTGCCATTGCGCCACGACTGTTCCCATGGACCTATCCCCCAATGCCGCGGCGGCTTCAGGTCACTTTCTGTCGTCTCCGAATCGGACACACTCGTGTGACGCATCACTATTTGATGGAGCGCTCGCCTGTGCCCTATTGTGATGACTGCGTCGTCCCCCAGACTGTTTGGCACATTCTTGTCGAATGTCCCAGTCTTGGTGATCTTCGCGCACGTTACCTGTCCCGGTACCGGGATGGGTGGGGTCGCTACCGCCTGTCCCTTGTACTCGGGACGAGTGCGTGCACCTTGACTGGTGGACTGATAGACTTTTGGGGGAAGGACAGCCTTCTCCCTTTTATTTACCTAGGTTTTGTTATTGTTTCCTTTATAGGTCGCACACTCCTACGTCGGGTGGAGGGGGCCCTCCCCCTGACGCCGGAGCTTGCTTCCTAATTGTCATCTCTTTTTATAATTTTTTTTTTCAAATTTTTATTTTAAAGTAGCCTAGAACTAGGCTGTTTGTTTGCGGCGACTTATGCCCAAGTGGGCGGTCGCTAGATAGCCCCTTAGAAAAAAAAAATATTGGTACCCCTTGTTAGCATATTATAAAAAAAATGTCTCAAAAAGTTATCATCAACATTATATTAACTTATAACTTGCTTTAATCCTTCATATCATATTTTCCCAATAAAAGAGCTTAAATTAAGGTCACCTAGAATAACTATATGCTTCATATTCTCTGTAGCAGCTCTCATCTTGGCCAGCTCCTACAAATGTTCTTAAAATGCCCTTGGCATTTTTCTTGTTTAAGAGCCTACTCATCTTGCACTAAATTCAATTGCGACCCTTCATATACGACATTCCGATCCTTTTTACTCCATACGATATCTACTACTTCCTTCAGCCAATCACAATCCTGGTCTGACGCATTTTAAACTAACCAATAAGTGTCGGGATCCCTTTTGTCTTTATATCACTTACATTCCCAAAACAGCTTGTGAGTCGTCTAAATATCTGCTAATTGTATACTTGTATTGGATTTAAATTGCCATTCTCAACCGGGGTATTTCAAATTTCTCCTTTGCTCTTAATTATATTTATCAATCTCTTTCTGCGCAAGCAATCGCAGCCATACATTATATATATATATATATATATATATATATATATATATATATATATATATATATATATATATATATATATATATAATTTATTTCCATTGTTTGTTAAGTTTCATTAATATATTCTATAAACTTACAAATTTATTAATTTCCATAAATATTGACCCGGTTTCCTAGCCTGGGCTATATATGCCCGATGTTCGATCGTTTTCCTTTTAGAAATGTCTCTTACTCTTTCCATAAATCATCTACCCAATCTCCACTCAAATGCATCTATCCATCGCACACACTTCCTTCTTACCACATACTCCGTACAAATTTATCCAGCCCAAATGCACCAGACATACATTTCAACCAAACATCCATTCTCAGAATCACACCTGTCAACTTTCACCTTTTCAATCAACCTCTTATACCTCTCATGTACCTCATATGCACCTACTCTCTTAACACCATTCACTCCTACATGTGTAATCCCAACTGCATCACTTGCACAGCCAGACACCAGCCCCTCATACCGGTCACTCATATCACTTACTCCAGTACCTGGCAAGAAAACCCTCAACCATAGATAACGAATACTTGATTGGTAGCTTCCTCAAATTCCGGAGTCAGCTGCTTCCATAGTCGGGCGATAGTCAGCGCGGGTGTTTGCCGCTATGCCCGCCAGGTGACGATCCCAGTCATTGTTACCACTTAGTCTGGGTGAGAAGCTGCCGCCATCTTGGAAAATTTTGAAATCATAAGTTAATTGTATTTATTTGCCGGCAGTTGTAGGCCTGTTAGCTCTAGTACTTGTAGGTAGTGAAGATGTAGACTCCTACTATTTAAGTGAATAAGTTATAATGTGTATTAAATAAGGGAAGCCAGCATATGATACCTATCTGTTGCTTGGGGAGGGACGCTGCCGCCCACGGTAATTCTACTTAAATACTTCCCGTTTTAGGCCTGTTAGCGTGACTACTTATACCAAAGCGTTGTGTTTAAGTATCCAGGAGTTGGTTAAAGTTAAAATACCCTGTGAAATATTAATGAACAATTATAATATATGGTGTGACACAAGCCTATAAATTATGTGATATATTTTTACTATACGCTATCTATGGTAGTTTTGCACCGATAATATCGGCAAGTTATCGGTATCACCCATATCGGCCCCTTTGCCGATATATGGGTATCGGTCATATCTTGCCGATATATTATAGGCTTGCTTATCGGCTAATCCTATAAGTATTCCAATAAGAGCAAATACAACACATACTTCTCTAATGTTGTCTCAGTACCATTACTTTGTTTTTCCTTTCCCTTCTACGAATATTGTATTAATACTCCAAAGTTAAACTTCAAAACTTCTTAAAATTTATTCAGAAAAAATGTATAAATAATTACAATGGTTGATAACTTGATATATAAGAACATAACTTATAATAACGCCAAATTATGTTAAACCCAAATTGAAAAGGCCTAGCCTGCCTTGGCCCAGAAGTCTACAAGCGTCTTTGTGGCGCCACAGTTTTGCCCTAACGCGGCATAGACCCAGTCACCATCGAGTACTTCAAGACGAGATCACCCAGAGGCACGTCCATTTCTTGCGAGACACGGCAGAACTCATGAAGGCTTGGCCATCCTGTGGCTACCCTAGCAACAGGATATTCACCACTGACACCAAAAAGGCAGTGTACCTGACGTCTACCAACGCGTGCGCCGCCATCATGGACGTCCTGGACAGGTACAAGGACCAGGGCATCGTCAACATTTGCCCTGGCAAGATGACATCGGGCAAGGAGGAGCGCGCCTTTGGCCGCCGCCGTGACATGTCTGGCACCAACTACTGGACCGAGGCCAGACAGTTCTTCCAAGTAGAGACCCTCATCAGGACCATCTCCCTCATCAAGCTCTCTGGATATATCCTGGAAGAATTCAAGGGGCACATGGTCCCACTCCATGAAGCCCAGAAAACAAACAACGGCCAACTGGCCAAGGAGTTTGTTGAGGAGCTCGACATCGATTATGAGAGGTTGCAGCCAGGCGAGGCCGGCGGAGTGGGACATTTCTGCGGGTACTTGGCCAGAAAGGCCCGAAGCCGCCTAAATTGTGCCTCTTGCCAGGAGGCTCTGGTAGAGGGCAACACCCTTATGCCCTTAGTGCAGGTGGCCGACCCCGACAAGCTACCAGAGACCTTCAGAGAGATGATTGAACTCCAGAACCATGGCGGTCTCCTCTACCCCTCAAACGAGTGCATCCACATGACCATGATGGCCGTGGAAGTCTTCAAGGCGATGACAACACCAGGAGAAAGGCCTACACTTCAGAAGAAGTGTTCGTGAGTGTCTACAAGGAAATAATGAGCAATAACTTAGGCATGTCCCTGCTAGGCTGTGAAAAGGGTTGCAACCTGGTCAACACCGTTATTCGTGCCATCGCCAGGCCCCTCTTCCATGTCCTGGGCAAAAATATGGTGTCAAAAGCTAACAGTGATGCCCATGCAAAAGTCAAAAGAAGAGGCATAAAAAGAGGTAATCAGGATGCACCCGAGAAAGGTACCATGAGCAAAAGTGACTACAAGAAGAAGAAACTTTCTAGTGAGAAAAAGTCCTAAGTCAATTTAAGTGTGCGTAGCCACTGACATTTGTTATGTATCTTTATTTTGTAGGGTAGATATTAGAATCCAGCTTAACCATGAAATAGGTTACTAGTACAGAGTGTCCACACCTTAGATTCTTACTAGCTATTACTTTATTATACCTATTTCAGAATAATAGAGTCGGTACTCACCCATGGGCTAGGAAAAAGATTTATAAAGTTAAAAAAAAATGAAATTAAATGCGGGGGTCTGGATAAATGATACCTAATGGAAATATAATTGTTTGCTAGCTTGGTCAGGTGTAGGCCCTGGAGGGATTTCTTCTTTTTTTCTTTAATTTATGCTACCTACTTTATTTCATTTATTAGAATATACCTTGAAATATGTTTGTAGTTAAATGTAATATACCCATTTTTCATTACAGTGTTAATTAGAAATTTTGCAATTTATTATTTTTTAAGTACCTGGAAAAGACCTGGATAACCGATGGAATTTTGAAATTTGATATTAGTAGACACCCTGTAGTATCTAAAAATCCCATTGTACACAGCCTTATTAAATAAAATTGAATTGAATATAACCAACATCGGTTATAAATATAAGGTTTTTACTTTTTATTTTTCATTAAATAAGTCACACTTTCGTTCATCACGCCAAATCTCTTCGTCGAATAATAAATTGACTTCACAGTTCGAAGTACATTGGTCCCAGGGTGCTTCATACCAAATTTGGGGTGAATATCTTTAAAACTAAAGAAATGAGAACGATTTTTGTTTTTTCCTGGACAGCCCGACTATGGAATCGCCTGATTTTGAGCTACCAATCAAGTATTCGTTATCTATGCCTCAACATATTTCATCTACTCGCACTCATCTTCCTATCTGCATATCTAACACGAGAATCGCTCATCATAACCACATCAGTTAGACTCCCATTTCTAATTCCCCCAGACCTAACTCTCTTCCCCTCCTAATTTTATTTACATTAATAGCCTTTTGGTTTTCCTTTGCACAATCAGGTTTTACGATACGTAGTTAGAAAAACAAAAACAAAAAACACACATTTATAAAGCAAATATGTAAATACTTGATAAATGTCGGCTTCAAATGGGTTGGCTTTAAAGGCAGGGCCGAGCTCAGGTGATGAAATAAAACGACTGGAAGTGGCGAAAAAATAAATAAACAATTATAATGTTAAAAATTTTCTCTTAGTTTCGTATACAAACACTATTTAATACGTTAACCAACAGGTAAAATCATAGATTTAGAGCAATTTCCACAAGATATTTTAAGGTAGACACGGATCGATCAGAAACACGCAAATACAAAGGTTTGTTGGTAGTAACAACCACGACAGTGCTTTTGCCATATCTACTTTTTTTTTACTTTCCAAAACCTTTTGCGACAGAATTTAAGATGCAGAAATCGTACATTGTATCTTATATACATAAAATACAAGAAAGAATGAAAATTGACGTAAATGAGACGCGAGAAACAAGAAACTGGAGTTGTTTTAAGGAGAAGAGAAAGGGACATTGGAAGACAAGGATTAGGAAGAGCAAAGTACAGCTCATTGAATGCAATCCATACTCAGAAGACAAGAATAACACCAAAGGGGAATTTTGAACTATACTGGCACGAGGTACAGAAAATTAAACATATCCACAAATTCCCCCTATAAATACTCAATATCTCTCCCTTATAGATGGTGCGTCCATGGAAATTTTAAACCATATCCCCAACCGGCTCATAATTTAAATGCTCACTATACATATCGCATACAAAGAAAGAACAAATCCAAGGTATGTGGATTGAAACAACCACGACATGGCTTTCGTCATATTTAATTTGTTTTTTGCATAATCTTTTTGCACGCAAAAAAAAAGCGGCAGAAACCGTGCATTGAAGACTAGATATCCATTTGGACGTGAATTAGAACCTGAAACAAGAAACTGTAGGTTTTTTATAGGCAAGAAAAAGAACATAGAAGACAAGGGTCGAATGGAGCAAAGACAGTTCATTATTATTTAGTATAGAGTTTTTATTCTCGATGATGTTTGAACATCCCCCACACTGTGGTGTTGTAAAGTTCCTTAAATATGTGGGCCTACTAACACAGAATTTAGGTGGAGTGTTGCTTGCATTCTATTTGTGTTCTTATTAAAATTATCCTAGAAATAGGCTTGTTTGATTTTCGGTGACTATTCCCTTGTGAAAGCCAGCTAGAATATAGGCAAAATAAATTTAAGCGATCAATATTAATCCATCTACTAGGAGGTTAACTTGGTGAAAGTTTTAATGTCCAAAACATTGGGGAGCTATAGTATGCTTTTTATTTTTGACCATGACATTTCAGTAGGTGCACTTCCAATTTTTAAGTGAATATTGCACGATCACAGGCGTAAGGGCGTGTTTGGGGATTTGAGGGGGTAACCTTTAACTGAGTTTGGGAAGTCCCAAATTGAGGGAAGGTAGGTCCAGAGTATCCAAGTTATAGGGGATCTGAAATCCACATGGCGCACTTGAGGGAGCTAGTTAACACTGATTAAAAAGAGTCCAAGGCTTTAACACCGCTCTTGATCGAAAATTTCTTGGGAATCATTATGGAGCAAATACGTCATCCATTAATTGTTGAGAGACATTAGATTAAGGCCAAAATAGGCAAAATATTATTCAAACATTGGTATTATAATCAATCGGGTAATAATCCAATAAGTTCAATTAATTTATATCCAGTAGACGAAGGAGATTTCTGCCACTTCACCAGTATGCAATTAGTCCAGGTCCCTTCTTCTTCGAGCACTAGCATTAGCAGGGAGGCGATTTTTAAGTAGTTCCGTGATCTAAAATGGTGGCATGGTTACAGACCAGATCTATGGCAACTTACCCTCCTTCGTATATTACCAGGCTTCGACTGCGTAACCACTTTTTCACCCGCTGACGCCAATACATCTGGCGGATGTACTACCTACATCCATCGGAGCGTCTCCATGCTGCCCATCACCCTAAACATTCCTCTACAGGGAACGGCTGTAACAGTGCACATCAAGAAATGGTACAAAATATAAAACATCTATCTTTCCTCTAATATACCATTCCCAACAAATAACTTCGGAAAACTAATCCCGCAATCCCTACCCCTTTCATCTTAGTATGACATTTTAACAGCCACTATCCTAAATGGGGAGATGATATCACAAACACTAGAGAAAACGAACTATCCAATATAATCCGCCACCTCCAACTTAGAATCTTGAACAAGGAGAGAACATTCGATACAATGGTCAAGCATACACACTATCCTCGTTGGACCTTACTAACTCCTCCCTGGTGTTACTCCATTTTGAATGGCTTGTCCCTGAAGATTTTAGAGGCAGAGACCATTTTCTCATTATCCCTTCTTTCCATGAGAGGAAGTGCCGACGTCGGGAATCCCTCTCTGATGAGTGGACAGGGAAAAACTATCCTAAATTTAGACTATTTACAGACTCCCAAGACAGCCAACCAATCTACATTGAAGGAATAAATCAAGCAGTGAAATTCTTCACAACAAACTTACATAAAGCGGGCTAAGAATCCATTCCTTTAATTCCAGACAACCTAGCCATCGATCATATACTGGTGGAAGCTAGAGTGAACGATCGCCCTCAAGATACAAAGTCAAGCCTTCAAGATAGATAAGCGATGCCGAAGCCCTGCAGCAAAAATGGATTTCAACAAGAAACGAGCAAAGTATAGACACCTCCTCAAACAGACCTGCCGTAACTCATAGGTAACATATATCTTCGCCCTTAACTACCGAACGCCCATCCATTGCATTGTGTATAAACGCTATTGAAGTAGCAAACACGTTGGGAGAATCTTTCGTTGAGATTTCAAGTAGAACACGCGCGATACCCGAATTTATGAAACACACACAGATAGGAGAGATGGAAAGTATGCTGCTCTAAACTTCTCATCGATAGAGTTTAAAGAATACAAGAGGAATTCGCCACAGACGAATTTAGCACGGTTCCCTCATTCTGTAAAGACAGCTCCAGGCCCAGATAACTTCCACTACGCAATGGTGCGTCACCTGGGCGAAGGGGGAAAATGTTTCCTCCAAAACCTATTTAACAGAATATGGATGTATTACACTTTTGCAAACGTCTGGAAAAGCGGCCACAGTCCTTGCCTTTCGTAAGCCAGGCAAAGACCCATCCATCACAACTAATTACCGTCCAATTGATCTAACACTATATATATGCAAGCTGGTGGAAAAGATAGTAAGTGTACGCTTAAAGTGGTTTCTGGAGACAAGATCACACATATCTCGAACACAATGTGGTTTCCGGAAGCTGCATAATACCGCGGACGCACTCATTCGCTGGGAGTCCTCGATATGCAATACTTTCGTGAGGAGACAACAGTAGGTGACAGTGTTTTTTGATCTGGCCAAAGCATACGATACAACATGGCGGTATTTCGATCATGAAAAGACTACACGCAATCGTCATGCGCGCAAACTTACTCAAATTTGAGGAAACTTCATAAGCAATCGCACGTTCAGTGTACGGCTGGGAAACTTCGAATCCAGCCCCTTCCGACAGGAAGAATATGCCCTCCAGGGCAGTGAGTTAAGCGTGTCTCTGTTTGACATGGAGATAAATGGAATTGCGGAGAATCTCCCCCAGGGAATTTCAGCTACCTTATATGTACGGCACCTGGAGTATGCCGTACAATTTTGGAGTCCTTGATTTCGAAAGGACATCGCGAGATTGGAATGCGTAGAAGCCAGGGCAACCAAGCTGATTCCCTCTATCCGACATAAAATTTATGAGGATAGACTAAAGAAATTAGATCTGTTCTCGCTGGAAACCCGTAGACTGCGTGGTCAGCTCATCGAGGTCTTCAAAATACTTTGAGGGTTCGACAATGTTGACTACCGGGATATTTTCACACTTTGTGAGAACAGAACGCGCAATCACGGCTTCAAACTTGAACTGAAGCGTTACAACTGCAATCTGTGTGGAATTTTTTTCACGTACAGTATCTGCGGTAGTTGGAACGCACTTCCAGTGGAAGTTGTCAACAGTGAATCTGTTGACTAGTTCAAGTCAAGACTAGACAAGGTCTTGAAAAGTGTCCGTTTAAGGACGTAAAGCATTTGAGCAGAGATGTGCTTCTCGACTGCTAGTCCAAAGGTACCCTCATTGAATGGACCGTAAGGTCTTCTAAGGTACCTTCTTTCCTTGTTGTTACTCTCATGGTGGTTCTGAAATGGCAACGGTAAAAAGTCTACTGCAGCTTTGCTATAAAGCATATTATCAAATAGGCTTCCACAAACGGGAACCGATTCTCGACCAAGAAAGCAAAACCCATGCACTTTTGCCGCCGGTGAGGGTGCAGGAGAGACTCTGAATTGTACATCTACCAGCAGAGAGTATTCGTTTTGGAAATCTGCAAGTTCTTGGGTATGACCCTTGACTAGAAACTAACATGGGAAGCCAACATCAGATCCGGTTAAAACTCCTTCAAAGGCTGAATAACCGTGCGCACAGTTTCTCGAATCGAGAAACCATTCTTCTCCCCCCCCCCCGCTCCTTAGTTCGCCTTAAATTAGACTACGGATACGAAATCTACTCCTCTGCATCTGAAAGATATCTTAACTTTTCAACATAGTGGCCAATGAAAGCCTTTCTGTGGCTACCGGGGTCTTTCGATCCTCACCAATCCCGAGTATGTAATGCAACACGGGAGAGATACCACTGGACCTCCGTGTGACGGAAATCGCCATACGCCTCAACGCTCGCATCCAACGACTTCAAGCATCGCTGACCACGACCGCTACTCGGAACGATCAAATGAACACCTTCTTCGCGGCTGGGTCTCATTCATTCGCGACCATTTGAATTTAGTTTACGGCTATGGATGGAGACGATCTGGGTAGGGATAAATTTAATCTACTCACTCGCTTTTCTAGACATACCCTTTTGCAAAACAACAATAAAGATTCATCATGGCAACAAAGCGAAACATTTCCCAACACTCAGCGTTTAGATAAATATACGATCTTCACTGACTCCTGGAGTAGCTTTCAATCATTAGAACGGATGTCGGACATACATCCAATCCTGCTAGATATAAGAAACTGTATATAAAGCAGCTTGCGATAGGAGGAAAATCTCCTTCTGCTTGGTTCCAGCACACGTATGGGTCACCGGAAATGAGAAGGCCGATAGAGCGGCAAAGAGCTAAGTCCTTCGTCAATCATGCCCGCTGACATTTTTTGTTTTAGTTGTTAAATACTTTCTTGCCAACCATAACGCAGATAATTACTCAAAACTATTAGCCGAGATAAGAACATTATAAAAGAAAGAGTATGCAAAAAGCCAATCAATAGCTTATACGAGGCAGCTCCTGTTCCCATCACCCAGTTCAGTTCCACCTCACAGCATCCTCATCCATAAATCTATCCAATCTATTCTTAAAACTCGCAGGGAGGACGCTTCTGTCACATGACTAGTGAGCCTATTCTATTCATCTATCACTAAACTAATTTCTACCAATCTCTTTCCTAAACCTAAACTTGTCCAGTTTAAGGTAACATTCCATAATACAGGCTCGGGCGCTTTTCTGTGTTTTTGTTTTGAATACAAACTTTTCGTTTGTATTTCTTTAGCAAATTCTAAAAAAAAAAACAGTGTTTTTAAAGTTTGGTTCTTTTTGCTATGTTATTGGAATCCCATCATATTGTATTATATATCATTTTGAAGGGAATTTGGAAATGGGGAAGAAGTAGCCCAAAGGTTAAGAAAGGTTCCAAAGTTCGGCTTTATTTCACTGAAATAA
This sequence comes from Ceratothoa steindachneri, assembly GCA_963969495.1. Classification (NCBI taxonomy): domain Eukaryota; kingdom Metazoa; phylum Arthropoda; class Malacostraca; order Isopoda; family Cymothoidae; genus Ceratothoa; species Ceratothoa steindachneri. The sequence goes on along the minus strand of OZ018322.1, from coordinate 131,061,469 downwards.
ACAATTACAGAACATAATTATACAGAGAAAATAATACAGATAATGAACACACTCTCACATAAGCACACACAAATATAGGCACATGTACATTTCATAGATAAAGAATAAATACGAGGGGCGGTCAATAAGTTTTGCGAATCGGTAGGGGAAAACAAAGGAAGGGGGATGGCTGTTTGTGTGGGTGTTAGGACAAGTTGTGACAAGTCAGGACCTGCAGCCGCACGCTCCTGCCTCGTCTATTTAAGAAGCAGTAGTTGATCGCAGATCGTCAGTCACAAATTTTTCAACAATGGAGAAGGTTGAGCACCGCGCAGTGATCAAATTTTTGACCAAGGAAGGTAAGAATGCAAAAGAGATCCATGAACGCATGGTTGCAGTGTACACGGACACCGCCCCTTCATATGCAACCATTGCTCGCTGGAATAGGGAGTTCCACCATGGTCGTGAGTCCCTTGAAGATGATCCCCGTCCAGGACGCCCGTCAGACGTGACCAACGAGGACAATGGGGCCCGTGTGGAGAGGATGATCCTCGAAAATCGACGGGTGAAGGTCGAAGAAATCGAGCGAGAACTTGGAATATCACATGGAAGTGTTATCAACATCATCCACCACAATTTGGCCATGACCAAGGTCTCTGCCCGTTGGGTCCCTAGAAACCTCACGCCCCATGATCGACTTCAACGTCGTCAAAGTTCGGAGGAGCTGCTGCTCCTGTACAACCAAGACCCGGCGGGATTCGAGTCACGCATAGTGACAGGTGATGAAACGTGGGTCCATCACTGGGACCCCGAGACCAAGCTTGAAAGCATGGCCTGGAAGCACAGGGGCTCTCCGACCCCTATCAAGTTCCTTGAATATGAAGATAGGCTGAGGGTATTAAATATGTTTTCATTTGAAAGAAGATGTGTGAGGGGAGATATGATTGAGATATGATCAAATCCCACCCACATAATGCATCCATAGGATTTTGTCAGATCATGCATCTACAATATACAATTTAGCAATCCATAGGAATGTCCAACCATGCATCTACAATATATAATTTAAAGCCTCCATAGGAGTCTGTCAAAAACAAAATCAAAGTCCCTCAAAATATACAATAAAAAGAAACTGCATCCACAGGAATAAGTGAAGAAACATATCCACATACCGAAAAGTAAGAAATTAACCCTCCATCCCCATATAATCATCCAATATGCGCTTGAAAACATTCAAGTTTGGGCTGTCTACAGTCTCAGGTGGCAAACTATTCCAATAATCCACCACTCTGTTAGTGAAAAAATATTTTCTAACATCCAGTCTGCACCTCTGTTTTTTAATCTTTAAGTGGTGACCTCTAGTTCTATTACTACCTTCTAACTCAAATAACTTGCTGAAATCCAATTTATCCATCCCAGAAAAGATTTTAAAAAGCTCAATCATATCTCCCCTCACACATCTTCTTTCAAATGAAAACATATTTAATACCCTCAGCCTATCTTCATATTCAAAGTGCTTCAGGGATGGTATTATTTTTGTTGCCCTCCTTTGTACTGACTCTAATAAGTTTATATCATGTCTAAAATGTGGTGACCATGCCTGTATGCAGTACTCTAAATGTGGCCTGACATAAGAGTTGTATAGTTTAAGGATGACCTCCTTACTCTTGTAACTAACATTTCTTTTAATGTAACCTAGCACCCTATTTGCTCTATTTTTCGCCTCAATACACTGCTTTGAAAATTTCAGTGACCTATCTACTACTACTCCTAAGTCCTTCTCATCTTCAACTGAATTAAGCCAATACCCATCCATCTCATAGCTAAATTCCCTATTAGCTCTCCCCATGTTAATAACTTTGCATTTATTAAGGTTAAAAGTCATCTGCCACTTCTGAGCCCAAGCTAACAACTTATTTAAGTCACCCTGCACTTTAAAGCTACCCTCAACCTCTTTGACAACAGCTGCCAATTTAGTGTCATCAGCAAAAAATGACACTTTGCTATTTACACCTTGTCCAACATCATTTACACAGATTATAAATAATAAAGGGCCTAAAACTGATTCCTGAGGTACGCCACTAATAACATTCCTCCACTCTGACCTCACTTCATTCAGTACAACTCTCTGTTTCCTATTTTTCAGCCATTCAGTTATCCAATTTAAAACCTTCCCACATATCCCAAGCAGCTTTAATTTATGAACTAGTCTTCTATGTGGAACCTTATCAAAAGCTTTGCTGAAATCTAAGTAGATCACATCAACTTTCTCACCCCTATCTAACTCTTTAGTTACATAATCCATAAAATCCAGTAAATTAGTTAAACACGATCGACCTTTTCTAAAACCATGCTGAGCATCATTAATTAACCTGAAACTCTCTAAATGATCAGAAATTCCCTTCTTAACCATCTTCTCAAGAATTTTACAGACTTAGAAGTTAAGCTTACCGGTCTAAAGTTATTTGGATCATCTTTGCTTTTTTTTTTAAAAATTGGCACTACATTTGCCAATTTCCAATCATTTGGTATTTCTCCAGACTCTAGTGATCTAATGAATATCTTCTCAAGAGCTACTGCAATACTTTCTACACCTTCTTTGAGTATCCTAGAATGAATGTTGTCAGGGCCAGATGCCTTACTAGTATTTAACTGCATTATAAGCCCTTTAATTTCTTCTCTGTCTATATTAATAGAATTGATCACTACTTCCCTTGACCTAGAATTATCATCAATTAGTCTAACTGGTTTCTCTTCTGTGAATACTGAAGCAAAATGATCATTAAGGACCTCTACTATTTCCCTCATCAGATTCTTTCAAAACCCCTTCATATTTAATAGGCCCTATTTTAGCACTGCTAGATTTATTATTGATTCTATAATAGCTAAAGAATTTTTTAGGATCTTTATTATTATTTTTAGCTAAATTAATTTCTGCTGTCCTTTTGATCTTCTTAATAATCTTATTTAGTCCATTTTTGGTTGACCTATAATGGTTTAAATTATCTAAACTATTCTCACTTTGTAATCTCTGGTATGCACTTTTTTTCTCTGAAACTTTATTAGCTCCTTCTTGATGCCACCATAATGGTTTCCTACATTTCTTCCTAATAGACTTCATCGGGATACACTGTTCCTGAACCATGTTTAATATAGTCTTAAAAATATCCCACATCTCATAAGTATTCTTTCCATGGAATTCTATATCCCACCTAATCTGATTTAGCATGCGGCGTAATTTATCGTAATCTCCCCAATAAAAATTTGGAATTTTTGTGGAGTGTATCGTTGTTCTACCCATAACTATTTGCAAATTAAACCTAACCATCTGATGATCATTGTTTCCCAATGATTTCCCTACACTCAATCCTTGAACTAAGTGATCATCATTTGAAAGAATTAGATCTAATATATTGGCACCCCTTGTTGGCTTATTAACAAATTGGGTCAAAAAGTTATCTTCAAAACACTCCATAAACTTACAACTTGCTCTATCTCTTCCTATCATATTTTCCCAGTCTACAGAAGTTAAATTAAAATCACCCAGAATAACTGTATCTTCTTTGCATCCTTTACTTATTTCCCTAATCATTAACTCATCGATACAATCAGTCTGTCCTGGTGGTCTATAAAAAGCTCCCAAGTGTATTTTCCTATTTTTACCAACCTCAATATCTATCCATAATGATTCACCTTCTCCTTGCTTTATAGAGCTATTTAGATTTGAAGAAATACTATTTATGATATAAATAATCAACCCACCACCAGTCCTATCTCTCCTTTGACTAATGTACATAGTATAACCTTCTAGTTCAAATTCACTGACATTATCATTAAATATATTTTCATTAACCCATGATTCAACTATACATATTATATCTATATCTTCATGAATGATATAACTAAATAATTCATCCCTCTTATTTCTAAGACTACGAGCATTTGTGTAAAGACAACTCAGCCCACCTATTCCTGAAGCACCTGAGGGCCTATCTCCTCTGCATCTCCTTTCTCTCCTTCCCCGACCACTATCACTACTCAAGTAATTTAACCCTAAATCACTTCCATTAGCCTGCCTACCTTCTACAAATCTGTGTTTGCTTCCTTTCCCTGCCTTACTTTGAGCCATTAAATTTCCCTGACCGCTATAAAAACCTAGTTTCCCGCCTCTAAAGACCTAATAACACTATCTAATTCCCGCCACAAAACCTCAACCCCATCTCGGCTTAGATGGAGTCCATCCATCGCATACAAACCCTTATTCCCATAAAACCCACTCCAAACATCTACAAACACCAATCCTGACTCCTCGCACAAACCTTTCACATATTCATTCAACCCCATTGCACGAGACAACCATTCCATCCCCACATCCATTCTCGGAAGCCAACCTGAAACAACACCTTTTACTCTACTTTCACACATCCTTTCAATCAGCCTTTTATACCGCTGTCGTAACTCACAAGTACCCACCTTCTTTACATCGTTTACTCCGACATGTGTAATCACAACTGCTTCCCTCTCACACCCAGACACCAACCTATCATACCTCTCACACACATCATTTACACCAGCACCCGACAGACAAACTCTTACTCCCTTCCATTTACTTTCACTCAACTTCCTATCTAAATACCTAATCTGAGAGTCACCCATCACAATCACCTCAGTCATTCTCCTATTCTCTCTAGGCCTAGTATTACCCTCCCTCCTGCTCTCACTCACTCGATCTCCTATTCTACTTTCAGGCACGGCCACACCAGACAAATCTCTTTCAAATTCTTCCTCTCTCAGGGCATCAAATCTGTTAGTTAGCCTAACAGGTTCCATGTCCCTCTCATTCACACACCTAACCTGTCCTAACTTATCTATTCTGTTCACTTTCACCCACTACTCATCATCACTTACTTCACTTACTGCTTTCTCTCCAGTCCCTGTTCTAGTCCTAACTTCCTCCCTCCTGGTCCCAATCTGACTCTTCAAACGTATACTTGCATCTCTTCTCACTTCAGACACTAAATCGTTCAGTCTCAAGCATTCCGCACGTAATCGACTCACCTCCTCAGTCAAAGCACATACACGGCACTCAGACACATTCACTCTCCTCTCTACACCACAGACATCGCACACTACATACAAACAAGGCCAGAGTTGCACAAGCTGCCCTGCGCGAGTGCGGATTCGAGGAGCTCAACCTACTCCCCTCCATTCCAGATCTGGCCTCTAGCGACTACTTTTTATTCCGTCAGCTCAAGGCTGCACTGCGTGGACGCCGGTTTGGGTACGATAAAGATGTCCAGCTCGCCGTCCAGGAGTGGATTGAATAGCAGTCGGGAGATTTCTGGTTGTCGGGAATTCGAAGCCTCAGGGACAAGTGGCGCAAGTGCAACGAAGTCGAGGGTAGTTATATTGAAAAATAATAAAACACTTTTCCTCATATCTTGTTTCCTTATATCCGCTTTGCAAAACTTAATGACCCACCTCGTATATGTATAAGTGGCATAATGTTGGTTTAACAAACCTAGGAGTCCAGTTAGTAAATGAACTGTTATTGCCAAAACAAAATAATTCCCGGGCTAACCTTATGAGAACTTTGGCAATTATATTATTTGAAAGAGAATGTAAAACAATATAAGATTATCAAATTTCGTTAGAATCAGATGAATAGTTATGATGTTATTGCCATCTTGAGCATCAGCTATTTGTACTTCATTTTCTTCAGGAGAGAAAATTATATCACTTGATGGCATTGAAACATTGGCCTACTTATAGTAAGCAACTCTTCTTCCTTCACCTTCTTGTCGCTTTTACTTATTGACTTGTCTATTTTCCTCAAGTTAATCTCGAAAGCAAACCTGATGTGATTCAAAGGAATTAATCATTTCTCTCTGACCTTTAATGAAGGCAAGTTCCTTCACAGAGATCTTCATCTCCAGAGGGAATTTAAATTAATTTGAGTTTCGTTTGTGCAACCAGGGCAGCCAAATTTACAAATTCACAGCAAAAAAAAAACAATTTTACACTTACGCCTGAGGATATAAGCAGGTTGTCTAGTTTTGCAATGAAAGTGGCTTAGGCCTATAGCTCTCCTCTCCCAAGGAATATGTTTTTGGCCTGCTCTCAGTTCTTTTGGATCTGCTTAAGATTGTGACTCTTGAATTTACAACTGGGGCTAGAAAAGAACTGTTCCCTCGTTCCCACTTTTCAAGCACTTTAAGGTAAATGTCCTTTGCCAGATTGGGTGCTGGGTAGTTTCTCACATCCACATTTCAGAACGTCAACCAGAGTTTGGAATTGAGATGGCAACAACTCTGCTATTTTCAATTTAGGTGTTCAAATGTGTGAATGTCACCAGTCGTTTTAAAAGCAATTGTAGATCAAATCTTCAGCACACTGATGAATATGTTTCAAACGGTGAAATAAGAAAAAAGTGAAATAGATATAATCATTAATATAATAATAGTCATTTATTTCCCCAAGATGACAAAAATAAGTCAAAACTTTTAAGTAGCATTGCCTAGTGTAGCCTAGCTTACTATAGCCTAGCCTAGCCTAACCAGGTATGGCTTAGCATTACATGCCAAAGCCTAGCCTAGTATAGCCAAGATAGAATAGGCTAATATAGCCTAGCTAATATATCCTTGCATACGATCGCCTAGCATACTATAGGCTAGCTTGGTATAGCCTTTCCTAGCATAACCACACTTAACATAATATAGCCAAACATAGCATATTATTTCCTAGTTTAGTATAGCCTATACTAGTATAGCATACCATACCCTAAACTAGAATAACCTTGCATTGTTTAGCCTTTTATAGCTTTGGTTAGCTAGCCTATCGTAACCTAGCCTAACATAGCCTAGAATATCAGAGCATAGCCCTCCCTAGACTATTATACTTTAGCCTACCCTAGCAAACATAGTATAGCCCTGTCTAGCCTAGTATAGCTTAGCCTAGCCTAGTATAACCTAGCCTAGCATTAACTATCCTAGACAAGTATAGCCTATAAAATCCTATTATACCCTAGTCAAGCATATCTTAGTATTTTCTAGCCTAACATACTATATGCTATCCTAGCATAAGATTTTATAGCCTAAATTAGCATAGTATATCTTATCCTTGTACATTATATCTTAGAATAGCTTAGCATAGTATAGCCTAGCCTATAATAGCCTAGCATAGTATAGACTGTTCTAGGCTTGCCTAGCAAAGTATAGCATATTATAGCCTAGTCTAGTCTTCCAGAGTATCGGCGAATAGTTATGATGTTATTGCCAAAACAAAATCATTCTCGGGCTAACCAATTCTATCATTGGAAAGAGAATGTAAAACAACATAAGGTTTTCAAATTTAGCTAGAATTAGCAGAATATTTATGATGTTATGGCCAAAACAAAATAATTCCCGGATCAACCTTGGAAAGACTTTGATAATTATAGCATTCGAAAGAGAATGTAAAACAACAAAAGGATTTCAAATTTCGTTAGAATCAGTAGAATAGTTATGATGTTATTGCCAAAACAAAATAATTCACAGGCTAACTTTGGGAGAATTCCTTTCAATTTTAGCATTCGAAAGGGAATATAAAACAACATAAGCTTTCAAATTTCGTTAGAATCAGCCGAAAAGTTAGGATGTTATTATAAAAAAACAAAAAAAAAAGCAAACGGGGACTGACCGACTGACATAGCGAGATGTAGAGTCGCTCGCGACTAGATTCATGTGCGACTAAAAAGAAAAGGCTAAAATACAATTAAATACTAGATCAAGTGTCTAATACAGGTGTCGTGGTATGACATTACATTATATCAATATCATATTATATCTATGGGGGAGGGACTAATAACTTAAACGCGAACCGACAAGGGACGGAACGCCACGAGTTTCGACGCGCGGAACAACGAGAAAGAGTGCAACGAGGTCAGGTAATATTTGGGCAATGGCAAAGCTCAAGGTTATTTAAAGAGGCATGTACAACAGTATAATTTTACTTACATAAAATAAGAGAATTAATGGGCAAAAATACATTGGTAAACGAGGGGGGAATTGCTGAGTTATGCATCAGACTATGAAGTTAAAAATTAATGTATTACAGAAGGAGACTATTTAAATGGGGAGGATTAACTCAATTGGGTTGCTGAAGGGGGAGAGGGGTTGGCTTACGGAGGATTCCTTGTGAAATGTCAGGGTAAGGCTTCGCGGATGTCTTCTGCAGGCAATAAACGTGAGGCGAGGGCCCTCGGAGCTTCTGAGCGGGAAGTTAACGTGATGACGGTTCTCCAAAAAGGAAGGGGGGGGGGGCGGTAACGTCCGGTCCAGGGAAGAGTATTTCAGTCACCCGAAAACGAGGAGGGCTTCGACAGGAGTTGATGAGTGGAGTCGGAAAAATCGCTCGGTGGCGATCGTCAAATGGAATTACCTCACAAAAAGTTCAGCCGTCACTTTGCTTTGTTGTTACCACCTGACTGGGAACTAGGGGATTCTTCTTGGGTCCGGGCGAGACTTCTCAACTCTGTGTCTCCCACATGGAAGACGAGCCCTATATATATATATATATATATATATATATATATATATATATATATATATATATATATATATATATATATATATATATATATATATATATATATATATATATCCGAGGCTCCCCCGCGGGGGTGGGGGAAACAGCGCTACTCTCGAATGGCCTCGAATCTTCACGCTGAGGCGATTCTAACCCGCGTAAAGGTGGTCCGTGGTGGACACGGTTCGAGGCTACCGCTTGTGGAGGTTTGGGGGGGATGAGGCTTACCAATTTAAGCCTAACTAAATTCTAGAATCTTCTCCAGTGCATGGATGTCACTTCCGTGCTGGAAAAGAAATTCCACGTGGAATTCCCCCACAGCGAGTATTTAAATGATCTAACAGTTTTCAATGTAACGTTCAACAGGCGTTATATGTCGAGTAGAGCGACGAATAATATATTCAGGGGGCGGGGGGGCAGCTGGAGGAGGAACATCATGAGATGTATCGTTTTCGATGGAACAGTCAAGTTTTATATATTGAGTAGATAGACGAGGGATATTTTCAGGGGAGGCTTCAGGGAGAACAACTCGAGGAGGAACATCATGACATGATGAATTAGGATCTCGTTCAGTTTCAACATTTACTGGAGCATCAAGATACGAAATTGGGGATTTTGTATCGGAATTAAGATTAGGAATATCTTCGATCTCGTTTAATTGGCTCTTTCCGGCTGGGGCCAATTCGTGGATAGCCACCGTATCTTCTCGGCCGTCTGGAAATCTGACGTGTGCATATTTAGGATTGGCTTCGATTAGCTCCACTTCGTGTACTAAGGGATCATCCTTATTCCGTACATGTCATTTTAACAGTACTTTACCAGGTGAAGCACCCAGCTAGGTATACTCATTCCCGTCGAGGTCTTTCGAGAGAATGAAAAAAAACCGTTCGTGAGGAGTTGCGTTCGTTGAAGTACATAACAATGAACTCAAGGAATTAAGAGCATCCGGGAGGACGTGTTTTCAATGGTTAATGCTCAGGTTTCTAGACTCCAATGCCAAGATAACAGTTTTCCATACAATTCCTACATAGCGCTCGCATTGTCCATTACCGGTAGGATGGTAAGATCTTGAACGACTCGTTGGAACCCCTTTTTCGTGCAAAAATGATTTTATTTCGGTAGACATGAAAGAAGTACCTCGATCCGAATGCTTGTACCCTAGTAACCCGAAAAGAGACAACAACGTAGTAAGACACTGTATAACAGTTGATGAAGAATTATCCTTACATGAAAAGCAAAGGGAAAACGCAAGTATTCATTTACCAGAATTAATAAATAGTTATTGGGCGAAGGAGATGGTAGTGGCCCTTTAAAGTCTAGGCTGATTCGATCAAAAGGGCGCATTGCACGGATAAGCTCTTGTCTTCCTGGGCGACAATATCGAGGTTTTAACCTTTGACACGTTTCGCACCCTGACACTACTAGCTTAACGTCATCTACAGAATAAGACAAGTTTCGTATTCGAACAAAATTGTGGATCTCTGGATGACAGAGAGCTTTATGAAGCTCGACAAGATTATTGTGGGTCTTGCTTGAGCAGAAAGTGCGTGATAAGGCATCAGCAGCTCTGTTGAGCGAACCAGGACGATGTATAACCTCGTAGTAAAAGGGCATCAATTCTAAACGCCATCTAGCAATCTTTTCGTTCTTTATTTTACTCTTATGACGTGAATCAAACATGTAAGATACAGATTTTTGATCTGTAATTAAAGTAAACTTACAACTGAGAAGAAAATGACGCCATCTTTTGTGTGATTCCCTCAACAATAGCATAGGCCTCCTTTTCGACAGAGCAGTGATTTCTGTCGGAAGAATTTCAGGATCTCGAAAAAAGGCAACAGGTCGTCCATTCTGGTTCAAAGTGCCCTCAATGGCACTATTTAAGGCATCAGTTTCCAGTGTAAACGCCTAATTTTCATCTATTTTTGCCCTAACAGCGTTAACAATAGCTAATTTTAGTTCCCCGATTGCATTTGTAACTTCTTTGGAAAGTAGAACTAACAATTAATTAAGGGACGAATTCTTTAAGAAAAGATTTGGAAGCCACCGCGAGTAGTATGCAAGCAATCCGACGAATCGAGATAACGATTCTTGGCTGGTGGGTACGGGCATATCCTTGAGAGCAGCAAGGCGGGAAGGATCTGGGAGAAGGTGATTCTGGTGAATCTGATAACCTAGAATGGATATAGTATTAGTTGAAAAGGTGCATTGGTTTTTATTTAAGGTCATTTTATGTTTCTCAGCAGTTTCGAAAAACTTAATTAGGTTTCTATCGTGTTACGCTTGCGTGCGGCCGCAAATAGTAACATCGTCTAGGTAAGCATACGTGTCCTCAAGATTATTTTTACGAATGAAATCGTCCATAATTCTCTGGAAGCAGGCAATATTATTGGTTAAAGCAAAATTTAAGCGTTTAAATTGAAAAGCCTCCCATCCGCCTCAAAAGCAGTGTAAATTTATCTTCAGAGTGAAGGAAAACACAATGCTAAGCACTACTTAGGTCGATGGGGCTAAATATCTTATAGGTCGATATCTTATTAACCAATTCTTCAATATTGGGTAATGGATACACATCTAAGTAAGTAAATTTGTAAATCGTCTGAGAATAGTTAATTACTTATCTTTTCTTTGATTGATTCGACACAGCATAAACTTGGGCTCGCCAAGGAGAGGTGCTCGGTTCGATGATGGCTTCCTTGAGCATGAGTGCTACTTCGGAACGAATAAATTCAGAGTCAGACGCTTTAAATTTGCGTGAATACGCAATGACTGGTCTGCAATCAGAGGATAAGTTGGTGAAAACTCTTTGGTCCGAAGATGGTTGGCGTGCACGACGTCGGACTGCGGAGGTCGAAGCCGGGAACACCGAAGCAGAGACGGAAACACAAGCCGAGCCTCAAATCAATCAAGACTCCCCTGCCCCCCGCAAGGGGGGCTTAATATCACCTGTTTGGGTGCTCTGCCCCGTGGACCCGGTCACATGGGCAGCGGCTCTGCTACTCCTCCGGGAGAAGGGGGGGAGAGACCAACCCGGGCCACACAACATGAACATGTGCACTATGCAATAAACACATCACAAAAAGACAAACACCGATAATGTGCAACAACACCACAACACACAGGGTACATCTCAAATGCATAATTACTAAAACCAAACAAAACACTGGATGTGCCTAAAACACCAAGCACCACACCCATCAACGCCCACCCAATCACAACTAACAAACTCACAACGCACACTCCCACAAACATCACAAACCCCTAGACAATCAAACAAACGAAACACACACAACAAGCACCTAAAAATACTACAAATAAACATAAATGGACTCAACAAGAAAACGACAGAACTCGAGCACCTCACAAACAAACATGAAATAGACATGATCACTATCCAAGAAACCAAATTCACGGAAAAACAGAAAACTCCTCAAATGACAAACTGCACATCAATCAGAACCGACAGAAAACACAAAGAGGGAGGAGGCCTCATCACATACATCAAAATTCAACATCACTTATACACAGACCCCCCTTCTAAACAACATAAACACACAAAAGACTGAAGCACAAATCACCAAAATCCATCTAAGCAAAACTAAGCACTTAAACCTCACAAACCTCTACATCCCATCCAGAGACACCACGAACCCCAACCACCCAAATGAAGATGCAGACATAACAAACTTCCTCACCCACGCAACCACTCTTGCGAACTCTTTAATCACAGGAGACATCAACGCACACTCAGAACTTTGGAACTCACCCACAGAATACCACAGAGGAGAACTCATCGCCGACATCATCCAAAACTCAAATTACATAACCTTAAACACGGATACACCAACTCGCATACCCACACACATCAACTAACAACCCACTTCGCCAGACATCACCACTGCAACAAACACCCTACACAGACACCTTACCTGGAACACGATACACGTTATCTCCTTTGACCATCTTCCCATCTTGATCACAGTAAACACAAAAACAAACTTCAGGTTGCAACAAAACCTCAAAACATACACAAATTATCACAAGGCAAACTGGATAGAATACACAACAGAAATTGAATAAGTACTCTCCAACATCCATCTCCCAAAGATGCACATGCGGCAAACAAAATACTAACTAACACTATCTTACAAGCAGACAAACACAACATCCCACGTGGGAAAATACACAACACACGAAAACTACTCCTTGAACCAATCAGAAACCTCATAGCACAACGGAACAACACTAGAAAGCAAAACCCATCAGACCCCAACATTATAGAACAAAACAAACAAATAGATCGCGCCATACAAGAACACAAACAAGAATTATGGAAACATTACCTAGACCAGCTATGCGACCAGAAAACAAACACACACAAACTCTGGAAAACCATTGCTGGCCTCACAAACAAAAAAACAACACAGCCACAAAACAACACCATCACCTTCGGAAACAAAGAAGCCACAGCACCCACACAAAAAGCAGAACTCTTCAACAAACACAACCATACACCAAACGAAAAATGAAAACAGGAAAATAGACAGACTTACAAAAAAACTCCCTAAACCACAATTCACAACCACAGCAGAACAGACCATCAGAGCCATAACAAGCAAGAGACAACAACTCCCCCGGCCTGATGACATAAACACCTCAAACACCGAGGTCAAAACGCCATAAACCTCCTCACGCACACTTACAACCTCGCTATAAACACAAACAGCATACCTATACAATGTAAAGTAGCAAAAATAATTCCAATACCCAAACCAAACAAAAACATAAACAAAGAAGACTCCTACAGACCAATAGCACTGCTTTCTTCCATATCCTAAACACTAGAAAAAATTATCCTATCCTACTTCACATCCAACATCCCAAACACACCAAACCAACATGGGTTCAACTCCATGCGCTCAACCACCACAGCATTACACACAATAAACAACATAATCACAAATGGATCCAACAAGAAAATTCCACCACATAGAACCATAGCATTCACCCTTGACATGTCCAAAGCATTCGACACAGTAGACCTACCCAAACTAATCAACAAGATCCATAAACTCACCATAGCCACTACCCTCATCAAGCACATATCAAACTACATCAAGGGACGACTCCAATACACTCAAATACAAAACACAAAATCTAAACACAGACACACAAAATCCGGAGTTCCCCAAGGAGTACTTTCCCCAACACTTTTCAACATCTACACCTCAGATATACCAACTCCCCCACAAACAGTAAAAATTGCCACCTACGCAGACGACATCACAATACTCTCATCACACAACAAACCAGAAGCCGCTGCACAAGAAATACAACCTTATCTCAACAAAATACACACATGGTCAGTAGAAAACTCACTAAAGCTAAACGCCACCAAAACAATGACCACTCTCTTCACACCAGACACTGCAGAATACAACACAACCCTAAATCTACACATAGAAAACAAAACACTACTCACCACAAAAGAACCAAAGATCCTTGGCCTCACTTTTGACCCCAAACTCATATACTTAAAACACATACAAAACACAATAGTCAAGGCCACGAAAACACTCAAAGTCATCAAGGCACTCACAACTACACACTAGGGGAAAACCAAGGAAACGCCCATTAACACATACAAGACAATCACAAGACCAGCACTAGAATACACCAACACAATCTGATCTCCAATCATTTCAGAAACCAACACCAAAAAACTACAGACAATACAAACCACAGCCCTCCGCACTGCCACAAGATGCACTTTTGACACAAACATCCAACATCTACACGACGAAACGAACATCCTACCAATCAAAAATCACCTAAAACTACATGCATCATAACTCAGGCAGAAAACACAACATCCAAATCATCCCCTCTACCACATCACCAGACAACCTCCCAATCAACGACACAAAAACAGACTATTTTCGATAACAACAACAACATAAGACACAATCAAGCAAAACATGAAAACAATCCACTCTCAGATCACACAACAATACTTGACAAACAGAACCCACAACAAAATATTAAGTGCACCACCTCCAACCATACACATCTCAGAACAAACACTCACAAAGCATATCAGAAGAACACTAGCATATATACGAACAAGCAAATCACCCCTCCTGACGTCATACATGCACAAAATATTTCCCACCCCCCATAAAACACCAAACTGCCCCAAATGCTTATCAGAGATACACGATACTACACATCTCTTCAACTGCCCACAGATACACACAGACCTGGGTTCGGTGGATTTATTATGGAAGAGACCCCGGGAGGCGGTGGGTCTGCTCTTGCGATGGTCGGGGGAGCTGGGGTGGTGCTTGAAATAGGTGTGAGGGTCCGCGACCCACTGTTGGGCCGGAGACGGGGTCATCACCACCACCATATTTCGAGAGTCAAGTTAAGGACCCCCAAAGTTTAACTTAAAGGAAGAATGTTTACTTAGGAAGGGGATTCCTAAAATAATGTCAGCGCTGCATTCAGATAAAACAAGCAAACGTACTGTCCGGTACTCACGGCTTCCGACTTTTATGTTAACCTCACAACATTCCTTGATAGGAGATGCTAAATTTGTAGAGGCCATAAATATAGTGCCACTATAAGGTGTGAGATGGAAATTAAAGGAGTTTGCAACATCTTTTGAAATTAAGTTCTCGGAACTGCCGGTATCTGAAAGTGCTGTGAAAACACACCCATTTACCTACACTTATAGAGATGGCCCTTTCAAAATGATGGCACGCTAGCAAGAACGGGATTGGAGGTTGTGGTGGAGCGAATGTGAGTGTGTGTAAAAGGGACATTCTCCCACCTCTTTTCTTAGTACCCTATCCCTTCCTCTGTAAAAATGTGTGTGTGTGTCTGAATGGGAATGGGTTTGTTGTTTTTTGTTTATTTTATGTATAAAAATGATTAACATGTTTTTCTTTCTTTCCAGGCGCCATATTCTGGAAAGATAGTAGCTAGTTTTGAGATATCACTATAATTAAAACAAGATTGTACTTTGTTTATAATATTCTTTTAGCAAAGCGCCATATTCTGGAAAGAGAGAGTGGAAGCGTGGACTGACGGCAAGAAGGGTTCTCTAGACGAGTGCTCCGCCCAGCCCTGAGACGGAGGGCTTTCATACCTCGCTAAACACCTGGACCACCATACCCGCCTTGGTTGACAATCCTGCCTCCTTTTATGTTAGCTTACTACCACCCACCTCCAGTACACAAGTGATAGCGCGTGCCCCTTTTCGCTCGGTTGTTGTTGTGTTTTTTTAATGTTTTGTGTAGATATATAAGTAAATTTGTTGTATTCGCCTGTTATAAAATTCTCTTTTGGTATCTTATTTGGATTGGGAAATTTGGCCTCATTTTGAAGTGTGCACACTTCCCTTGTAAATATAAAATTGCTGTAAATATAACTATATTCTTTTGTAAGTAAAGGGACTGTATATACAATCCGTTTCATTCTCCCTCGATTTCTCACGTCCGGACAGTGTAGGAAGCGGGTTGGATCGATTGGGATTAGAGATATATTTTCGGCCCGCTACATCTTTTGAAATTAAGTTCTCGGAACTGCCGGTATCTAAAAGTGCTGTGAAAACACACCCATTTACCTACACTTATAGAGATGACCCTTTCAAAATGATGGCACGCTAGCAAGAACGGGATTGGAGGTTATTGCTGAGACTTCATTTTTAGATGACTTCCATACCTTCGAAAAATGTCCTCTCTTCTTGTATTTAAAGCAAGTAACGTCACCTCCCGGACAGCGAGTATGGTTCTGGTGCGAGGAATTTCTGCAATAATAACTTGTTTTCTTTCGAAGCGAAGGAGCTGCAGCACAATTCGATCCCTCGGGATTAGGATTAGAACAGTCGACTTCAGTGCCCAGCTCATGCGATTCTACTGAAGATACAGGACCAGAAGGGATAGATGCATAAGCCTCCGAATTCATTGTAGCAATCTCTAACGCTCTCGCTTGATCAGCAGCTGAAGATAATATAAGAGTTTTGTTTTCTAGAACTCTCATTCGGATTTTTTATGATGAAAGCCCAGTAATAAAGGCATCTCGAATATATTCGTTTCTATACGTTTCGTCATTCACAACCTTGAAATTACAATCCAAGCTGAGAGTCTGAAGAGCACGTACATATTCATGAATCGTTTCACCATCTGATTGCTTACCTGTCTTGAGATTGTTTCGCGCCACGACCTCATTCGCAGATTGAATGAAGGTGCTTTTGAGAACAGCAAGAGCATCGTCGAAAGTAATACATTTGTAAATTATCTCGAAAATTTCAGGAGAAACTGAATTGGCTAGGAGGCCTAAATAGGAGTCGTTTGTACCCTCAATTGACGCTTTGTACCTCAAGAAGACAAACAACCAGTGTTTAAATACACTTGCAGCTTCTGGTGCAGTTGGAAGAACATCCAAACGATCGGGACGAAGACCACGTTCCATTCTTCTTACTCAGGCGGTGGCGGTTCGTGTATAGGCACTGCGAAACTGCAGCACACCCTATTTCTACACGATATTATCGATAAATTCAATATAATGAGTCCTTTTTTCTTTAATTCTTTATTTATACTTGTACATTATATAATTCGTAAGCTTAATGTCAGTAGCCATCACCTGGTTTATGAAAGAAATACAAAAATCCTTGTAAAAAACTGTGCGCTCCACAGTTCCAGCGACGCGGTGTTTGGTTTTTGTGTCCATGCTCACATGTCCAAGATAGGAAACGGCACGCTAGGGAGAGAGAGTACTGTGCCTCACGCAGTACAAACCCCGGTGTGCTGGTGGAAGTTAGTGTATATTTTTGACTCCGCGTGTGTTGTGCTTAAAAACATGCTTATATTCTTAACTGTGATAAAGTGTAGAATTTAATTCATATTTTTTTCGGTTCTTTTATTTTACAAAAAATTTAACCATGGCCTCCTTGATAAGTTTTGTGACTGTAAGTAAACTACATTAGCTTAAGTTTTCACAGCTGTGTCTCCATGAGAAAGTTGGAATTAAGAAAAGAGGCCGTTCAACACCTGATCTCCAAATATCTCAGCCAGGCATAAACAACAACAAGAAATATATTCGTAGCTTTAACTCTGAATGGTACCAACGAAAAAGTTGGCTTTGCGGCTGTAAAATAAAAAATGCACTGTTTTGCTTCTCGTGTTTGCTGTTTGGAGGTGATATAACGTGGACAAAAGATGGTTTTAGAAATATAAACAAAATGAAAGAAAACTGAAAAGCATGAGAAGTCAAAGCAGCACGTTGATAATGTGGTTTCACTGTCACTCTTAGGAACGATAAATATTATGGAGAGACTTAGTGAGGCATACAAACTTTCAATCAATGAAGGTTAAAAAGAACCGTGAAATTTTCTCCAAAATAATAGACTGTGTTTGTAAGTAAAAAATGTTTGATTTTGTTATGTTTAGGATTTTAACAAGTTTATCTATAAATTTTCTTTTTATATGTTTATTTCCATTTACACAATATTAAAACAATACTAAAAATATTCTGGTACAGCACCACCACTAATTTTAGCTACGAGTAGCCACTGCTTCTTAGTGAAAGAAATTGAAGTAGCCCACAGGTTAATGAAGGTTCCAAAGTTCGGCTTTATTTTCCTGAAATAAACAATTACAGAACATACAAAGAAAATAATACATGTAATGAACACACTCTCACATAAGCACATACAAATATCAAATATAGGCACATGTACGTTTCATATATATATATATATATATATATATATATATATATATATATATATATATATATATATATATATATATATATATGTATGTATATAAGTGGCATAATGTTGGTTTCACAAACCTAGGAGTCCAGTTAGTAGAGAAACTGCAAGATCATTTTCTTACTCTATCGTACATTTTTATACACTATCTGTTCTACTTTTATTTAATATTTAAACCTAAAGAAAGAAACACAGGATAGTCATGAACTCAATCAACTATAACTTAATAAATTATAACAGGGGGCTTCGCCCCATATCTCCCTTTAATTGTGGGGGGCACCTCCGCTATTTTTAAATAAACTAGGTGTATTTGTTATAGGGATAAAGAAGTTAATACCTTTCTTTAGGCTTTATTCAACTAAAAAAACATCAGTTACCTGTAATTTCATCGTGGGGGATTTCATCGTGGTAATTTCCTCGCATCAATTTACATCGCGTGTAATTTTCATTCCTGGTAATTTCATAGCATGGAAATTTCATCGCTGGTAATTTCATTCGCCTAGACTAGACGAATGATGATAATGCATTCACAAATCATATATCTATATATATATATATATATATATATATATATATATATATATATATATATATATATATATATATATATATATATATATATATATATATATATATATATATATATATATATATATATTCCCTTATTAGTGTAATCCGTGTGTAAATTCTATAATGTAAACTGTAGTAAACAAATTCGTATTATAACTTATATGACCTTCTTTGACGAGCAGGATTCCTGCTCAAGATGTTGCCAGTTAGGGGTTTTTTACACTTTACTGATATTGTGAAATTTATATTCGAAAATGTAATATATTTATTATATTTATGTATATTGCTATGAAAATATAATTTACAATGTGAATAAATTTGTGCAATTTTGTAAATGTAGAATATAACTGAAGAGAAAGACTAACACAAGCTTAATTATAAATTCAAAAGTAAAAACCCAATGCCTCTGTAACATATGCAATATTCCATTTTGTAATTCCACCCAAAGCAATTGTTTCGAAGCATATAATTCTAAATAAATGAAATCCTTCCACTCTCAACAGCATATATATATATATATATATATATATATATATATATATATATATATATATATATATATATATATATATATATATATATATATATATAACTAAATCACGAAATATGGAACACGATGAATATATAAATAAAGTCAAAACGAAGGAAAATAAAACACAGGAGATTTGCGAGGCCTTTCGACTAATCGTCCTTTACAAAAGAATTTTTTTAAAAAAAGCCACAGATACGTATATGACAGATGAGGACATTAAGATTATAAGGGCATTAACAGGTACTTGGAAACCAACCCTTTTAAAGAATTAATCCTGCCGAAGCAGAAGGTGACCATTGAAACCGAGTTTACAAAAAAGAGGAGGGGGACTCAAATCGTCAAAATTTTTGATTATAAGATTACAATTACATAGTTCTTCTATTTGAGAAGCAATAACAATTTATAAGAAATGAAGATTATCAAGAATAAAACCGAAATTATATTATACATAGGAATAACTAGAAAAGTATATAAACGCGCATACATATATGAGAAATGAAGAATATAGGGAGAAATATGTAAGCTTGCTGAAACAAAGGGTGACCATAAAAAAAGGCAATAACAATTTCTAAGATGTGAACATTATCATGAATAAAACAGAAAAAATATTAACCATAGGTGTAGAGGAATTGCCACATAAAGCCTCCCGGAGGGCCAGGTGGACATACACATTAAAGTCCCCCCCCCCCTTTGTGGAGAAAGCCAGAGAATCGAGCCCCACGAGGAGACTTGTGTGAACGGTAGCCGGCGAATAGCAGTCTAACTGCCTACCCTGTTTGATCTCCCCGCTGCATAGGTAGTTGGAGCGACCATTTGTGTTAAGATAACCACCAAAAGCCCTTTAAAGGCGCTCAAAAGATCCAATTACCTACGAGGTCCGTAGGCCCGTGGGTATATGACAAAAAAAGCGGTGCCAGTCAAAAAGCACGCTAAGGATAGTGACGGTTGGTGGTCTTTCTAATTAACGAGCCCACTTGGGCACCTCAGTTCCAACCTCCTCACTCCTCGCTCTCCCAGATGCGACAGCACCACTCGCTATCCCCTCTGCGGCCTCGCCCCTTTTTCCTTAGATGGGGCGGTGGTCCGCCTATAAACAAGCTCCTGAAGGAAAGGGAGGAGATTATTATTCGGTGAGAACGATATAGGATCAGTTCGAGAAGATCGATCTTTCAGCCAGTCAATGTCATTCGTGGAGAACGATATATGATCAGCTCGAGAAGATCGATCCTTCAGCCAGTCAAGGTTATTCCGTGATAACGATTTAGGATCACTTCGAGAAGATCGATCCTTCAGCCAGTCAAGGTTATTCGCGGAGAACGATATAGGATCAGTTCGAGAAGATCGATCCTTCAGCCAGTCAAGATTATTCGGTGAGAACGATTTAGGATCAGTTCGAGAAGATCGATCCTTCAGTCAGTCAAGATTATTCGGTGAGAACGATATAGGATCAGTTCGAGAAGAACTATCCTTCCGCCAGTCAAGATTATTCAGTGAGAACGATTTAGGATCAGTTCGAGAAGATCGATCCTTCAGCCAGTCAAGGTTATTCGGTGAGAACGATATAGGACCAGTTCGACAAGATCGATCCTTCAGCCAGTCAAGATTATTCGAGAAGACCGCTCCTCCCCTCCCCTCCCCCCCAATGCCGAATTAATATATACCGTCAAGTTTTGTACCGGTGCAATACCGAAGAATCCTTTACAGACTTAGAAGAAGTCTAACTGGAGAAAAGAAAACCCGCTCACACTCGAGTGACTCTCACACCTTAAGCTCCGTAAGAGGGAGAGGAGAAGAACCAAGCCTCAACGAGGTTCCATTTGTTAAGTACGCTAGAAATCTCCTCGTATACCCCAAAACTAGTTGGGCACCCGGTGATAAGGAATAGGGCACACATAGGCTTCGAGAGTATCAAGAAGAAGACTCTTCGAGCTAGGAGCACAATAACTCTCTCCGTCGTCTTAACGTAACAGGAGGCAATGTTGCAATAAAAAGTTGACATCGCACCCCGCCACCCCGCCCCGCCACCCCGCCCCCCTCTTTTCCTCCATTCCATCTCGACTAAATTCTGCCATCAGCCACTTCAACTCTCCGAAGCGCGAGAAAAGCCCTCCAGCGACATCCGGCAACCCCTGATCCCTTCTTTCATGTAAGTTAGAAATAACATTTATATTCATATTGCGTCAGTATGAGTTTATTACGTTTCACGATTTAACGGAAGTAGAAACAATTGTTCTTGAACCCCGTCACACTTACTAGTAGAAGAGAGTAATGTAATTTAATGTTTAACGCTAATCTAATAGTGTCACGGTAAAAATACTAATCGGCAAGTGGTGTGTTTACGTGTAGCCTATTTGTTTATTTTAGTCATGAAGAAATATTGGAATAGGCCCAGTTGCCAACCTGTTTAGCCTCGGTTAGCTCAGTAGATTGATACTCGTATAAATGTGTTTACTGTCTTTTTTGTAGTTAATTGTTAAATTTAAAATATATGTTTATTTTGGGATAATTCATGTGCGTTTCTCTATATCCTTACGTGTTGAAGCGGCTCTTCTTTAAAAACAACAAAAATAGCATTCTTTGACAAAAGTATACTTAAAAAAAAGAAGTATATCTCGACAAAAGGTATTCTTCGACAATAATAATAACTAAAAAAAGCTAATTATTAATTAGGTCAGTGATGTTATTTTTAAGCTCATTCTTGAACATTTTTGTAATACAAGGGTCCAAAAAATACATGCCGGGCTGAGGTTAAAATTACATTAGAAGTAAGCTGTATAATCTCAGATTCTAAAAGATTTCGTGCAAAGAAGTCTTTCGATCTAGCGATCACAGAGCTCTCGGTCCAATTTATCCGATGAGAGTTTTCACTCAAATGAATAAATATTGCATTTGATGTTTGCCCAGGATTTACAAAATACTTATGCTGTTTAATACGTGCTTTCAAATCTTTGCTAGATTGGCCGATATAAAATGAGGGACAATCCAAACATGAAATTTATATATTATGTTGTTGCTTTAATTAGGGCTATTTTTTATTAACATTCCTTACACACACACACACACACATATATATATATATATATATATATATATATATATATATATATATATATATATATATATATATATATATATATATATTAAGAAAAATTATTGCAGTAACGCAATTAATTATGCGGTTAAAAGGTTAAAATTTATTATTCCCCATTTTCGCCACGTTTTATAAATTAAGAAAAATTATTGCAGTAATGCAATTAATGAAGAATACTAAATTTTCAATTCTCTTCGACAAGCAGGGATGTCATTTGAATAGACCAATCGAAAGATATTTTTTGGCTATTTGAGATAACGCTTATTATAAGCGTTACTTTCTCGTGTATGTGAGAAGAGCTCCTTCTGAGGGCTTTGAGGAAGACTGTGTTTGCCAAAAATAAAAAATAGCCTTTTAACTGCATATATATATATATATATATATATATATATATATATATATATATATATATATATATATATATATATATATATATATATATATATATATATATATATAAGTGCTACTTCAGCGTGCGGTATACAGCAGCAGTATCCGTAGTCTACGCTGTGAAATGACTTGAGCGTGCGGCCAACCCATGGTTACCTTATTTTTACCCTTTTGACCTCAGACCTAGCTGGTTCGTATAAAAAGACAGATATCACGCGATAGTGTTAAACTCATGTTTAATGGGAATTAAAAATAACCCTTGCCCTTGATAAACCTACTCTACCCTACCCACCTCTATCCCTTATGTAGCCGCTATATAATTTAGACTTCAGTTGCTTTCGAGTCTATTATCAATTTTACCGTCGGGAGATACTAGAGTACATTATTTGCTGTCAACATTTAAGAAACATCATTCCGCTCAGACATGGCCCTCACCTATGTTTTAAGTTAAAAAAATAAGAGGAAGCTTACTGAAAACGGTTATTTAATTGTCAAAGAAAATGTTCGTAATAAAAAAGTTATTTGGAAATGCGATCAGTATTTCAAAACGCGTTACCGTGCACGCCTTAACACAGAAAACGTTTTCATTACCAAATGGATCGGAGAACATAATCACGCAGGCAATATTGGCTGTGTTGAAGCTACTAAAGTCATCAATGCAGTTAAAGAAAGAGCAATCATTTCTCAAGATAGAACTCATCGTATTACAACTGAAGCCTACATTGGGTTTGTGGGCGTCGAACCTAGTAAACATTCGTTTGAAAATTTTAAACGGTTCACACATTGAACCTTATAAATGGGAAGACAAAATTCTCGCTTTTTAGTATTTCTCTTTCGTAAATAGGAAGATAAACTTCCCGCTTTTAGTATTTCTCTTTCGTAAATAGGAAGATAAACTTCCCGCTTTGTAGTATTTCACTTTCGTAAATAGGAAGATAAACTTCCTGTTTTGTAGTATTTCTCTTTCGTAAATAGGAATTTAAACTCCCCAGTATGCAGTACTATATCATGGGTCGGCTATACGTGGCTCCGTACAAAATAGATCTTGTTCTTGAAGTCCCCGTGGGGAAAAGGTAAAAATCGATGGCGTTTTCTTGAGTTGACTTACCCTCGCCTTTTCCTCCTTTGCCGGCTGTGAACTTTTCGGTGAGCTTAATTTTCTTGTAGATTTCTTCCAAGTCTAAAAATTCGGAAACCGTATGTAGGTGAGAGTATGCAGGTGAGGGGATAGAAAGGGTGTGTGAATAGACAGCGGAAAGTAGACCAGTGGTGATAAGAGAAAGAAGTGTGGTAGGGTGCAAAGTGATGCTGGAGCCTGGTGATCAGGCTTATCGCTTTCAAATTTTTATGTTTTGTAGTTCCGTTGTTGTTTATTGTTTGCTTATACATATATATATATATATATATATATATATATATATATATATATATATATACATGTATATATAATATATATAATTTGGCGTTCAAGCCATTTGTCTTCATTGCTAATGTATTTGGTTATGCTGTGCGCGTTAGCTGTTGTTTTTGTAAGTCGTTAATATAACTTACTGTGTTTGTATTAGTATCTTTGTTTCTTCGTAATTTTGTCGTGTGTGTATTTCGTGTATAATGTTTCTTCCTGTTGTCTTGCTCGATGATTTTCGTCTTCTTGTGTGTGTTTCCATCTTCGGTAGTTTGTCTTAGTTGGTGATTTTGTCGATATCGGTGAATTTGGTCAAAATCGGTTGAATTCGTGATTGGTAGATTATGTCTTGATCTGAGGTAAATTTAACTCATCTTGCGTAGAACGGTACTTCTGCTCCACCAGCTAAAATCCCAGCGGAGCTTGGAAATCTGGCGCGACATACTGCTCTTCTGTTTTGGTCAATCATTTGTACGATATCCTCGTCCAATACACGATTGACCTTTTCCAGCATATTCCTTGTCCGTTCCTCGATGACAACGTGAATGGGGGTTAACCCCGCCTCCCGGTAGGTGCAGTATAGATCTTCTTTTTGTTGCTTTGACGAATATTTCTGACCCTGTACAGAGTCATGACTGCAGCAGTGGCCTTTGTGATACGTTCTTGGACGTGCTTTGCGTACCCGGATGAGGTGATCTTCATGCCGAGTACGTTGCATTCATAGGTGTAAGGATATCGTCTATCCCCTACCCTGACGTCATCAAGTAGTCTCCTGCCTATGGGGACTACTTTGAACTTATCCTGGTTGGTACGGATTTTCCTCCGGGCCTCGTAGGTGTTCAGGTTTTCGATTTCTGCTGCTGTCCTGCGAGCTTGTATAGGCGCATTCCTCCATGGACAAGTGATTATCTGGGTAAAATCATCGGCGAATTGTAAGTTTAGGCAAGTGGGGTTTACAGGGACTGGGACATCCGTGGTGTAAATCAAGTAGAGAGTGGGAGACAGGCACCCCCCTTGCGGGAGGCCCACAGTGAGCGGAAATTTTGGCCCGTCCGTGCACCCTAAACTGATGTACGCCGCTCTCTCCATGACATAGTCACAGAGAGTTCTATCTAAGTTTTCACTTAGGCCCAGTCGTAAGATCTTGTACTGCACTCCCCGTTGCCCCACCTTATCGAACGCCTTTTATACATCCCGACAAACAATGTCCACGTAACTCTTTTCCCATTTTGCTTGGGCTAGCTTTTCCGTAATGACGTTAATCGCCATTTCCGTACTTCGCTTACTCCTAAACTCGAATTGGTGTGGGTTGTAGAGCGATTTTTCTTCCAGGTAAGACACCAGTCTTTTGTTGAGGATCTTCTCGAAGAGCTTCCCACCAAATTCCAGTAGTGAAATTGGTCGGTAGCTCTCCTTCAACTTGGGGTTCTTTCCAGGCTTAGGCAAGAAAATCATTTTCGCTGTGTTTTATAAGCGTCTGGAAAGTTCCCCTTATTGAGACAGGCGTTAAATATTCTTCTCATTCCTTCGATGACACAGGCTGGTGCCTTTTCAAAGTTAAGCTTTGTAAGCCCCGATTGTCCTGTTTTTTTTTGTTGGAATGAGCGAAGCGCGCCGAGTAGTTCTTCTTCTGTAATCTCGGCGTCTCCGTCGCGCTGCCTATCCACCTGGTGATGAGGGTGCGTCTTTTCTATTTCTTCGTTAAGCTCGTCGATGATGTTGCTTTCGAACTCTAGGTCATAGTCTTCGTTTTCTTCTTCAGTTACACTGAAGATCTTTTCCCAATAACTTCGGAATATCTCTTCAACTTTTTCTTCCTCTTCTTCGATGTTTCCGTTTTCTTTCTGTAGCTCGATCTTATGCTTCTTTCCAGTTGATCCTTTAAGAATTCGGATCTTCTTCCAAAATTCTTTGGGAGTTGCTTCGTGATCGAGGCTCTCGATCGCGGCCTCCCATCTTCTGTTTTGTTGTTCGAGGATCAACTGGTTCAATTCTTCTTTGATTTCTTTACTTCTTTGCATCGAGTGAACTGATGCATTCACGATGTTGTGTTCATACATTATCTTCAGTTCACGGTATAGTTCCTTCATATATTCGGTCCACTCGTAGGTTGAGATGGTCCTATATGAGGAACGAGGGATACAAGCCCTATCTGCGTCGATGATTTGGTTATTGAGGTCATCGAGTGCCTCGTCAATCTCCTCGAGAATTGCCTCGTCTAGGTTGGGCGGATCGTAGGCCTCGAGAAGGTGTGCGTACCGTGCCCAGTCTGCTCGTCTGTAGTTCTTCCTGACTACTGCTGGGACTTGTATAGGGTTCCTATTGATAGTGAGTAGGATCCCTATATGATCACTACATGGCACCTGGACTGGTGCCATGTAGTAATTGAACGGTAGCTGACGATTCACCAGACAGATGTCTGGCTTTGTGGCATTTCGTTCTCTGACATAGGTGGGAAAGTCGGGGCCTATCCGCTGGGCAATATTTCTGTCCAGCAACAGGTCCAGGCTTCTCCCTATTCCGTTGAAGGTCCTGTTACCGGATTCTCGGCATCTGGCGTTTAGATCCCCCATTAGTATCGGGGGGGGGCTCTTCTGCCAAATAGGCCAGTGAGAGTGTGAATAGGCAACGCATCTATTGATTTCAGCCATGTTTATGTGTAAACGGTTGGAGCGTTAGTAACATTTTAAATCTATCATGGCGCTGATTGGTCAATTATTATAGTGCTTATGTCTAAAAGCTGATTGGTCAATTTGTCAACGCCAAAACTGTTATTCGAAAAATGAACGTAAGAATGACTATTAAATGTATATCAATCATGATTGGTTGAATTGTTGTAGTGTTATGTGTAAACGAAATAACTATTTATATAGGTGTATTTTTGTATAAAGGATGTGTAATAAATATAGAAGTAAATATTATTAAACGAAAAACATTAAATAAAATCCAATCTGTAGTATATACAACAATAATAGACAACAAGTAATAAAGTAATGTTAAAACTGTCAGTGTAATCCAAGTGATGAAATTAGATTAAAATGAAAGCTAACAAATAAAAACTTAAACGAGTGTAAAGAAGTAAGATACCAATATTAATGTAAATAATAATGTAAATAATTGTGTTAAAATTGTCAGTGAAATCCAAATGATGAAATTAGATATAAGTAAAAGCTAAACAAACAAAAACTTAAACGAGTGTAAAGAAGTAAGTCTTAAATCGAAAGACCAATATTAATGTAAATAATAATGTAAATAAACCTATTAGTGGGTACAACTTAAACGTAAATGTAGTAAATTAACAAAAAGCTGAGCTCCTGCGTTTTATTTCTCCAGGAGAAACCTCTTTATGTATCTTTGCCTTCGACTAAATCTTTCCTCTCCTCAGCTAAAAAAATTTTATCTTTTTTTCAACACTTTTACTATATATTTTTTTGCATTGTTTAAATTTATTTAATTAATGTATAAAATACTTAGACTTTTTCCAATAAATATACCATTATTAAGGATGCACGCCATACAGCGATCGAATTCTACGTGAACTCTACCACCTAAGAGAAGTCTTAGCCAGCAAAGGAGGAAAAGTCGAGGGAGTCACCTCCAGGACACTCCTGCTCACCAACGATTTCTCGAGGACGAGATTCTCATCAACCTACCAGATACCTCCGGACCTAAATAGGACCTTAAGTCACCCCCTGCCCCAGCCCCCCCCCCCGAATAAAAATTCCTTTATTTCCCTGGCACGTCATCCTGTTATGACGTGCTAACCCCCCCCCCCCCCTCCCTGCTCTGCCGTGATGTCTGGCTCCGTGAACGTGACTCTACACATATAGCTTCGTTGCAACTATGCCGTTCTACTTAGAAAAGGCATAATTGAAAACTCTGGGGAAAGGAGGTCTGAGGCTTACCCAGCTGCGGAACCCAGAGGAAGAAGCAACCTGGATCGGGATTTCAGTTACAAACGCGGGGAGGCATAACAACCTACCCTGCGGCCACCGTCCAGGACCACAGAGGGAGACTATTCCGTCTCTGTGAGATGTCGGACGTAACTGTTAAATAGCTAAACCCAATAGAGGGGGCGGCACCCCGACTGGAGTCAGTTGATTCTGGCTTCAGTCATCATTAAGTCCGCCATGTTTTTTACACCCTCTGAGGAGCCCAACCAGGTCCATACTCATCTATCACCCTTCACCACATCCGAGTCATGTTCACGGGGTCCTCATCGGCAGGGCGGGGGTTCGCCCAAAACTAAGAAAGAAAGTTAAAAACTAAATCAAAATAATGGCAAACACATCACACCTTATACTTACACACACAACAGATTCAACACCAGACACAATCGACCACCACACATTACTAAACCTAGCCTCCACTCACGATACACAGATCACAAACATCATAAAATTACGCACAGGCCACAAGCTCGTCTTCCGCTCACAGGAGAACGCGCTAACTTTCCATGAAAATGCCACCACTACACTCAACACACATAACCTACAGACTAGACTCGCTGATGGTATCATAAAAAGATACCAGATACGAGTCACAAGGACCAACCCTCTGTGGTTGGCCTTTACCAATGAGGACCTCCGCTCGCACCTCCGTCAGGAGTACGGGGAAGAGGTCGTCAAGGACCTTTACTTCAACAGGTCGAAGAACTGGGCAGTAATAACACTGTCCAGTGACAACACAAAAAACATGCTGCTAGACCAAGGTATCAAGGTCTGCGGCACCCTCACAAACCCTCAACACATAGAAGAGCAGCATAACATAAGACCCACACAATGCCACCGGGGCTACAAGACCGGACACAGCAACAGCACATGCTCTGCAGACCTAATCTGCTCTAAGTGCAGTGTAGTGGGGCACCACTACACGTCTTGCACCTCCACCACAGCCCGCTGTGCAAATTGTGGCAACGACCACATCGCGGTCAACCCCAGGTGCCCTTACCTAGGTAAGGCACGACATGACGCCGTGGAGGCCATCCGGCACCCACAACTAAACACGCACACAACCATACACTCCGCCCCCGCCCCTGCCCCCCCTCCCCTCACCATGACATTCGCCGCTGCTGCCAGCGCTACGCTGCCTGCTCCCCCTGCTCTACCCCAAATGCACCCAAGCCCCCCTGCAGCAACCACACCCCACCCACACATCCCTCCCCCCACCCCAGCTCATAACACTCAGAGACCCCCACTACTACCAACACCCACACACCACACTACCCCCCCCCCACTTTACACGCCCACCCCCACACCACTCTACACGCCCACCCCCACCCCACCTCACCCCACCCCAGCGACAACACAAAAACCAAATTACACCTGGCCACCCTGCTCTCAGCGGTGGCAAAGGACATGTCGAGGGGCGACCCTCGACTATACGCGAAGATCCTCAACACGCTATTCGCCTCCAACGGCATAGAGCAAATCACCTTCCCCGAGAAGGTGTTCGCTCTAATAGACGAACACACAACTAGACCCGCACTCCTCCCCACCCCGACGGGTACACACCCCTGCCCGCAGGGAACCACCGCCCCTTACTATCACCACGCTCTCCCCGCCGCCTGTCCTGTCCCTGCACCTTCCTTAGCCACTGCTCCCACCCCCATTCAAACAACCTATCCTCCTCGCGCTTCTTCCACCCCTCTATCAAAACCCCGCCTACCTCCCACTGCCCCCCCCCCTCGCACCCATCTCCGCCTCCTCTCCCACAGCTCCCACTGTCACCCCAACCCCCTCGCAGTCCACTACACCCCGTGCCAATCCCCAAAACCCCACCCCCAAGCCCCATCCGCGCACACAGGCACGGGACAAACCCCCCCCCCCTCTCCTGTCGTTTCCACTCCTCCTTCGCTCCCTACTGCTCCCCCCTCCACTCCTCCTCAATCCTCCCTTTCTCAATCCACCCCTTCTCACTCTACTCCTTCTCACTCCACTCCTCCTCCGCCTTCCGCCCCTTCACCTAAGACTCCTTCTCCTTCAACCCCCCCTCCTTCAACTCCTTCTCCCTCAACCCCCCTCTGCCGTCCCTACCTCCTCTCTCCCCCGACACCCCTCATCTCATAATCTGTACCTCCCCAACCACTTCTAGCCCTTCATCCTCCAGCTCTACGCCATCCACCTCCGTCACGAACTCCCCCCCCCCAAGACACCTCCCCATCCAAAACCACCACCTCCACAGGACACACTCCTCCACCCACTACAGCTCCCCCACCCAATAACACTGCCGTGACTCACAAACAAGCATCGACACGAGTCAAGGTACTCGCCCCTCACGCCTCCTGGGCAATAACCAAGGAGAAGGGGACGATTCCTGGCAAGTCAGCCTCCCGCGCACTAAGACCACGACAATAGGTCGTATTAGCATAATACAACTAAACGTACGCAGTTGGCACGGTATTCGCCATACGGTCGCCAACTGGGTACTCAACACACAAAGACCCGACATCATACTCCTGAACTCCACCAGCTTACACCCTCCCAACAACAGACTCCGCATTGCAGGCTATCACACATACTTATCACCACAGGCGTGGCACCTAGGATCTGCGATCTGGCCCCATAATAGTGACCACACACTACAGACCACCACGAATACAGCTAAACTTAGAAGTCCCACTCCGGGCCCTATCAAACCACAACCTACCTATCTTCTTCGCGGGGGACCTCAACGCTTTCCACCCAACACTCCTTTCAAACAATACGAACGATGCGGGTAGTTACTTGGCCGGTGCCTTGCGGCGTTACCGTTGCGAACACATCGGCCCTGCCTTCCCCACGT
Source organism: Ceratothoa steindachneri (assembly GCA_963969495.1). NCBI lineage: Eukaryota > Metazoa > Arthropoda > Malacostraca > Isopoda > Cymothoidae > Ceratothoa > Ceratothoa steindachneri. The sequence goes on along the minus strand of OZ018322.1, from coordinate 131,030,376 downwards.
TCTTCGGCCCGCGCGGAGGCACCACATCCCTGGATGGGGTCTTCCGTAACGACCCTGCTACACGATTCTACACTCACATTGCACCGGGTCCCCACGTACTATCAGATCACATACCAATATGCCTTCTCATATCCACATCTCCCATACTCATCCCAACATCACCTCTATACGATTACAAAAACACAAACTGGGCTGAATTCAGGAGCCACATATCCACAAACACACCACATAACCTCGACCTGGAGAATACCAATCCAGGACAAATAGACCACCACTGGTGCTCCCTTTTAGACACCATCACCACCGCACGTAATCTACACTCACCACACAAAAACTACACCTGCTTAAAACATTTCACATTTTCAATACACACACAGAGACTTATCACACAGTACAACAACCACTACACCAGAGGCCCACGACAACACAACATCAACCAACTACGTGCCCGCATCCTTCAATGTGTGCAGCTAGACACCCGTTGCATGGACGCTTCCTTCTTCTGGCGGCACGTGAAAAGGATGCTGGGTACGGAACCATCAAAACCAATTACACTGAAAATAAACAACCACACACTCACAGGCACTAATGACATCCTCGACGCATTGAGGTCCCATTGGGACACAGTACACACCCACAACCCACTAAAACCACATGCACAGGAGCACTTCCATGACATCCAGGAGTGGTGCCAGGCTCATGCTCACGAGCTGAGGCCTGCTTCCCTGATACGTATGGAGGTGCTCGACTATACGTCTACACTTACCGCTCCAATCACCGTCGAGGAAACAAAGCACTACATAAAATCGACACCAAAACGCGCCCCCGGCCCCTCCGGTCTACCAGCCACACTCATACATAACCTCCCCGCAGACATATACCCCACACTCACACATCTATTCAACGCCTCACTAGCCTCAGGCCACTTTCCCAAAATATTCAAAGTCTCTCACAGCATACTCCTTCATAAACAACACAAAGACCCAAAACACTCAAACAATTACAGGCCTATTGCTCTATTAGAACACTCAGACAAAATACTCGAACGAATGGTCAACTGCCGCCTACGGGAGTTCCTGGAAGAGAGGGACTGGTTCGCCCCCCATCAATACGGGTTCAGGAGAGGCAGGTCCACTCAGGCGGCCGTGAACATCGTACATGACAGAATACAGAAGAAACGACAGATACACCAAAAGACTCTCTCCATCAGTAAGGACGTGGAGAAAGCCTTTGAGAAGATGTGGCACGAGGGACTCCGTTGGAAACTCGCCAACAACACGGAGTTACCTCTCTGCACCAGAAGGCTCCTCTCACACTACCTCACTGGACGGCGCTGTTACATCAGATACAACAACACCCTTTCAAGACCCTTCACACCACGCTCAGGCGTTCCCCAAGGAAGCGTTCTGGCACCCACACTCTACATTATGTTTACAAATGACACCCCACGCCCACCAGAAAACTGTGTTCACACATACATAGTGGCCTACGCCGACGACGAGACCATTCTCGTCAGCGGCCGGGTCCCCGAAGAATTCGCGCTCCACGCACAAAGAATACTTGACGAGAAGACAGATTAAGAGGATAAATGGCTGATTGCCACGAATCCTCAGAAGACACAGATGACACTCTACGGCGCTAGAGATCCCCTTATGCATAACCTACATATCTACTCACACACACCAGACATGATCCACCAAAACCCAACAAGGCTCGCATACACACAGTGCACCAAAATCCTGGAGGTAACATTCGACAAATCCCTCAGGTTCAACTTACACCAAAACATAATACAAGCAAGAGCCTCACGCACAAACGCATCGCTGGGTAGGTTCTACCCAGCGAGCAAAAAACTAAAACTACACTTATATAAAGCACTCGTGCGTCCCATTCTCACGTACGCCCCACTGTCGCTCGTAGCTGCTAGCGACACTTGGAAGTGAAAGGCTCAGCGCATTCAGAACTCTGCTCTGAAGCGCGCTTGCCATTCGCCGCGGTACTCGAGAATGGACGCACTACACAACAACAACAAACTAACTCCTCTCAACACTTACGCTCACACCAGACTTACAAAACAACTCGGAAAACTCACCACAGACCCATTCTATACCTCGCTACACGTGAGAAGGTACGCGATGGCGCCGCGATATCCCGCGGCCCACGAACACCTGCCGCCCGTACCGTTCTTCGCATAAACCAATAGGCATCGTGAATAACGCGTTTCTGGATGAGCTGTCAGCCCTTCCCTCCTGACTTGCCCCCAACCCTCGCCCAGTCAATACCACATAACCTACGCCCTCACAACAACACCTCGCTTCGGTGTATAGCCACCGACCTATCTACTCTCGCTGTCCCTTTCTTAATTATTTTCCGCAACGCTCCTCTCTGACTACCTGACTGCCGTATCACAGCGGTCCCTCTCTGTTCTTTCTATACACCAAAGTCAAGTCAAATAAAGGATGACTGATAAGATTTACTTGTTCAAATTGTTTCTCTCGGTACGTTATTTCTGCAATAGGAGGTAAAGGAAAGTGAAATATGCCTAACGTTCCCGAAGATTTTTCTTTTCGCAAAAAAATTTACGAGTAAAAGTTATTTTCCTCCAAGTGCAAATAATAAGTGTAATACATAATAAACACCACGCAAAGTGCCAGTGCCTCCATAACTAAGGAATACGGCAAGTAAACTGACATCATCTCAGAATCTTCATTTTCAAAAGGTAAAGTGGCATTGGATTTTAAAAAGTTCATTTTTTTCTCTTCTATTCTGATCTTCCTCTATTCCTTCACACCCAATAAACCGACAATAGCGACGAAATGACAAACGTAATCTTACGTATAAGTCTCAGAACTCTCCCCGAAATGTCAAAGCCTGACCACGGGGAGGTCTTCTCCATAGTCTACGGGGAGCTAGATGTCGCTCTCGTCAGACGCAGCGACACCCCTTTCGGGTATACGGCTATATACCAGAAAGAAGCGGACGCGGAACACTTGGCCTCGTCCAAAGCAACAAAAGTTTTTAACTCAATAAACTTGACTTCTAAGATCCCACCCCAAATTCAGGAACATAGAAGTGTTATTTGCCGGAGATTAGACTCTTGGGTGAGGCACCACTCAAGCGCTGATATTTCACATGAGATCGAAAGAAATCACCAATGGGCTAAAGTCTCCGAGGTTATCGAATTCAGAGACTACACCCACGTTTTCAAGGTGATTTTTCAAGATACGGGTATGGCACAGAAAGCAAAAGAACTCGGTCTCCTTTTCTTTCACGCCAGGGTCCCCTGATCAGATGGAAAGAGGGGAGTTCACAGAAGTACAGACATGCTTTAAGTGCTATAAATATAACGGCCACACAACTAGAGCGTGTCCACAGACAGAACTTATCTGCTCCATATGTAGCAAAGTTGGTCACATCAGGTGTGACTGTAGAAGTAGTGAAAAAAGATGCATAAACTGCATCGGTGACCATGGAGTCATGGCGATGTCATGCCCAGTAAAGAAGGAAGCGATAAGAAAACAACAAACGTGCAAAAAAGAAGAAAATTAAGCTAAAACCAATAGGTCCTATGCCAACGTGGCGAGGCGGCAGTCGCCGAGGCCTCAGCTCAGCGTACCTACCTTAAGGTAAAGAGCGAGCAGTCTACAAAGATCATGTGCTGCATATATTATCCACACATAGCAAACCTCACAAAACCATGCTCACTCAAAAAAGAGCTAAACCAGATGCTGTTAAAAAATGGAATGGACGAGATGTGGTTTCCGGAGAACTCTCCCTCTGAGGAAGTTCTTTGGATACAGATGCAGCCTCCTCAACCAGCCACTACACAAGCAGAAGCTGTTCTCGCTCCGGCAAAGTACGCTCATCGTTACCCTTGAGCGTCAGGATCTGCCCCAGTTTGTTCATGCTGGTTATCTTCGTGCCCCGTTATGTCGAGCTCTCCAGACGTTGTTTTAATTGCCACCAGTTTGGCCATATGCGCAGCAATTGTAGGCAGGGTCGTCGCTGTGTGAAATGTGCGTTGGCGCATCATGGCTCCTCTTGTGGGAATCATGAATGTTGCGCCAATTGTGGAGGTTCCCATAGCGCGGCTTCGCGTTCTTGTCCCATATTCCTTTTTGAGAAGGAGGTCCTCGCTCTTCGGGACTCCCTTAGGCTGGACTTCAATGAGGCTCGCCGTAGGGCGCAAGGGCGACTCGCCCCCTCCAGTCGTCTCTTCTCTGACGTCCTCCGGGAGGCATGTCCTGCCGTCCTCCTCTCAGTCATTCCACTCCTCCTTTGTCTTCTCACGGTCCCTCTGTTGCTCCTTCTCCCCTGTCTTTGGTCCCTCCTCGTGGTTCCTCCGTTGCGCCCTCTCCTTTGTCATTGATCTCTTCTCGTGTACCTCCCTCTGTCGCGGACCGTAAGACCGACCGAGCTGAGATGCCGGAGGATATCAAGCAGTTCCCCCAGGCGTCTGCCCCTGCTGTTCCTCCCGTTCCTTTGCCTCAGCGCAATCGGAAGGGTTTCTCCTCGCCCCGTTCTGAGTCCAGGCGCGCTGCCTCTGATGAGGCTGGTTTGGCCCCCCGAGTCGATTGTTGAGACGTCCTCTGTTTTGATGTCTTCTCCTCCCCGGTTTTCGCTGGCATCACCGATGTCATTGCCCGGGCGGAAGTTCACCTGGTTCCGTCTTCTTTGCCTCTCCCCCGGTCCCATCTTCCTTGCTCCTACCTCTGCGCAGTCTTCTATGTCTCCTACCCCAGTTTCGTCTCCCTTGCCACGAACCCCTGTTCCTTCATCTCCTGAACCTGTTCCCTACTCACCCTCTGACCCTACTACTTCCTCTCCATCTGATCCAATTCCATCCTTACCCTCTGACCCTGTTCCCTTCTCACCCTATGTCCATGTTCCGCCTTCTGATCCATCTTCTTCGCATCTTAGTTTTCGTCCGTCTCTGCTTGATCTCCCTTTCCCTCCGGGCCATGAACCCTCCACGCTGAGGGTTCGGTCTGGCTCTCAGCTGTTGCCTCCCGCCGTTCACGCTGCCATGTCCGTGCCGGGTGCGTCCCCGGCTCATCGCAATTTGTCGCTTGCCCCTTCTGTGCCTTCTAGTAGTCGGGAACCTCCGACGGTCTCCGTCACTAGAATCCCGACGTTGGTGTCGATATGACAGTAATGTCTGTCATCCTACAATGGAATTGTCAAGGGGTTCTCCCCAAGTGGAAGGAACTCAAGCTCTTGCTTTCTAGCGTTCGGCCCTCGGTGGTCTGTTTGCAAGAAAATAAGTTTGGGGCTCACCCCTTCCCGGCACTTCCGGGTGTTTAATTCCATCCCCCCCCGCCAGGGGCGTGACCTATGGTGGGGCCTCGCTTTTAATTTCCTCTTCGCTATTCTCTGCGTCCCTTCCCGTCCATACTACCTAGTAGGCTGTTGCTACGATGGTTTTTATTTCCAAGCTTTTAACTGTTTGTTTCGTGTACATCCCCCCGGATTTTAGTGTGAGTCGATCTGACCTTCTAGAGCTCACAAGTCAGTTACCTACCCCGTTTTTATTACTTTATGATTTTAATGCTCGCCACCCATTTTGGGGTAATACTGCCCGTAATCCCCGGGGCAGAGTCGTTGAGTCCCTCTTATTATCCAATTCCCTTTGTCTTTTAAATTCTGGCAACTTTACTTCTTACTTTGTTCAACCGGATTCGTTTAGTACCTTAGACTTTTCCTTATGTTCGCCAGACTGTTTCCTCGACTTCCGGTGGTCGATTCGGGACGAGCTTTCTGGGAGTGATCACTTCCCGATAGTCCTGTCGGTTGCCCTTTCTGGTCCGTGCCTTTCCCTCCCTCCTCGTTGGGATCTACGGCGAGAAAATTGGGTTGGATTTCTGGAGGCTTCTTTTATTGATGCCTCCTGGGTTTCCTTCGATACCGTAGATTTAGTAGCCTCATATTTTAGAGGCTGTTGAGCACTTCGTTCAACGGAGGTGCCCTGTTGCCGGGTGCTGCACCATCCCCTGGTGGTCGAAGGATTGCGTGTCGGCTATTTTTGCCTATCAGTTGTCCCATTCCCGTTATAGGTGAAACCCCGACCGTCTCGAATAGGGTCGATTGGACCTTGGCTCGTGCCATCCGCCAAAGAACCTTCCGTCGTGCCCGCCCTGAGTCTTGGTGCCGGTACGTATCTTCCATTTCTTCGTCTACACCACTGACTCGGGTTTGGAAGCGGGTCAATAAGATCCGTGGTTGCTACGCTGGTCATGCCATTCCCACTCTAGACATTGAAGGCTCGCTTGTGTCCGATGACCGGTTGGTCAGCGAAGCTTTGGCTGACCATTTTGCTTCGGTGAGTAGCGCTGGTAGCTATCCTCGACGGTTTCTCGATCATAAGGTCCAAATAGAGTCTCGCCTTTTAGATTTTACCATGTGTGCCACCTAATCTTATAATGCTCTCTTTTCCGTCTATGAGCTGCGGGATGCTTTGTCTCACTGTGACTCCACCTCTCCCGGTGATGATTGCATCCACTACGACTTTCTCCGTCGTTTCCATCCCCACTCGGAGTTATTTTTGGTTGACCTTTACAACCTGCTTTGGGTCAAAGGAATCTATCCGTTCTCCTGGCGTGTGGGGGTTGGACCCCAGTCACTATCGCCCGATTGCTCTTACGAGCTGCTTCAGTAAGTTGTTCGAGAAGATGGTCCAAGTTCGCCTCACTTATTTTTTGGAGTCCAACTCGCTCCTCTCTCCATTTCAGTGCGGTTTTCGCAGCGGTCGTAATACTCTTGACCACCTCATTCATTTGGAAAACTCCCTTTTACAGGCCCTTTACTCCAGGCATCAGGTGTTAGCGGTGTTCTTTGACATTCAGAAGGCCTACGATATCACCTGAAGATATGGTGTTTTACGTCAGTTATATGATTGGGATATGAGGCGCTTTTTACCGCTTTTTATTCAAGAATTTTTATCGTCCCGTAATTTTAAGGTCCGTATTGTTTATACTTTCTCAAGCTTTCAGATTCAAGAGGAGGGTGTTCCCTAAGGGTGTGTTTTAAGTTTGACATGTTTCACCATTGCCATTAATAGTCCGGCTCCACTCTTCCGAAGGGAGTTTTGTCTTCCCTCTTTGTGGATGACTTGGCGTTGTTTTGTTCATCTCCCCGCTTGCCTTCTGCTGCCCATCGATTACAGCTGGCAATTGATGCCGTGTCGGGTCGTGCTGTCTCAAATGGTTTCCGTTTTTCGGTCACCAAAACGAAGGCCATGCATTTTTATCGGAGTCGTGGTGTCCTTGGTTCCCCTCCCCTCTTCTTGGATGGCACGGCGATTGAATATGTCCCCGATTTTAAGTTCTTAGGTTTAATGCTTGATGGCAAGCTCACTTGGGTACCACATTTGCGTCGCTTGAGGGCGTCCTGTTCGAAGGTTATGGATTTGTCTAGGGTTTTATCCCACACCACTTGGGGTGGTGATAGTCGCACCTTGTGGTCGCTTTATTCGACACTAGTCCAATCCCGGCTGGACTACGGTTACCAGGTGTATTCTTCAGTGTCTCCTTCAGCCTTGAAGATAATTGGCCCTATTCGTTCGCTTGGGGCCCGTCTTAGAAGTGGAACCTTTCGCACCTCGCCTATCCCTAGTTTCTTTGTTGAGGGTGGCGTGCTTTCCTTGCGATACCACCGGCTGCAGGTGTGCCTACGACTCCTGTTTCGTGTTCAGCAATACCTTTCATCCCCAGTCCATGAGTGCCCTTTTGCCCCATCCTCTTCGGCATCTTTTGATCGGTGGCCATTTTTACCCCCGCCTCTGGGGCTCCGGGTTGGGGACCATCTCTCCTCCCGGGTTGTTGGCCCTTCCATTCCCGCCGGCTCCATGTTGGGTCGTCCGCCCTCCTGAGGTCTGTTATGCTTTATGACATTTCGAGAAAGGGTCTACTGACCCTTGTCTATTAAAGTGCCTGTTTATTGCATATGCATGTTCTCATGCTCACCAGCGTCCCATCTATACTGACGGCTCGAAGTCGGACCTCGCTGCTGGGGTAGCCGCGGTGTCCTCTACGAAGTCTCTTCGGTCCGCTCTCCCTCCTATAGCATCCGTTTTTACTGCAGAGTTGATGGCCATTCTTTTGGCTTTTAATTTGATTTTTTCCCTCAATTCTTCAGATTTTATTGTTTTTAGCGATTCCCGGCATGCTTTGGAGGCAGTTCATTCTTCTACGTCCACACACCCTTTTGTTTTATGGATTCACTCCTGGCTGGTACGAAATGCTTCCCGTTACAGGGTGGCGTTCTGGTGGGCTCCGGCTCATGTTGGGGTCCCGGGTAACGAGGTGGCTGATTGGCTGGCCTGCTCGGCCACCCTCGAGGTCCGGATGCAGCTTTGTGGCTTTTAAGGAATCCTAACCCGTAATCAGGGCGTATGTCTTTTGTGGCAGAGAGAATGGGATTCGGTCCCCTCGTCTAAGCTGTCCCTTATTAAACGCTCTGTCCGTTCCTGATCCTCTAGTTCTCAGCGACTCTTGTCTTGGGGGGGTTGCTCTTTGCAGGTTTCGAATTGGGCACACGCGACTCACCCATGGCTATTTAGTCTCGGGTGGAGGCCGAGTTACCCCTGGTTGTCCCCTTTGCGGTGGCGACCTGCCTGTGGCTCACATTATAGTAGTTTACCCCTGCTTTGCTTCTCTTCGAAATTCTTGCTTTCCTACTCCTTCTGGCATCGACTTCGCTCTATTTTATCTGAGGACTCCCTTCGGTTGTCCTCCCTCCGTACATTTCTATCACGAAGTTGTGTTTTATCCCTTTTATAAATTCTTTCCATATTTGTGTTTAGGTTTATTGTTTTATCTTTTACCCTGTGCCCTTCCCTGCGGCTGGTGCATGTGATTTGTTTATTGCCCCGTCGCCTTTGTTTTTAGAATGCATGCTGCATGCCTGTAATTTAAGTGTGCGTCTCTGTGTTTTACTGTTTTTTTCTAATCCTTTGCTTTTTCACATTTTTATTGTGTCTTCAATGCCTCTTCTGACATTTTTTCGGGCAGCTCTATTTTAACAGTGCTGCCATTAAGAGTCCAGTAGGATTCGGCAGCTGCCACCTTGTTTTCCCTTAAACTAAACAAACTAAAGCCAATAACATAAAATGCCCCATCTATATCCAAGGAAAAGAGATCACATATCTAAAATATTCACAAGGAATATCATATGGAAAAGCAAGGGAAATGTATAGACAAAACTACCTGTCTCCAAATTTAAAAAAATACTTATGCCAACATTCCTGCCCCATCTCCAAATATCTCTCCCTATATATGAATTAGCAGTTTTAATATCTAAACTAAATGAAGCTATCCAAGGTATCCAAGAACAAAATAAGGTAATACTTCAGTTTAGGGGCGCTATTTCTGGGCTACAAATTTGGGCCTTATGACGTCAGAGGTCAAAAGGCGAAGCCCCTCATTTCGAAAGTAACTAAAAATGTTCTCTTTTTTGGCAAAAATAGTCTAAAGTGGGCTACACTATCGTCTTTATTATTTCGATAAACGTGCAGAGCCGATAGCACGTTTATCAAAATAACAAAGACGATAGCGCCGCCTAATTTATGATATTGCCGCCAAAAATTAAAAAAAAATTAGTTACTTTGGAAATAGATTTCAGCCGAAATCTATTGGGACCAAGTTGCTTTTATGTGCAGACCACCCCCCCCGCCCCCAATTGATTGAAATCTATCTCAGGGTCATGGCAGGGCGATCCCCTTCATGAGCCGTAACTCGAAATTAGTCAAAAGAGGTGAAACATATTGGAATATGGACGATATATTATGCGGCCAGGACCGGGGAACAGCGGAGGTGAGCGCGTGACGCAGGTCTTCAGGTTTACCCTATCTCCAACTTTCACTATTATAATTGAGCCGCGCTTCTTTTAAATGAGACCACAATCTATAGAAAAGTCTATTAAATTGACCAAGGAATTAACACAAGTGTTATTGAAGTCGAACAAACGGTATTAACTGGTATCGCGCTCTTTTACCTGCTCGGTTTCAGGATTGCCAATGTTTGAAATAAGGTTGAATTAAGGATTGCCAGTGTGTGAAATTAATGGTTTAGCTTTACAAAAATAGCTAAACGAAACATACAAAGTTTAATACATTAGTAATTATAAAAATCTATGCATTACTAAATAAAATAATTAAGTAGAAGTGCAGGCATTTAATAAAGAAGAAAGGAGAAACCAAATAAACAAAACAAGTACAACGCCGTGATTGGGCCCTTTGAAGCTACCGTCTGATGTCATAAAGCCTAGATTGTAGCCCAGAAACACCGCCCTCTATCGTGCGATCCTAAACTGAAGTATTACCCAAAATAAATTCTTAATGAATGAAATTCAAAGAATAAATAAGAGATTAAATAACTCTAACCCATCCAATGTCCCTATTGAAAAACCCTCCACCACCCCATCTCATCTCCCTACCACATCTTATACTAGCCTTGCGACCAAAAATAAACATAACATAACATAATTTCACGGATTACAAAAGCCACAAGGGCCTATCAAAGGTCATCCGTATCCATCAAATCCACCCACATAAAGCATCCATAGGATTTTGTCAGATCATGCATCTACAATATACACTTTAACAATCCATAGGAATGTCCAACCATGCATCTACAATATATAATTTAAAGCCTCCATAGGAGTCTGTCAAAAACAAAATCAAAGTCCCCCAAAATATACAATAAAAAGAAACTGCATCCACAGGAATGAGTCAAGAAACATATCCCCATACCAAAAAGTAAGAAATTAACCCTCCATCCCCATATAATCATCCAATATGCGCTTGAAAACATTCAAGTTTGGGCTGTCTACAGTCTCAGGTGGCAAACTATTCCAATAATCCACCACTCTTTTAGTGAAAAAATATTTTCTAACATCCAGTCTGCACCTCTGTTTTTTAATCTTTAAGTGGTGGCCTCTAGTTCTATTACTACCTTCTAACTCAAATAACTTGCTGAAATCCAATTTATCCATCCCAGAAAAGATTTTAAAAAGCTCAATCATATCTCCTCTCACACACCTTCTTTCAAATGAAAACATATTTAATACCCTCAGTCTATCTTCATATTCAAGGTTCTATTACCTGGTTCTATTACCTGGTAGGGCCCTACCACTCTAGTCCAGCCAGACCGGATAGGAGAGGGACAGGCCCAAAAGTCCAAGACAGATACTCCAGTCAGGCTACACGGGAGGTTTACTCAAATATATCATTAATGACTGGCTAAGTGTATCCTCCATATAAAATACCTTGAAAATATAACAAATTGAGATTGAAATGAACTGGCAGTAGGTCAAAGGTGGAACAATTCTTCACCGAGAAAGTACTGCAGTCTAGACTTAAACGCAGTGAGGCTCGGAGCATCAACAATATCTTGGGGTAGAGAATTCCATTTTTGGATAATTCGACAAGAGAAAAATCGTCTACGAGCATCCAACTGACAATGCTACATCTGAATCTTAAATTTATGACCTCTTGTGCCAACAGTAGGTGCCATTGTGAAGATGTCGGAAGGGGAGATGATGGTTAAATCGTGGAATATACGATAGCAATAAATAAGGTCCTGCCTTAACAGCCTACCCTTCACAGAGAATAATCCCAAAGTTGTCAGCCTGTCAAGGTATGGAAGATCAGTCAGACCAGCAACCTGTTTTGTCCATCTGCGTTGAACAGATTCCAGAAGCTGATTTTGGCCCTGGAACCCAAGATTCCAAATTGGAGATGCAAAATCTAGAATCGGTCGGACATCAGAGATGAAAAGGGTTGACATGAAGATAGCCGAGCGAGTAACAGTTGATTTTAAAAGATTAGTGGCAATACCTCCGGCTTTAGCAGTTGCACAGCTTATGTGCTGGTGGAATTTCAGTTTCTTATCCACAGTTATTCCCAAATCCTTGTGAGAGAAGCATTGATTTATAGGAATGTCATTTAGGATGTATATGGGAGTAAGGAGATCATCTGACTGGACACAGCGCTGTCTAGCATAGCGGAGATGGACACATTTACTGGTAGAAAACCTTAGCCCCCAAGAAGCAGCAGTGGAAGATAGTAAATCAATATTATCCTGCATACCTGGAAGAGATAAGGAGCAGCCAAGGGATGGGGCTGAGGAGTGAAAATATTATTTGAGGTCATCAGCAAACATCTTAAAGTTGCACTGAATTTGGAAGCAGGTGTGATTTATGAATATGAGAAACAACAATGGGCCCAGAACCGAACCCTGGGGAACTCCACTTAAGACTGGTTTTGCCAGGCTTGTGTATCCATTTATTGAGACCTTCATTGAGCGGCCGAGTAGAAAACTGCTGATCCACTGTAACAGATTGCCGGAGATACCAATCGCCACTAGTTTGTCAATGAGTGTCTGGTGATGCACTCAGTCAAACGCCTTAACAAAGTCAAATAGAATTAAATCAACCACTTGTCCTTGATCATACCAGTAAGTTATGTAGTCGTAAGTGAGTAAAAGTTGGTCAGTGACTGAACGGTTGGGCCTAAAACCAAATTGGGACTCATCAAAAATTAGATGATCTTCTATGAATCCAAATAGTGACTTGCAAATAATGCGTTCCATTGTCTTGCAGGGAGTGGGGTTTAAACTAATCGGGCGATAGTTCAGTGGATCACTACGGGATCCTTTCTTATAGATTGGGCAAACATGAGATGTTTTCCAAGTCTGAGGTACGGCACCAGATGACATAGACTTATTGAAAATGATGGACAGAGGGTAAGCCAGTTCTGATGCGCATTCTTTTAGAAGGCGCGGATGGAGGTTATCAGGACCCATGGCACTATCAACATCAAGTGATTTGAGTTGGGATACAACATCTTCGGGGTGAAATTGGACAGATGAAATAATGCCCTGGCACACTTGATGTGGAAAAGGGTTCAAAGATGTCTCAACAACAAACACTGTAGAGAACGCTTCAACAAAAGTATTGGCCATGGTGATAGGATCATCAGATAGTTCACCGTCAACCCTAAGGGGGCCAACTCTAGGCTTATCGAGTTTTTTGTTCCGAATATAGGAATGAAATAGTTTAGGTTTAGTAGCTCTGTTCTGCACAAGATTTTCTTCATATTTGATTTGGGCGGTTAATACTTCAAATCTTAGCGCAGAATTAGCTTCATTAAACTTAAATAGTTTTTGTAGTGCCAAGTAAGAATGTCTGCCATAAGTCTGTCTCGTTAATTTGAATTCATTCCACATTTTGGTACGCTGCTTGTAGAGGTTACGGGGGATGGACTTCAACCGTGGGGATGTTTTTTTCCTGTAGGACCTCTTAGGGATATGCTGCTGAACAAGTTTAGTTAAAATGTTGACAAAAACTTGTGATGCGTCGTCAATATTAAGGTATAGTAGTTCGAAGTCCCAGTCGTACTGTCTTAGGGACACTCGTATTTTGTCATATTTTCCCTTAGGCCAGTCATAAGTTGGGGCAGAAGTCACATCAGGTGGAGGCTCACTTTGGAATAAGTAAGATGCTTTGATAGTTACGTGTCCGCACTTGGGGAAAGGCGGTATTATTTTTGTTGCCCTCCTTTGTACAGACTCTAATAAGTTTATATCATGTCTAAAATGTGGTGACCATGCCTGTATACAGTACTCTAAATGTGGCCTGACATAAGAGTTGTATAGTTTAAGGATGACCTCCTTACTCTTGTAGCTAACATTTCTTTTAATGTAACCTAGCACCCTATTTGCTCTATTTTTTGCCTCAATACATTGCTTTGAAAATTTCAGTGACCTATCTACTACTACTCCTAAGTTCATCTCATCTTCAACTGAATTATGCCAATACCCATCCATCTCATAGCTAAATTCCCTATTATCTCTCCCCATGTTAATAACTTTGCATTTATTAAGGTTAAAAGTCATCTGCCACTTCTGAGCCCAAGCTAACAACTTATTTAAGTCACCCTGCACTTTAAAGCTAAACAACCATCAAAGGGTTTAGACAACAATGTTTTCTGGGAATTTGTCACTAAAATGCAAAAAATCATGGGCTCTAACCCATCACCACAACAATTAGCTAGCAAAATCACTCAATATGCCAATACAACCCAATTAGTAAATAAAAGAACCACTGGTGTAATGAAGGACTTTCAATCTTTCTTAATAAACCCTAATGTCGATCTTACAGTGGAATATAAGACGTCTTTTATCTCAGTTGACCAGTTCAACATTTTTTCTCAAAAATCAATCCTCTTAGCTGCTTTCCGAGAAACATTTCTTAATAAAAACTTCAATTATAATCTTTGTAATTATGTGATCTACCGTAAAGACAGAGACAACCATGACAGAGGGGTGGCTATCCTAGTCCATAGGAGTGTCCCTTCCACTCCTTTAGCAATTCAAACCAACCTAGAAGCTGTGGGTGCCCAAATATTCTATCAAGGAATATACATTAATGTTTGCTCTGTCTATATCTCCAACCCTACAAACATATTGTATAGAGATCTAAAAAATATAATTTCACAACTCCAAAGACCCTTCCTCCTTCTGGATGACTTTAATGCCCATCACCATCTCTGAGGCTCCCCAAAATGTGATTACCTTTTGCTCTCTCATAGTAGATTTTTTAAACGAAGAAAACTTAACCATTCTAAATGATGATTCCCCAACATACTATACCTCAGAAGCTTATCATAAATTTTTCCATATTGATTTATCTATATAAAAATGGGAAGCTTTTGCAACCCCAATGGATAGTGATCACTTCCCCATCTCTATCTCATTCATAGAACTCACCAAAATTTGAGTCTCTTCTCCCAGCTTTGAATTGTAACAAAACAAATAAAATATAAACATTAGATATGGATACCGGAAGAGGTGCAAGGAAAAAGAGATGTAAGAGATGTGATTATGAATTTTATAAAAAAACAGGCTAGTACAAGTGAAACTCCCTACAGCTTTATTAGAGTTGTACCATACAGAAACTGGTTTCCCCCATGAAGTATCCTCAGGCCCACCCTTTTCCTAATTTATATCAACAATATATTTGACTCATTGCCTGGTGGTGTTAAAAAATGAGTAAATATGTAGATTGACGTATTGAACGATGGAATGTACTATTTCGTCTGTGTTCCAAAATGTTTCACATTTTGGGAGTAAATTTAAGGGGATGGCTCATGTGGGGGTAAACACAATGGGGGACCACCCTACGATGATCCTGAGTTTTAATCAATTGGGGGGGCATAGCCCCCCAGTATATAATCCTAATTATTTATAGAATAATGTTCTATCATTTACAAAAGTGAATGATCTAACCAGAAATGATATAAGTCAATAGCGTTTTTCATTTGTTTAGTTTCGGGCATTTTTTTTCTGAAAAAAATGGCTTGGGCTATATTTTGAATAGGACTCAAATGCGCATGAATATTCAGGTAGGGGGGAATGAAATATAAACACAAAAAAATCCACTTTTTTGGCTGAGTTGCTAATCTACATATTTACCAAAAAATCAATTTATGCAGATGATTGTGCTCTTTGGGTTTCTGGACAACATATAGAAGAATGTATAAACTTGCTCCAGCACTCCATACAAACCTTTCCAGCCTGTTCTGAACACTGGGGGTTGAACTTTTCAAAAGAAATATCCAAATACTTAATCTTTAGTAAAAGACCTATCCACATGCATCCTCTCCTAACTCTATATGGATAAAAAATTGAGAGAGCCTTTACTCATAGATTTCTTGGCCTTATTTGGGACTGTAGCCTCCCCTGGGGCTCACATATCACATATATCAAAAATCAGTGTTCAAGTGGCATGAATATCATGAAACTTTTTTCATGTAAAACTCAAGGGGCCAACAGGAAAAGCCTTATCCATCTGTACACATCTCTTGTATGATCTATAATGGACTATGGTTCATTTCTCTTTGATACAGCAGCTAAGACTCATCTTCAAAAATGTGATAGTGGCCATGCTGACGGGATCCAGCGCTCCTTCCTTTAAAACACTTGTATTTCCTCGCTTTTCATACCTCTCCCACAACTTTCTCTGGTCAGCCTCTAATTTCACAGGGTAGATGCTGACCTTCTTCTCAAGCCAACCGTCCCAGATCGGGGAAAGGGGGGACAATGTTCCCTAACCTCTGAGCTCCAGTTTGGCTCTGGGTTCATTCCCCGCCATCCTCTCCAAAAAAGAAAAAGACTAAGAAGACTTGGGGCTCCTCTCCATCCGCGGGGGCTATGGGGACGGATGGGTCTGCTGCCACTTTGGCAAGCGACCAAGCCAAGATAAGCACATCCGGCCCTTCTGCCCCCCTGGTTGCGGAGCCCCTGACTAAGACTAAAAGTGCACAGGGTGGAGCCTCGATGACCTCGGGGCCCCTCATTCAGAGGTTACCTGGCATTTTCGAGCCCGCTGGCTTCAAATGCTTCCTCGTTATTCACTCCACTGATGGCACCATGTTGGCCAAGGGCAACATGATCCATCAGAGGAGAGGATTAGCTAGTGCAATTGGTAGAGAGCCGAAGGTGACCCGTTTCTCGGACGGGAGCCTTCTGGAGAATGCGGTGAATCCCGCCGAGGCGGCCAAGATAAATGCTCTTCGGACACTTGATGGCACCCCGGTGAGTGTGACGCCGTACTCTACCATGAACTTTGTGAAAGGAGTAGTTTATGCGTGGGAACTCGTTGACTACTCCATTGAGGACATCACCCTAGAGCTGGCCGACCATGGGGCGGTCAAGGTTGAATGTGTGATGAGAAAACAGGGAGAGGCCTCAAGACCCACCCCTACACTCTTTGTCACGTTCGACTGTGACAAGCTCCCTGAGTCGGTGCATGAAGGCATTCATGCCACTGCTGCGGCGCTGCTATTACTGTCACTGCTTCGGCCATACGAATCGTTCTTGTAGACGTGCAAAGTTGGGGTCACCCGAAGTCTGTGTAAATTGCTCCAAGGTCGCACACGATAAGTCCAAATCGTGTGTGGCCAAGTGTGTCAATTGTGGAGAGCCGCACCCCGCTTCTTCGAAGCAATGTGGTGCATATCTCCTTGAGAAAGAAATCCTGGCCATTCAGGCCCAGGATCGACTCTCATTCCGCGAGGCTAAGGACTTGGTCCTGGCGCATGCGGCTCTGCCTGGGACATCATATGCCTAAATAGTTAGAAAGGCACCCTCTGCTCCTGGCCCATCCAGGCCAATGAACACGGTTGTTTCTGTGCCCATTTGGAGCCCTTCTGCACGCTCTACTCAACCCAGGCGCTCCCCTGGTAAAGCTGGCGGCAAAAAGGGTTCACACCCAGCCCCGGCTAAAACCAGGGCTCTCCCTCTTCCCCCAGCGTGCCTGTTTCCTGTAAGGTGAAACGGCCACTCGCCTCCACCGAGTCTTTAGACTCACAGGAGGCAACACCCCTGAAGATGGTCGCTAGGACATCTTCCGGGGTTCCTAAAGCTGTCCCCCGAAAGGAGGACAGCCACAAAGGAGCTTTGGCGAATGGCTCAGAGACAGTGGTTCCTCAAAAAGAGGGGCCCCCCCCCCGCCTCTGAAGCCGCAACGCCCGCCTAAGGTTTCGAAGCGGAGGGAGGAAAAGACTCGCATGGCGAGCCCAACCTCCCCCAATAAGTCCTTGAAGGTGACAGCGCCTTCAGAGCTTTGTCCGGCCAACAGCGCCCAGGAAGCATACCGCCATTTCCATCATGAGGGTCTTCAGTTCGAGGAGGGCCCCCGTGTCTCCTCCGAACAAGGCCTGGAGGGCATATTCCTTCATTGGAATTGCCGTGGACTCCGGGCCAACTGGGAGGAGCTGCGGAGGCTTGTCTCATCCCGTTCCCCGTTAGCTATCTTTTTGCAGGAGACCATGCTAAGCGCATGCCCCCTGCCCACCCTCCCGGGGTATAAGGGTCTTGCGACCCCACTACCGCGGGATGGCCGGGCTGTGGGATGCACGGTTTACACCCGGCATGATGTCTCCATACCCTCCCCATAAGTTATACGAGTTACCACCATCAAATATCAGTTTCCATCTCGAGCTAACCCAATATCTTATAAACTTAACACCCTTCTGTATGTATAACCAGCTTTTCTCTGAATTAATATAATCCCTCCCACAACCCATCACCTTAATTTACACTGATGGGTCTAAAGACATTGATGGAAACACAGGAATCCTGTTTAACACCGGATTACTTATATATGTTACCCCACAACAGCTCAGTTTTTACAGCAGAATTATATGCTATATATCGTGGAGCAATCCTAGCTGCAGAGCAACATAAAGAAAACACCTCTATTTGTTCTGATTTCCTGGCATCTTAGCAATTTAATCAAATGGTAATCACTTTTTACTCAGACGAATATACAAAATTATAACTGAAATCCCATATGCCAAATTTTTCTTAATCTGGATCCCAGGACACATGGATATCCCAGGCAATGAACAAACAGGCAGACAAGATCGCCAAATCAGCCAATCTATATGGGTATCTTATAAATATTCCTAAATCTAAGAATGAAATCTTACGATCCCTGATGCCACATTTTCAAGCAAAATGGTCACACCACCTTAGAAATGTACCCCCAACTTACTGGCATATAATCCAAAATCTTTCCACTGACATTCACCATCTGGAAAACCGCAAAGAAGAAGTCATCCTCACCCGATTGAGACTTAATGTTAGCTTAATCTCCCAGAAACACATCTTTACAGGTGACCCTCCTCCAATCTGTGATGATTGTAACAAAAACATGACTCTACCCCATCTAATTTTTTAATGCACAAAATTCAGCAGGGCAAAGAACCTCTCTCACATGTCATGCCAACAAAAAAGGACTAACCCTGTCCAGAGAGATATTCTTTATGAAAGATTTCCCTCTCGCAATTATTTTTGAATTCCTTAAATTATCAGGTCTCTACCACAAAATTTGAACAGGTTTGAACCTTAATCTAACTTGTTTAAACGTTATTCTCTGTTTTTGTTTCTGTTTTTAGTATATACATACATGAGTGCTACACCTCACCCTATCTTTACTAACATGGCTCTCCCCTCTTTTCTTTCTTTAAGTGTTGTAGAGTGGAGCCCTACAACTGAAGTCCCCCCTTTCTTGTTCCTCTCCTTTCAACATAATCTTTGGCCTCCTGAGCAATATATATATATATATGATTTTTGATTATTATATATATATATATATATATATATGAATGTACGTACCTATATTTATAAGTATGTATTATTTATTTTTTTTATACTAAGAAGAAAACAAAACAAAGAAACACAAAAAAACAAACCTTTAAATAGAACTTGCTATTGGGTGTTGATGACTACAAGCAGTTTTAGCACCTTGTACAAAAAAAAGAAATAATAATAATAATATAAAAACAAAAGAAGCTTGGCCCTACACAGCCAGCTAGAACCAGGAACCAAAGGGTAAACCACACACAGATCCAAACCCAGGGAAGTGAATAGTCACTCTTCCCAATGTATGTGGTGTTGATTTAAGCAGTGATGACAATATAAGATGTGACTGCTGCACAAAATGGTTCCATGCAAAATGCCAGAACCTATCTTCTGGTGACCTAGAGTTCTTTGCCAAAGAGTCTAGGTTTGTTTGGAATGCTTGAGACTGCAGTGATGGACAGAGGGGCCAAAGTAAACATACTTGAAAAGAAAATCAAATTCAAAGAGGCTGTCCGGGAGCAGATAAATGAATTTAAGAGAGACTAAGAAGAACGAGCCTTCAAGAAGCCTAACTTAATTCTCCAAGGGGTTAAAGAACCAGTGGGCACAAGCGATGCCGAAAAATATGAGGCAGACCAGAAGACAGTGAAGAAGATCGCCAAAACCATTGCAGTCACAGAAAGAATTGAAAGACCGAGGAAGAAACAGGGAGCCAGGAGAGACACCCCTAGGCTACTCAAAGTGGTATTTAAACGAGGGGACCAAATAGAACATCCTCAAAGCAAGCTCCAACCTCAAAAACACGCAAGACCAGATCCCGAAAGATATAAAAATCCTACCCGACAGAGCCCTCAAGGAAAGGAAAGCCCATACCGACCTGGCTAAACTCAAAGATATAAAAATTAAAGAAGAATGGAAAGTCGACAGGGAGAAGTGGGTAATACGGCACGGGAGGCTGATACGAGAAAATCAGATAGTGATACTTCAAAGAGGAGGGTACTAACCCATCTGAAGTGTATGTACACCAACATAGACGGTATAAATAGTAGTAATAAGAGAGACCAAATATCCTTATTTGTGGAAATAGAAGAACCATATATTATTTTTATAACAGAGAGCAAGTTAAGTGCAAATGATGTGTCAGCCAACTACTTCAACATTGATAAGTACAACATTTTGAGGAAAGACAGAGACAATGGGAGGTGGAGTCGCAGTCTTGGTTCACAGGTCTCTTGTGGCCAAAAAATTAGAAAATGATGCTTGGATGGATGTTGAAGCACTGGCCATTGCTGTACATATGGGCAACAACAAAGTAATTTTAGGATGTATATACAGATCCTCAGGGTCAACTATATTGTAAGGAACGCAGTTTCAGAAATGTGCAATTATGTTGCCAATCAAGTGTTGCTGTGTGGAGACTTCAACTTTAGGGAAATCAGGTAGATGGATCATACTGTATCTGGAGGACCTGAGAGTGAGCAGACCAAGTTCTACGACACCTGCCAGGACTCCTATCTCTATCAGCACATTGATCAGTTTACTCAAGCCTGTGCAAGTAATGACCCATCACTTCTTGATCTCATTTTGATAAAGAGTGAACTGGAAATTGAGGACATCCAGTATAGAGTTCCTATAGGATCCATCGACCATGTGGTCTTACTCTTCAATTTTGGATAGAGAATGGTGCAGCAATAGATGAAGCTACAGACAACAAGCTTAACTACTTCAAAGGGGACTACCAGGCCATGAACCAGCTTTTCAACCGGACAAACTAGGACACCTGCCTGTGGGGCAAATCTGTGCAAGAAATGTGGAACACCTTCACTAGCAAATACAATGAGGCCGTCTCACAGTATGTCCCAAGGCAGCTGGTTTACCAACACGGGGGAAAGAAAAAACCCCAAATGGATGACCTCTCAACTCATGAAGAAAATTGAGGACAAAGGCAGAGCATGGATGAACTATAAGAGGAGAAAGACAAGGTGCAGTTACCAGACCTACTGCAACAAAAGAAACCTCTGCACAACAGCAGTGAGAGTGGCTACCAGCAACCTGTAATACTTCTTTGTATCATTTTAATAGTGTCCTAGGAGTAATATTTTGATGGCGGAGAGAGAGTAGCACGCTTTATAAAGTCAAAAAATCAAATCAATTCTGCAACTCAAGAATTCTTCCATGGCAAATCTTGAAATACTATGACACAGCCTAATTTATGCTCACACATTGTTTTTAATATTAATTTTTATTTTCCAAACACTGATGTAGAAGTTTTGGGGTAGTATTTACTTCAAAGTACATCAATAGACATGTTTAAAAATAAATTAGACAAGCATCTATTTATTAAAGCACACAATATTATTATTGGCAACCTCCTGTCTCGGAAGACAATGGAGAATGCACCATGGAAGTCAGTCTGTGGTGGCTGTCACTGTACAGTCCAATCCTTGAATGACAGGTCCTGTTGCAGTTGCTGCATGTGAAGACGATGTCATCCGAGGGTGTTGACTCTGCTCTCTGTCATCTGCACGCTCTTCCTTTTTACTTACATCTCCTCTCTCTGTTCTCTTGTCTTGATGGCTAACTTGGCACGTTTCCAGCTGCTGTGGTCTGCAGCCACCGCTTCAAAGCTTACTGGTGCAATGCCACCCGCTTTGAGGTCCTGCTTGCACACGTCTTTGTAGCGGAGTATGGGCATCCCTAAGGGGCTGGAGCCAGTGCAAGCTCACCATACAGAATGTCTTTGGGTAGTCTACCATCCTGCATGTGACTAACATGGCCAAGCGAGCACAGGTGTCTGTTAGTGAGCAGGGCCAGACATGCTATGGGTTCCTGTCCTTGTTAGGGATGTGATTCTGCCATGAAATGCGGAAAATCCTTCTGTAGGTAAAAGGTTTTGAGCCTGTGTTCTTGGCGGGCGTATAAAGTCCATCTCTCACTTCGGCAGAGCAGTGTGCTCAGCACGCATGCTTGATACACTTGTAGGTATCTTTATCTTGATGTTAAGCATGGAGTTTTCCCACACTCTCATTGACAGGTGTGCCATTGCTGCAGCTGCCTTGCCAATTCTTGAATTCAGCTTGGTGTCCAATATTATAAGCAATGATTAACTAGCTTCTTGCTTTCTTCTCTAAAGGTCGTCCTCCAAAATAACTCCTTATCTTACCCTGCTCACTTTTTCCACAACTAGATTTGATCTAAGTGTCTTTCTAGTCTTGATTCAATAATTATCATGTCATTTAAACTTATATTGCAGATTAATGCTCATTATTAAAATTTGGAACTTAGCAAGTTACTCCAAAAGGTGCAGGTGAGATGGGAAGAAAAGTTGTCCTTGCAACCTGCTGCCTTAAACAATGGGCATTAGATTTTCAAGGAAACTATGAGCGAATAGTTGAATCTATACAACAGGCAAAGTCATTAGGAGCTACATATCGAACTGGACCAGAGCTTGAAATTACGTGAGTTAAAAAGCTGCTTGTGTGGATTATAACTATTCAATGTTTTTAGTTTAATCATTCTTCACACTAAGAAGCTAAGCAGCAGCTGTAAAAAAAATGTATTTAGATAGTTTTTAAAAGATATTTTGGTAATTAATTGCAAAGTTGGAATTTTTTAACCATTTGTAAGGTTTTGAATGCTCTCCTGAACTCACTAGATCTATTCCTCTACTTCATAGAGCAGACAAAACCAGACTATCTTCTTGTTCTCATCCTTCTGCAAAAATTAACTGGTACTCTCAAACTTACTTATTCTCTAGAACCCCCCCCCCTTCTATTTGCATATGCATCATTGACACTCATCAATCCCCTGGTATAAAAAATCTCACTTCTGTATTTCCTCCTTCCTATGACAAGCCTTGATTGGTGATACCCTTGTTTCTGGATGCAATCCTCTGGATGTAGTTTTCCTGGGAGTTTGGGTGCCTTAAAAAAGAAGTTGTTTGACTTGGATGACCTATGATAGGCCTTGTGGCTTTTGTCATCTGTTATATTATATTTTGGGGGACTTTGATTTTGTCTTCCCCTGGTGATGGTGCTTTTTGTGGGTGGGTTTTGAAGGAGGCGGATGACCTTTGATAGGCCCTTGTGGCTTTTGTCATCCGTGTAATTATGTTATGACTTATCAAATGTACTGGTAGCACTTGTCTACCTCTTGATATCCACATCTTTCTTATCTTGATACAGTGACTATCAATTGTAAGTAGCTGTCTTTCTGATTACCACTAGAATTTAAAAATAATTTAATAAAAGACCTTACCAAAGATTTTAAAATATTTAAGTATTAAAATCTTAGAAACCAGTTATATTGGGTTGAGGAATAAGTTCTTGTGTTTTTTTTAATGTTGTGTTGATTTAAGTTTTGTTGACATGATTTGTGCACATATTAAGAAACAATAATAAATAATGAGAGCAAAATTTGCAAAGGTTAGGCTATATCTCTTAACTACGTAGACTATTAGGCTTTTGCTTAGGCTATGTCTTGAAGTTGAGTAATAGGTCATTGCGGTTTATTTAAAAGTTGTGTTAATTTAATTTTTGTTCTATACCCTCAAAATGGAAGGTCAAGTTGAAAGAAAGGCGCATTTTTGACACTTGTTATTTATTTTCAATTGAAGACGGGGACATTGCAAACACAGCCAAAGCTCGTCGCAATATTTGTGCTGTGTACGGAGAAAGATCTTTATCACAAAGGACATCTCAATGGTGGTTTTCACATTTTAAAAACGGTCATTTCAATCTTAATGACGAAGAATGTTCTGGTCGCCCCATTAAGTTGGATGAAGATCGATTGAACGACCTTCTTCATGAAAATCCTCATCAATCGACTAGAGAATTGGCGTGTGATCAGAAAACTGTAGCGAATCACCTTCATTCGATGGGAAAAATTAAAAAACTCAGTGCATAGGATCCGCACGCTTTGAGCAAAAGCAACAAACTTCAACGCTCGACGATTGCTGCAAGTTCGCTTTCTCGTCACAAGGCTACTCGTGGATATAAGGACAGATTTCTTTACTGCATCATCACTGGCGGTGAAAAGTGGTGTGTTTATTTCAACATGAACCATCAAAAACAATGACTTAGCCCCAATAAAAAAAACACTTCCCGCGATTAAAGCAAGGACTTCATCCACAAAAAACAATGCTGTGTGTGTGGTGGGATTGTGAAGGCATCATTCTTTATGAGCTCCTTGCGGACAACAAGATTGTCAATGCAGAACTCTACATTCAATAAATGTATTGACTCACCGAAGTTATTCGTGAAAAGCAACCTCATCGATGTTATGGAGTCCTTCTGCAACATGACAATGCTCATCCTCACATTGCCAATATGACAAAAGACGCCATCCAAACACTTAATTGGGAAATCCTGCCGCATCCTCCATATTTGCCAGACTTGGCTCCATTGGATTTCCATCTGTTTTGATCGCTCTCCAACAATTTAAGTGTCATTTCGTTCAATACTGATGTGGAATTAAGAACCTGGTTAGATGAATTCTTCCAGTCAAAATCCAGAGATTTTTATTGCAGAAGCATCAAAAAACTAGTTGAATGTTGGGAAGAAGTCGTAAATAATAACAGAGAATACATTATTGATTAAATTGCATATTGTTATCAATTAAAAATTAAGTTTTTCTAAAATTGTTAATGGTAATGAATAAATTTGATAAAACCGCAAGAACTTATTCCTCAACCCATTACTTTTTATAAATTATATATACCTATATAAATAAAGTCCATGCCTACACACCAACTGTTTTGTTTAGAACCGGCCTGTTGTCTGTGCCAACAAGCATCCACATGGCTACTGGAAACCAGACTTTTGGTGCCTTTCTCAGGTTTCTGACCCCTTTGCCAATGAAAACCAGTTATTGGAACATTCACAGATGGAGTCATCTCTGTTTTTGTCCTAACAATTTCTTTATTTCTAAAAACAATCCACTCCCCCCTTCATCCATACCTATTGAGTAAAATGAGTAAAGTGAAAACCTGTAGCGGCTCCCCCCTTACCACCCTCAACAATAGAGGAGATTCACTTCTATCCCTTAGGAGCCACCCCCAGGTAGCTCTGCCTCTTCTAAGGAGGTACACTGCTTCCTCCCCCTCCCATTCTGTCTAAGTCTCTTAGCGGAGAGTGTGTTTGCCCTTCTCCAAAAGATACTGGTTCAGGGGCTTCCTATTACTCCTGTGTGCAGAGTTTCCTTCGGGTGACTATAGTCTAATGGCAGGACCTCGCCAAAGGTTCTCTTAGCAGAGAGGGCGCTTCCCCCACGCCACTTGTAACAGATTTGGGGATTTCCCCCTTCCTTTTGGAGAGTTGCCTCCATTTGCGGCGGATCCCCCTTTGTTTTCTCAGGGGCCCTCCAAAACATGTCAATTTGAGATTTGTTACATTAATGGGAGCTGTCGTAGAATGACCCTTGGTTTTGATCACTATACTCTTTGACACCCTTTTAGTATCGGTATGCTTTAAGGGGCGTGAGTTACTTCTCTGATGAAGTAGGCTTTGTTCTAAGAGTGCTATTCAGTGGTTTTGTTCTTAAGGAAGAGCTATTTTTCAACACATAAGGATAAGAGGAAACACCAGAATCTACCAAAATAAACATGTATTTTAAACGAAACACTTAACTATTACAAATCAACAGTGAACACATTTCTATCTTTGGCATAAAAGATCTTTCAATGACAAAAGGTAAACAAATAGGCTTCCCGTAAACATACCAATTGCCGATTAGTATTTTTTTTGATCGCGGCTTTATTTGATTAGCATTAAACATTAAATTAACGTACTCTCGTCTACAAACACATATGACCTAGGTTCACAAACAATGGTTTCTACTCTCCTTTAAAACTTGGGATGTACTAAACTTCTATTATCGCAATGTTTACTAACATTTGTGTGGATCGGAGGATGATAAAAGGACTAATAGGTGATTTAGATACTACCAAGGCCTCCGGCCCTGATAATATTCATTCTAGGATACTTGAAGAAGGGGTGGAAAGTATCTCAATAGCTCTGGACAAGTTATATACTAGGTCATTGGAATATGGAGAAATACCCGATGATTGGAGGAGAGCGAATGTAGTCCCCATTTTCAAGAAGGGTAGTGGAGAGGATCCAAATAACTTTGGACCGGTTAGCCTAACTCCTGTAGTCTGTAAAATTCTTGAGAAAATAGTTAAAAAA
The DNA here is from genome assembly GCA_963969495.1 of Ceratothoa steindachneri. Classification (NCBI taxonomy): domain Eukaryota; kingdom Metazoa; phylum Arthropoda; class Malacostraca; order Isopoda; family Cymothoidae; genus Ceratothoa; species Ceratothoa steindachneri. The sequence goes on along the minus strand of OZ018322.1, from coordinate 131,004,047 downwards.
GGGATTTGCCAACATCTAGAGAGGGAGGGGTTAATCAGCGATGCTCAGCGTGGGTTTGGATCAGGTAGATCATGTTTGACTAACTTACTAGACTTTCTGGAGTTTGTAACAGATCAAGTAGATAAGGGAGAGAATGTAGATATAATTTACTTAGATTTTAGTAAAGCATTTGATAAGGTACCACACAGGAGACTAGTTCATAAATTAAAAATGATTGGGATATGTGGGGGTGTTTCAAATTGGATAGCTGAGTGGCTGAAAGACAGGAAGCAAAGGGTGGTGCTAGATGGTGTAAAGTCGGAGTGGAGGGATGTTATCAGTGGGGTTCCTCAGGGATCAGTTCTCGGTCCATTATTATTTGTCATCTATATAAACGATCTTGGGGAGGCAGTTAATAATAAAGTGTCAGTTTTTGCGGATGATACCAAATTGGCAGCTGTAGTTAAAGATATTGATGATAATTTTAAAGTGCAGGGGGACTTAAATAAATTGTTATCCTGGGCACATAAGTGGCAAATGACTTTCAACCTTGATAAGTGCAAAGTTATTAACATGGGAGAGGATAATGGAGAGTTTAACTATGAAATGGATGGGCATTGGCTGAGCTCAGTGGAGGATGAGAAAGATCTAGGAGTGGTAATGGATAAGTCATTAAGGTTTTCTGAGCAGTGTATTGAAGCAAGAAATAGAGCAAATAGAGTGCTGGGTTTTATTAAGAGAAATGTCAGTTGCAAAAGTAAGGAGTTTATTCTTAAACTCTATAACTCTTGTGTTGGGCCACATCTAGAGTGCTGTATACAGGCATGGTCCCCACATTTTAGACACGATATTGACCTTCTTGAGTCAGTGCAACGGAGGGCAGCAAAGATTGTTCCTTCCCTGAGGCACCTTGAATATGAAGATAGACTGAGGGTATTGAATGTGTTCTCGTTCGAAAGGAGGTGTGTGAGAGGGGATATGATTGAGCTGTTTAAAATTTTTTCCGGGATAGATAAATTGGATGTTAGCAAGTTTTTTGAGTTAGATGATGGAAATCGGACTAGAGGTCACCACTTGAAAATTAAAAAGCAAGGGTGTAGGTTGGATTTAAGAAAATATTTTTTCACCAATAGAGTGGTAGACTTCTGGAACAAATTGCCGCAGAGGGTAGTAGGTAGTCCAAATCTAAATGTATTTAAGAGTAGGTTGGATGAGTTTATGGGAAGGGAAGGTTGTGATGGTTCCTAAGTTTTGTATATATCTATAGCTGCATGATTTAGTTCTTGACAAGCCTTGATTGGTGATACCCTTGTTTCTGGATGCAATCCTCTGGATGTAGTTTTCCTGGGAGTTTGGGTGCCTTGAAAAAGACGCCGCTTGACTCGGATGACCTATGATGAGCCCTTGTGGCTTTTGTCATCCGTTATATTATATTGTGGGGGACTTTGATTTTGTCTTCCCCTGGTGATGGTGCTTTTTGTGGGTGGGTTTTGACGGAGGCGGATGACCTTTGATAGGCCCTTGTGGCTTTTGTCATCCGTGTAATTATGTTATGTTATGTTATGTTATGTTAGATATAAATGTTATTTTTAACTTACAGGTAGGTATTCAGGGATTGCCGGATGTCACTGGAGGACTTATCTCTCGCTTTGCAGTGTTGTGGCTGCTGGTTGACTTTTAGTGGAGGGATTGCTTGTCGCCTGTGACGGGGGCTGATTCTTCAACGTAATTAAAGAACGGGAGCTCGTTGGGGCTTGGTTCTTCTCCTCTCACTCTTACGGAGCTTGAGATGTGAGAGTCGCTCGAGTGTGAGCGGCTTTGCTTTTCTTCAGTCGGACTTCTTTGCAGACTGAAAAGGCTTCTTCGGTATGGCACCGATATAAAGCTTGACTATTTAGGTTAATACGGCCCTGAAAGGGGGGATCGATTTTCTCAATCTGATCCTCTCGTTTCTCACTGAAATAGTCTTGTATGGCTGAAGGATCGATCTTCACGAACTAACCCTTCTTCTGGCGTATCGACTTCTAATCTTCTTGTCTGGCTGAAAGATCGATCTTCACGAACTAATCTTTCTTCTGGCGAATCGACTACTAATAATCTTCTTGTCTGGCCGATGGATCGATCTTCACGAACTAATCCTCCTCTGGCGTATCGACTTCTGATAATCTCCTTGTCTTTCTTTGCGGGGCTTATTTATAGGCGGATTGCCGCCCCATCTAAAGGGGGAAGTGACCAGGCCACAGAGGCAAAGGGGGGGGGGGGAATGGTCAGTTAGCATCTGGGGAGAGCGAGAATTCCTGAGGTGGCACTGGGGTGCCCAAGTCAGCTCGCAAATTAGAGGCTCGTAACCGTACCGCTCCTGGCGTGCCTTCTGACTCGCACCGCTTTTTTTTCCATAACCACGGGTTTATGGGTCTCGTAGGTAATTGGATCGTTAGAGCGTCCGTTTAAGGACCTTAGGTGGTCGCCTTAAAACAGATGTTAGCTCCAACTGCCCACAGCGGTGGGGAGATCACACATGGTAAGCAGTTTCGCCGGCTACCTTTCCCACGCTTCTCCTCATGAGGAGGGGGGGGGCTTTAATGTACCTATACTCCTCCAGGATGCTTAATGTAGCCATTTCTCCACAGGAGCTAATATGCACACTCCCCTTCTCTTCCCAATGCAGGTTGGCATGCCAACCAAGTGATGATGGGCCATAGGTCCTTTGAGTCCTCCAGTCAGTATACCTGACACCTTGTGTGGGGGGGAGATTTGCCAGTTGGAGGCACGTCCTGAGCATTAGCTGAAGATGATGCATTTCTTTGATGTGAACCTTCTGAGATTACCAAGAATAGTGCCCTTCGGACACTCAATGGCTCACCGGTGAGTGTGGCGCTACTCTCTACCATAAACTTGTGGACTATGCCTTAGAAGACCTGGCTGACCAAGGACTCATCAAAGTTGAATATGTGATGAGAAAACAGGGAAGGTTCTCAAGACTCTCCCCCTACACTCGTGCAACTATGAATGGCTCTCTGAGTCTGTGTGTGCTAGTTGTTATTGCTACCACATGCAGGCATTCGTCCAACTGCTGCGGAGGTACTAAGTACTATTATGACTTATCCATACAAATTGCCCTTGTAGACTTTCAAATTTGGGTTTATATGTAATCTGTGTAAGTTGTCCAAAGCTATACATAAGTACCCTGAAGTTTGTGAAAAGATTGGTTTATGCAAGGGAATTCATGGTCTACTACTTAGAAGCCATCACCTTATAGCTGGCCGATCATGGGTGGTCAAGGTTGAATGTGTGATGAGAAAACAGGAAGGGGCCTCGAAACCCACCCTTCCATTCATCATGTTTGACTGTGACAAACTTCCTGAGTTGTTGATGCATGCTTATTGGTATCATTACTACTTGATGGCATTCATTCCATTGCTTCGGCCATACAAATCACTTGTATATATGTGCAGTTTACCCAAAGTGTGTGTAACTTGCTCCAAGGGTGTACATGATAAATCCCTATTGTTTTAGCCATGCATGTCATTTGGAGAGAGCTGCACCCTTCTTTGAAGCAATGTGGTGCATCTCCTGGAAAAAGAAATCCTAGCTATTCAAACTTCGGATTGTCTCTCATTTTGCGATGCTAAGGACTTTGGCCTGGTGCATCTGGTGCTGTCTGGGAGGCCTTATGCCAGAATTTGGAGAAGAAAAATTAGCCTCACCTCCTTGCTCCTCCAGGTCTACTAGTACAGTCATTTCAGCGCTCATTCAAAAGCCTTCTCTGAGTTCTACCCGCCTCCCCTAGGGGGTGCTCCATTAGTACAGTTGGTGGCGCAAAGAATTTACACCCATCCTCGGTTAAAACCAGGGCTCATCCCCCCCCCCCTCTCTCCCAAAGCCTGAGCATTTCGTGTAGGGTGAAATCGCCCAGGACCTTCACCAAGTCATTAGGCTCACGGAACAACACCCCTGAAGGTGGTTGTAAAGTCATCTACTGGGGTTCCTAAAGCTGCCTCCTGATAGGAGGACATCACCAAAGGCCCTTCAGCTCCTATGCCCCCACACAAGGCTGGACTAGATGGGGTCATTGTGACACCTCCCATCTTTATTTCTGAGTTTTTGCAAGAGATTCAATTTCATGTATGGGTGGGGTGGCCCTCTCCTGCCCAATGGAGCAGGAAGAGGGGGGTCCTACAGGGAAGTGTCCTCAGTGTCACACTCTTTGCTCTGAGCATCAACAGTATCACCTCAGTGCTGCCGGAAGATGTTCTCACTACACTACAATGATGACCTTTCAATCTCTTTTGGTGCATTGACTTCCTCAGGCATTGAACCGCATCTTTGCTATGCCAAAGCCCACAGGTTTCTTTTACCTTGATCAAAACTAAGGCTATGCACCTCTGCCACCATCCATAACCTCACCCTGACCGTGACTTTTTCATAACATGGTTTGCCTCAAAGTGGTGGATTTGCATTGTTTCCCCAGTCTGGTTTTTGACCTGCGCCTCACCTGGGGGGATCTTAAGGTCTCTTTTACCCTTTCTGTGGACATTGTGACATTGAACACTTGGGATGCTTTTTCACCTACAGTATCTGCGGTAAGTGGAACGCACTTCCAGTGGAAGTTGTCAACAGTGAATCTATTGACCAGTTCAAGTCAAGACTAGACAAAGTCTTGAAAAGTGGCCGTTTAGGGATGCAAAACAATTGAGCAGCCATGTGCCCGCTCAATTGCTTGTCCAAAGGTACCCTCTTTGAATGGACCGTAAGGTCTCCTAGGGTACCTTCTTTCCTTGTTGTTACTCCTTGTTGTTACTCTCTTAATTAAAAGCTTGACTAAGGATGCCAGTTTTGTGCTTCCATAGCTGGGCCTGTACTGCGGAAGGTAGGCTTGATCCACCACACTGGTCTCTGCCTTGCAACCAGTGCCTTCCCCACCTCCCCCTATTGATAGTCTAGTTGTCAATGCTCTTGATATGTCACTCTCTCTGGATTGTACATGGTGCATTATGTGCTTGAGCCCCATGCCTCCCTCATTTGCCACTGGCTCTCACTGCATCCAAGCCGGGTCTTGATGGTCCCTATGCTGCCGAGAGACTCCATTCATACCCTAAGCTCTTTGGGTTTATGGCTTGAAAACTCTGAGAGCTTTGTGTAGCTCTTGGGCCATTGGTGCCTCTTGGGCCATTGGTGCCTCTAGTTCTATACAGGATGCCACCCTTGGGGGGTAGTACCATTGGCTAGTTGTTGCCACGCCTCTGCTCCCAAAGCTTCCACCTCGCCCTGAATGATGCGTTCTACCTTTTTGGAGCACATTTTGTGTCACTGGATCCACACCAGTGTGCATATATGGCTCCAAGTTGCAGGAGTTAATCTGCTTCCATGCTGTATCCCCTTTGTTTGAAGGCATTGTCTGTCTTCACAGCCAAACTGGTTGCAATACACCATCCAGTATGGGAGATAATGTGTTGTGTCCAGTTTGGAGACAGGTGGTATTCATAACGCCAGAGCTAGGTGAGGTTGAGATTATCTTCTGAGTTCATGGACTTGTGGGGAATAAGGATGCCAAAGAGTCCACAAGGACTGAGAGACCAGACCAGAGTTTCGCTCTTCCTCACACATGACATGGCATAAATCAGGGCAACCCTCAGTGCTGTCTGCAACTGTTCCCATGACTTTCTGCCTAATGCTGTGACTGCTTCAGGTCACTTTCTCTCATCTTTGAATTGGGCACACTAGTGTGACTCGCTTCCTTTTGATGGAGTGCTCCCCTGCACCCTACTCCAATGACAGCATTGTATTCCAGACTGATCGGCACATTCTTGTTGAATGCCCCAGTCTGGGTGGTCTTTCTACACATTATTTTTCCTGGTACAAGGATGAGTGGGGTTGCTGCTGCTTGTCCCTTGCACTTGTGATAAGTTTGTGCACATAGACTTACGGACTATCTGACTCTTTTTTCAAGAGGCTGGCCTCCTCCATTTTATTTGACTCTGGTGTTGGTTGCATGCTCCTGGAATATGTTTTTTTGGCTAAGACTAAGCTAGTGAGGTACTCAAAGGAATCTTGTGCTACCCTCTAACTAGGTCATAATTATCCATACATGCATAACACAGCAAGCCATCTCCTTAGCACCATTCCACCAAACCCCCCCCTCCCCAAAGAAATTTGCTCCCATCTCACAAATGGATCACACTGCAAGCCTCCAGTATAATCACCACCCAAAACTAAACATACAAATACTACACTGCCCCCCTACTCTGCCTTCGAGCTCTCATTTTCTAGTGGATAGGGCATTGGACTCCAATCCCAGACACAAAAAACTCCAGCATATCTGAGGAACCTGGGAGATGCCCAGAGCTTGCCTATGGGTACAGGTAGCTCCTTAGACAGCTCATCATACACATAACCAAATCAGAACACCACTCTGCCTTCCATCTTCTATCATGCAGTGCCAGGTTGTGACATTTTTTTTTGTTTTATGAAGGGGTTGGAGGCCTCCTCCATCCATTAAAAAAAAAAAAAAATCAATTGTTGATAGTGTCTTGGGTTCCTGAGGGGAGCAGGTATCCCTTAAAATCTGTTTGCCTTTTTATGCTTGTTGTTTTGTTTTTGCCACAATTAAATTTTTTTTAAATGTTATTAATAGATTTATTTGCCTTTTGAGGCTGTCTCTTTAGGTTGTTGCCATCTTTACAAACCCAACATATCCACTCTTCCATCTCTAGACATAGGGAAGAGGTATACCCCCCTTAATGTGGACTGGCTGCCCCCCTTCCTCTTTCTGGGTTATATAGGTTTCTCTGCTCCTCTATGAAAACTACACCCTGCTGCCCCCAAGCTTGCAAGTGAATGTCCTCCTGATCTTTTAAGCTAATACCCTTATCTGGTTTGGGTCAGGGCTGCAGAGTCGGAAGGTATAAGGTCTGATTCCGACTCAAACTCCTAGAACCACTGACTATCCAACTCCGACTCCAAGTATTTGCAGGATTCAGATTCTGACTCCAAGTATTTCTAGGATTCAGACTCCAACTCGCAAGTATTTCTAGGACTCCGACTCCAAGTATTTGCAGGATTCAGACTACGACTCCTTAACATTATTTGTACTTAGCCAACTATTATTAATTTATTATTACATAAGGCATTCACTTAGAGGCCCATAGCCACGATAAAGGTGTTTCAACTCACGAATGAAATAGGTACAAGAAAGTATGGAATGTATATATATATAGAGAGAGAGGGTCATCTACCAGTAACCACCTTCGATGTACCCTCATTGTGAGAGCAGAAAAGTGGGAAATTGGTTCAACCAGTGGATGCAGCCTTCACTCCTCTTAAAGTGAAATTGAGGAAGACAAAAACAAAAGAATAGTAGGAAAGACCACCTCCTACAAAAAGTCCACCTACTTATAAACTAAGAGATGGCAAGAAGGTGGAAGCCAATGAAGGGCTAACTCTTTCTATGTACACAAAAACTAAGCTTAAAGTATTAAACATACAGGTGGATAGCCCTCAAAGCAGCCAGAGGTGCTCTAGAAAATAGATGAATAAATGTGATACTATCCTTTCTGCATGAGAACTGGGGACCTGCTAGAAGTTACTACAAAATTGAACATAATACGCACAGGAATAGAAGAGATTGTTATTATGCCCCCTTGGGGGAGGTTTGCATTTATCTATACTGTCAACAAGGATATACTTAGGGAGCCAAGGGACATCACTCCCATTAGATGCTTGTTACTGACAAACATCTCCCTGGGCACTACAAATTAAATACAGGAGGCTATTAAGTATAAATACATTTACATACAGTACTCATGTCTCTCAATAATAAAGTAATTTGTACCATAAAATATTAGTGTTACTTAATCAGAAAATCCCATTAATGATGATAGAAATTGCTGTAGATATATTGAAGTTTTATTAAATATATTTTGCTTTCATTTGATGCCTGAGTCAGGCAAGTTTAATAGTTATTTTATGAATGTTCTTCGATATTATTACCTACCTATATTTCAGTACCTAAATCATGGAATGGTATTAAGGAAATAAAACCATATTAAAACATCACCTTTATCCAATAAAAGAAAACAGCATTAATTTACCAAAACATAAAAGCAATCTTACTGGAATTAAAGTATAAATAATGTGTGTTATATAAGGTCACACCTAATTTTTTTTTTCAATGTCTCCATTATAAGAGTTCTGCAAGCTTTACATATAGCTAAATGAGGAATGTCGATGATAGCTAATTGATACCACACTTGTAGTTTTGTAGAACTTAATATAGTGTTAACAATCAGAAAAAATGTACCCCTGAGCTGCTTGCATGTACAACATATAAGAAATAGAAAAACATGTTGAAATATAATATTAGCTAATATAGTTTTTTATGTAATTTAGGAGTTGGAGTTTGACATATTCTTTCCAACTCCGACTCCACCCACAAACCTCCGACTCTGCAACCATGGTTTGGGCATCTCATCTATGATTGAAAAGGAAAGGATGGCTTAACTAACTGACCTGCCTATTCATTCCCTTAACTATGAAAGAAAAAATCCTTTCCCTTTTACTATTCTAAATTCTATTCAACCCCTTTTGTTTTTTTTCATTCCTATGGCATTGATACCCACCCTCATAAGTAACTATATAAAAATTGTAAATTTAAGTTTCTGTACTTCATGTTTTGCAGAGGTTACAGTTGCTATGATCATTACTATGAAAGCGACACATTCCTACACTCCTGGGAAAGTATTGCCAAGTTGCTTCAACATCCTGCTTGTGTTGATATAATAGTTGACGTTGGCTTGCCAATCCTTCATAAAAGTGTCGCCTACAATTGTCGTCTAATCTTTTTAAACAGGTATTTTTCTATGGTTTTGTTGATTTAAGTATGGTGGTTTGCTTCTCTGGACCCAAGGTTGCCAAGTAGGAGTCTCTTGGTGTCCTAGATGAACCTTTCGTATGTTTTCACTTAAGTTCACCACTTTCCTTGCAAACACTGAAATCTTTGGCCAAAAATCCATCGCTGTTTTGCCTTTTTTTTTAATTTGTTTTCTTTTAATGGCAGAATTTAAAAAATTTAAAAATACATTTTTTAAAACTATATCATCCTAAATAATTCAAACTTCAACATCTACCAGTTTTGTACAAAGCACCATTGATGATCTTCAATGCCACTAAAACTCCCTCCAACTCCAACCCCATTTGTCTTATAAAACACAGAGCCATCCATAATTTTATCCATGCCAAATGCGCTTCATAGTGATTTGGTCAATACCATCCACTTCCTCCTTAATCAGCCCTTTCTCTCTCGAAACACCCATTCATATAATCAACCCATCTATTATGCAGTCATCCAACCTTTCTCATACCCTAACACTCGCTCTTGTATATTCTCTTTACAAGTCTATTCCCATACCACCACAGAATGCTCATTCACACCTGTTTTCACACCATAAACATCTGTTGTTCCTCACTTTATCCACCTTTTGCACACCAAGTATCCCTCTCATCTTATAAAATTTACTCTCTTCTCACTTGAGGTTCATCCTTCTTCTTCCATCTGTCTCACTCCCATACAGCAAGGGTGGCACAAACTTAATCTCGTGCAGCTTTAATAATATAGTCTAATCATAGGCTTGCATTTTGGACTCATTCCTGTGGATGTAGTTTTTTATTATTGTATTTTACGATTGATTTGGATTTTGACGAGTTTTGTATGGTTCAAATTGTATATTGCATTTTGGACTCATTCCTGTGGATGTAGTTTTTTATTATTGTATATTACGATTGATTTTGATTTTGATGAGTTTTGATGATGATGCTCTTTGTTTTTGACACATTCCTGTGTATGGTTCGAATTGTATATTGTAGATGCATGGTCTGGCACAATCCTCTGGATTGTTTAAATTGTATATTGTAGATGAATGATCTGACACAATCCTATGGATGCATTTTGTGGGTGGGTTTTGACAGATGCGGATGACCTTTGATAGGTCCTTGTGGCTTTTGTCATCCGTGAAATTTGTTATTTGTTTTGTTTTTGTTATATGCACTTCTTTTTTACAACCATCAGAACAGATTCTAAAAGGAAAAATAATCATACAACTTCCTATCACATTACAGCCTTAGTATTCACTATTGCTCTAATCATCCAAGTTTTTACCCAGTGATATTTATTTAAGATTTTTCTCCTAACTGTATCTATACCACTGCCATAGGACAAAAAAGGAAAGAATGGTTGGGACTAGATTAGGTCACTGACCCTTATCCTTCCTACTCTACCTGATACACATCCCCAGTCAGTCCAGGCACTTACCCAATGTAAGGTTTCATTAGTCATTGCAAAAGAGGAAGGGTATAAGTAGTCTTTTCTTTTGGCTATTCACGTTATTTATCTTTCAATTATTTTTATTTTAATCAATTTTATCACTCTATTTTCACTCATTTTTTCATAAATGCCTTAAATGAATTGCCTACTTTGGTTTTGGACTTTAAAAAATAATAATGTCATTTAAGGTCTATACAAGAGTGAGATCTTTTTACCTTTTTTAAATATTTTCTCATCAAGATTCCAGGCGTTTTTTTACCTCATTCCGAAATTTGTCTTGCAGATTACTTGTATATTTTAAGATTAATTTTAGGATATATGAAATGATTAATTTCAGTTAATCAAATGTTTTCTTAAACTATTTCAGTTAATCAAATGTTTTCTTAAACTATTCCAGAAAAATATTGCTTATTCGTGCAAAACTACTTCTGGCTGATGATGGCAATTATCGCGAATCACGATGGTTCTCTCCTTGGCAAAAAGTAAACATTTAAGATTTTCTTCAAACTCATTTGCTCACTAGACAATGCATTCCTAGTGCTAGCTCACTTTCTAGCTATTTGTTCCACATTGCCCCTCGAAAGGTTTGAAGTTTGTACCTTTGCAATATTTTTCTGTGATTTTTTGTTGTTATTGTCTTTCCATTGTTGTTGTCTAACAAAGTGTATAGATCAGTGATAAAGCCCCTACCCATTTTTAGTTACATATACGTGACTCTATAAGTTACTATGTCGGTCAGATGGTAACCATTTAACTTTTTGATGAGTTTTGAAGGTCGTAAGGTCATAAGTCAGAATAATTGAGACCATGCGACGTAGGTCTGTTGACGTTGTTATTTAAAAGAGTCAACCTCCAGTAAATTGGTCTGTAGTTTAGAGTTGTAGTTTACCATTGTGTGGAGAATAATGGGTAGAAATTTGGAAAGAAAGAGTTCATCTAAGGTAGGTCAAGACCGACATGCCCTTCCCACACCTCTTGATCCAAAGACCTTTAATATATTTGTGGTATTTCATAAAAATGTGATTTCTTAACCCAAAGTCCCCACCCATTTCACACAAGACTTTTGGTTCTCTATTGTGAACATCAGGCTGGTTTTATTCTTACCCTCACTCCCCTACTTTACCGTAGCGAGATTAAATTCCAAAAGTATTGGTTGCAAAATTTAAATGTCAGATAAAGTAAAGCTTCTTCACTTCTATTTACAGGAGAAGCAAGTTGAAGATCATTACCTCCCGCGAATGATCAGGAAAATCAACGGCCAGTCAACTGTGCCAATTGGCAATGCACTCATAAGTACCCTCGACACTTGCATTGGATTTGAAATCTGTGAGGAGCTATGGAATCCTGACAGGTGCATTTGTCCTCTGGTTTAAACTGTATTAATCTCCTATAATTCCTAAACTTGTATTTAATAATAATGAAATGAGACAAGGAGATGGTGTGATTAAATCAGAAATAGGTATCGACAATTGGATTCAATCTGCCATTATGGTAAACTAGCTTCAAGCACTTTAGCAGAGTAGTTTGTAAACAATAAATATTCACCTCCTCAAAGCCTCCCCCCCCACTTTAGTAATTCATTTGGGAGAAGTGAAATGGGGAATAATGTCCTGCATGCATCATAATTGAACCATAGAACTACTGCATAATTTTATTTAGCATCCATCTTGTTACAGTTTTCTTGCTGCATTTGACCTTTTCCCCAAATCGCGGGCTATGGCTTATTTTACTCTTTTTCACATTTGTTTTGCATTTATTGAATTATTCATCTGGAGTGGGAGCGCTTCTCTTTATCCCAAGCTCGACTACTACTTACATCAATGGCACCTCAGCCTCACCAAGTAGAGACATTAATTTGTACGGGAGCAGAATTACTTTGCATTTGGTCGTCAGTTGCTCCATACTTTCCCAGTTCAAATTGACGACTCCTATGCTTTACCAACTCGTGGTTTTAGGTCTTATGCTAAATTATAGTACCCTCTGAGAAAGACCTGGGGGGAAAAAGTGTGTTAATGGGTGTCAAAAACCTGTACCCAAAACATCTATGTCAGTCAGAATAAAAAAATTAATAAATTTGGGGAAAAGAGTTGAGATAAACTAAGTTGCCTAACTACAGGGTGTGCCATGCGAAATTATCTTGACCTATTCCAAGACCATTTAATGCATTATGGGATTATTATACGAGTGAGCTGTTTCCTAGCCTAGTATCTCCACCCATATCACATATGAATTGGTCATATTAAGTCGTCTACTCTGACATACAGCTGACTCCACTACCAAGAAAGTCACCAGATGGATGCTTAAAAAACAAGGGGAGGGGGAAATCAAACCATCCTTATTTCCTCCATATTTCGCTGCTACAGATCCCAGCTCAGTTGGGTAGTTTTCTACTCGGTAGGTTTCATTGGTCATAACTATTAGGAACAGGGTACCTCGTCTTGTTAGCCCCCTTCCAGTAGTCCCACAAATCGCCTCTTAGCACGTTAACCACAAGTTGGGCCATATATGGTACACTGGTAGTCTCAAATAATTTATCCTTAACAGTTTTTTTTTATATCGCTCTTTACGCATTAACACATACGGGCGCTGTTCCTAACATGTAATACTTGCATAACACTCTTAACCCTTTGGAAGCCTTTGTGGTCAACGTGTTATATACACAGATCATACCCGATTTTCACTAGGTTGGGTAACTCATAGTACCATGAATGTGTGTTAATTTCAGTCCCCACATCGCGCTGAGCTTCGACGGAGCGGAGATAATCGTTAACAGTTCCGGGTCTCACACAGAGATACGAAAGGGCTGGCAATCAACCGAATACATAAAGATAGCTACATCCAAATGTGGTGGATGTTATCTATTTGCTAATCACGTCGGGTGTGATGGTAAGAGTATGTTTCAACCCAAATTAACATTCAAATAACGGGGGAAAATTTCCTTAGTTTAAATGGGACCGCATTTATGTGTAGATGTTGATGCTAGATTGGGAAATCGCACTTGTCTATAATTGTCATATACTACATTAACTAAATAGAGCGGGAGATTTGCAGGTTATGACCTGTTTATTTTATTTTATACTTCTTTTCAGCAGTTGGCATTAATGCATCCCAACGTTCAGTTATTGGACAGTATAGTTAAGATAAAAGTGATTTATGAAATTTAATCAACCCATTGGAATTTTCCTCAAAGGAAATTACTGTCAGATTCTTTGATGTATTATCCTTTAGGAGATCGTGTGTATTTTTCTGGCGACGCTCGAATCGGCCTCAATGGCGAAATTATTGCCATGGCAACCCCCTACTCATTGGCTGATGTCCAAGTCATTAGTGCCACGATTGATTTGGAGAGCATTCGGGTCTATCGTCACATGATTCGGAGTCGGTGCCATCAGGCTGCTAAAACTACGAGCTTTCATCGCGTGGAGGTAAGGTATACAATGGCTAGGCAGCAATTAGAAGACTTGTTTTTATTTGCTTGTGAGTTGAACCAAATCACTGTGAATATTTTATTTCCTGAGAGTAAAAGGTATAATGTTTGAGGGTTTCCGAACCTCTGCCTTATGAATCATTAGAACTCTTAATACACAACAGAGCCTCCCCCCTCCCTCGGTAGTTCAAAATTCTATGTTTGAGTACCTGTGCTTGTTTATATAAATTAGTTTGTGGAGAGTTTTAATTTACCCACTCCCTGCCCATAGGGTTGGTGAGGTTTGTTATTGCTCTCCTCGTCCTCTTTTCCAACTCTGATTCTCTTCTCCCTTCTTCCCTTTCATGACTTACTATTCCTCGATAAACCTGACAACAAGTGGAACAGTCTATTAAAACCCCTTCCCCCCCCAAAAAGCTGCAAATATGTTATGTGGAAGAGTTTTACATGATAGTAAGCATAATAATTTGTGTTGTATTTCCTGAATGAAATAAAGAGCCAACATTGACATACATTAATACCATGAGGTAAAATAGAGCAAGATGTAGAATAAGCGCCGGAAAGGAAGGTTGTAACCAACAAATCTCACTGCATAACCCATTCATTGTTCCGAACCGACTCTCTCATGGGTGCTGTCATATTTGGTCGCCTGTGATAAGCAGCTGGCAGTGAGTACTTCGGTTGTGCTCTTCTTATTCCATACCTTGAGCAATAATGTGTGGAAAGCATTTGAATGTTTATTATTACTTTCCTTGATTTAGTCCTAAAACAAACTCAAAATATTTTGTGTTATTGATTGTTTGAAGCACATCCAGTAAGTTCTTTCTATCTTATCATTGTCATCTCACAACGAGACGCATCTGTAGAAATTGCTTCTACCGATGAGCCACTATTCGACCTTCTCTTCTCTGGTTCTTGGTACCGCTAGGTGAACTTCTCTCTCTCCGACGACTATGACTTGTTTCTTCCCTCGTGTACCCCCATCAACGTGCAGTTTCCCACTCCCGCAGAAGAGATTCTGTACGGTCCTGCCTGCTGGTTGTGGGATTACCTCAGGAGGTCATGCCAGGGTGGCTTCTTGCTCCCTCTCTCTGGAGGCGTGGATTCCAGTGCCTCAGCCACCATTGTGTTCTCTATGTGCCATTTAGTGGTGGATGCAGTGGCCAAAGGCGAAGCTCAGGTAAGTTTGCAAATTTAGTATAAAACCACTGGGGAACTTTGTAGCCCTCCAACCCTATGAGGGAAACTGCCATCATTGAAGAACAGAAGCTGATTCTGGACTTCTCTCCTTCCTTTCAGTCTCCTTCTTTGGCTAGTTGAGGTGTTTGCTAACCTCACATTTTTTCCCTTCGCCTAACTAAACCATTTTCTTTTACAAATCTTTTATTTTTTTTGCTCTTTCTGGCAGAGAAACCCTCACCCTGTTGGTTTTCAGCTTTTGTATTAATAAAAACATTCACCGGGTGGGTGATAAGAGGGGGGTAAAAGTTGTGTAGTGGATGGTTCTTGGTGTAACCACCCGCCACCAAGGTCCGCTCTCTCGCTCCTGAGATGCCCATTAGATCTGAAGGAGGCTTAGGAGACGAGGGTGGTTATTTTCTTTATTACAATACATATATGTATTAGGCAATCATCAACCAGAGTAAATATCAATCAACAAAAAAATCAATGTGCATACACTTAGATAAATATAAATTAACTTAACAAGGAAAAACTATAATGGTTTATATACAGTACCATTTATGTGTGCTCTCGCTCCAACGATCATAGTACCCACAAAACTCTCAATGGAGCCGGCACATAAGCAATATCCTATTCATACAACATTCCTTCAAATGCACACCCTACAAACTCAGGTCCATTGTCACACAAGCTTACACACACACACACACACACACACACACACACACATATTGGTAACTGTTTCCCACACACAACTCTGGCAACAGTCACACACGAGAGCGACGCGGCGGGTATTTTAGTGGCATTGAAGATTTCCACACCACTTGTGGGAAAACAGTTAATAATGATGATGAAAATATAATAATAGATTGATTAGAAAGAAAGGTTTGTTCAGAGAAGCAGGTGATTTACCCTTGTTTTCATCCTTTATTAAATCATACGAAGGAGTAGAGTAGCATGGTCTTGACTCTGTCGCACTTTGTAGGTACTGGATGACGTACGACGCATTGTCTCTCAATCCGACTACGTGCCGACTGATCCGAAAGAATTGTGTGGTCGCCTCTTCCACACCGTCTATCTCGCCACAGAGAATTCTTCCAGAGAGACCAAAGAGAGAGCCAGACGACTGTCACAGGAGATTGGAAGGTAGATGGGGTGGTGGTGTATGGGGGGGGGGTCGGTGACAATGACGACCCATCTCTCTCTTCGTTCCGGGTCGCGGGTTGGTTAGATGAGTATCCGGTTCGGTGATCCAAGAGTTTTAAATTAAATCATGAATTTGGATTGGGTGATAATGAAGCCCTCCTACCCCCCACCTTCATACCCAGGCGGCCATTACCCACCAAACAATCAAACCACACAACCCATCATGACATCCAATCTCCGTATCCAAGCCGCCACTTCGGAACCATTCCAACAGATATCAACCCTGAAGAAACATCCTTACACTTTCGCTCACGGGGTCTCCCTGGCAAGGCTCCGGTACGATTGACCTCCCATACCAGTGCGCCGCAGGGTGGTACCCCTCCTTGGAGGAGCAGCACGTTTTTGTGGTTTCATTACTGGCCAGGATCTACCTGACACAGAGGAAACCTCCAGTCTGAGTCTTTTAAGCGGCCTTTCCACTATTACACCTTCACCCCCCATCCCCTTCATTATCCCCATCTTCTCCTGCCCGTCCTGAAATCCGGCTCTGGCTCCTCTTCCATTGAATGTTGGGCGTAGACCGAGTCCTGTCCCTAAGCCGGATCCGCAGCTCCGACCTGCTTACCACTGCATTGGGAGGTTTTGGTCTGGGGTTTCCAAGGAGCGTGGGCCGAAGCACGCGAGGCCCAACTCGGCCGATCCCTTGTTGTCCCTGGCTAGGGGAATTGGATTTTTTTTTAATGGACATGAGCGATTACGCCCCCCCCCCTCAATTCCCCAATTAATCTTGGTGGAAGATCTCGCCCTTCACCACTCATGACCGATAAAGGGGTTTGCCACTTATTCCCTTTTGGAGAGCTGCCTCCAGGCGACTCTCCATTTGCGGTGGAGCGCCCTTTGCTTTCTCAGTGGCCCGTCAAGAAGGAGGCCAAGGACGTGCCAGCACACTTGCTGCCTCATTCTCCCCCCCAATGGAGGTCGGCATGCCGGGCATCCCCTGGCTTTTGTGACAGTCTTCTGGCGAATGCGGCGGACCCTTCCGAGGTGGCCTTGATTCGAACCCTTTGGACACTCGCCGGTGAGTGTGACGACGCACTCCTCCACAAGGAGGTGGTACCCTGGGTAGCCTGTTACGCTTAGTACCTGGAGGAGCCGCACATTCTCCCAGCCAGCATGCATATTGAAAGTTCTTGGGGTGCTTTCCCCTCGCACCCACTCAACACTGCATTAAAATATTATTAAAGGAGGTGGCCCCTCCAACCCTCTTGTTCTGGCGAGGAGGTTTACTCCTTCCCTAGGCCTATAGTTGCGGTAGCTTCCCCCCTCGAGCGACTTCATCTCCCTAGGAGCAGCAGTCCCTACTTTCCTATCACAGGGGGGCTGCCAAGAGAGTAAACAGGCAGCCCAAAATTGACCGCTCCCGGTAAGAGCGGCTCGATAGGGCCAACCCCCGTAGTAGGGGGCAAGGGAGAGCAGGATCGGTTGGTCCGTGCCCCCCTAAGGTCGTGCAGTCCTGCATTTTAACCCTACAGGGGTCGACGAAACACAAGATAGAGTCCAGGATTGAGATCCGTGATGCCTCGGGAGGGATGGCCGACACTTGGAAGCCCTCCCTGAAAGAACCTAGCCCCCTTCCTTCCCTCCTTTGCAAGTTTCTCTTCGCGTGGCTCGCGCCCCCGAGGACTCACAAGGAAAGGAGGGCCCTCATTCCCCGTCGTTGCTACTTTGACAGCCAAGACCTTCTTCATCTGGGAGAAGGATCTTGCTAAGGTTGGTCCGTCCGACCTAGGGGCTCCTTGTGGCGGTATAGGTAAGTTGGTTTATTCCCTACCCTCCTCTCCTGAAAACAAAGGACAAGACGAAGATTAAGGGTTTTTCTCCCTCCGCGGGGGCTCTGGGGATGGACGGGTCCGCTGTCTCTTCGGAAAGCGATCAGGGCAAGATCGGCACGTCTGTCCCCGAGGCGCACTCGAGGGAGTGGGGGGGTTGTGGCAGACTAAGTTGAAAGTGAGCTGAGCGGAGCCTCGATCACGTAGGGGGACCCTAAATGAGAGACTAACTGGGGTTTTCGAGCCCGCTGGCTTCAAACGCTTTCTGGTTATTCGCTCCACTGATGACAGCATTTTGGCCAAGGGCACCATGATCCATTAGTTAGTTTGATTGGTAGAGGGCCGAAGGTGACCTGTTTCTCGGACGGGAGCCTCGTGGAGAATGCGTCGGTTCCTTCTGAGGCGGCCATGATTGGTATCCATCGGACACTTATGGCTCGCCTGTGAGTGTGACGCCGCACTCTACCATGAACTTGGTGAAAGGAGTGGTTTATGCGAGGGAACTCTTGGACTATTCCAGATATGACATCACCTTTGAGCTGGCCCACCATGTAGCTTCCTAACAGGGAGGGACCTCGAGACCCATCCCTACACTCTTCGTCATGTTCGACCGTGACAGGCTCCCCGAGTCGGTTGGTATCGCTACAACGTGAATGCATTCGTATCACTGCTGCGCCGGTGCTACTACTGCCACCGCTTCGGCCATACAAATCGCTCCTGTAGACGCGCAAAGTCAGGTTTATCCGAAGTCTGTAAGTTACTCCAAAGCCGTACACGATGTCCCTATCGTGTATGGCCAAGTGTGTCAATTGCGGAGAGCCGTACCCTGCTTCTTCGAAGCAATGTGATTCGTATCTCCTGGAGAAGGAATCCTGCCCGTTCACGTTACGGATCGTCTCACATTTCGCGAGGCTAAGGATTTTGTCATGGCGACGTCTTATACTTCAGTAGTAAAAAAACCCCCACTGTTACTGGCCCCTCGAGGCCTGCGACCACGGTCGCTTCCGTACCCACTCTGAACCCTTCAGTTTGTTCTACCTATCCCGGGCCCTCCCCTAGTATATTTCCCTCCGCGTGACCGTTTCCTGTAAGTCGAAACGGCCAGGCGCCTCAACCGAGTCGTTAGTCTCGCAGGAGAAAAGACACCGAAGGTGTTCTTGAGGCTCTCTTCGGGGAGTCATAAAGCTCTCTCTCGAAAGGAGAACCGCACCAAAGGAGCTTCGGCTCCTACGGAGATGCCGGACCCTCCAAAAGAGCCACCCCATCTGCGAAACTGCCTTTCCAGCACATTTTTTTAAGGCAGAGGGAGGAGACTCGCATAGCGACCGCAACCTCCCCCGTTAAGTCCTCTAAGGCGACAACGCCCGGAGTTGTTCTTCCGGGAAGCTTTAGGGCATTTCCGTGAGGGTCTTCTCTTCGGAAAGGGTTCCCGCATCTACGAGCTACACCTGGATGGCATATTTCTTTAATGGAATTGCCGCGGCCTCCAGACCAACTGAGAGGAGCTGCGGAGGCTCGTCTCCTCGCGTTTCCCTTAAGCTTTTCGCAAATCTGAAATCGAGCACTCTACCCTGGACGATTCCCATCCAATTTCTCTAACCTCCTGCGTAAGTAATTTGATGTAGAAATTGGTAAATGTTGAATTAACCTTATTCCTGTTGGCCGGTGGTCACCTGTCTTCTGCACACCGCGGCTTCCGCAAGATCCACTCCACATCGGATGCTCTGCTCCAACTGGCAAAACCTATCTGCGAGGCTTTCGTAGAAAGCACTACGCCATGGTATTTTTCGATCTAGAGAAGGCCTATGATAACGCATGGCGAGATCGTCGATTCTGCCTACGAGTGGGGGGAATTCTTTCCGGCCCAATTGGGGCTGGAAGCGGACGTCCTGCCCGCAGTGTCACACTCTTATTGCTGAGCACCAACGGTATCATCTCGATGCTGCCGGAAGATGTTGCCACTACGCTCTACGTGGACGACCTTTCGATCTCTCTTGGCGCGGCCCAGATGCCAACTCTGGAGCGTCGACTCCAACAGGCAGTGAACCGCGTCTCTCGCTATGCCGAAGCGCACAGGTTTCGGTTTTTATTTGGCCAAGACTAAGGTGGTGCACTTCTGCCGCCATCTATGGTGCCACCCCGATCCGGACTTGTTCCTAAACCGGGTTCGCCTGGAACTGGTAGATTCGCACCATCCCCTAAGCTCTGTTTTCGACCGACACCTCACCTGGTAGGCTCATATTGGCAGCCTTAGGGCCTCTTATACCCGGGACATAGACATTCTTCGTTTCGTGACACATTCAGTACCTGAAGTGCTGATAGGGCTACTGCCTTACTTTTCTATCGATCCTTTGTTCGTTCGAAGCTCGACTACCGATTCGGAGAGGATGGTTGAGGTGTGTTGTGGTGGGGAGTATCGGGGCTTCATTAGCTCTGACATCATCCGCGTGGGCCTTGGCAAGGTAAGGGCACATTATACTTATGGTCATATGGTCTCCGCCGCAGTTGGTGTAGAAGTATCATTTGGAATCGACGCGGTCTGCTTGGCACGTGTTTTTTTTTGGGGGGGGGGGGTCCTCTTTGTATCAACGAGCTAGCTACTTGTGTGGTCTCATGTTGTTCAACGTTTTGTCCATATGTTAGTGTGCTGCAGATTTTAATGCCTTGGTCAAGCAGCGTGTTTTTGTAGTGCTCCTCGGATAGTGTAATAACCATACCACTCTCTTTCTGTCGACCGGTGCCTTCCGCTCGGCCCCCATTGAGAGCCTACTTCTCGATGCCGGGGAGATGCTACTCACTCTGCGTCGTACCACCTTTGACTATTTGTCGCCACACCTCTGCTCCCAAGGCCTCCACAGCGCCGGGAGTATTGCGTTATGCCTTTTTTGAGCACACTTCGTGTCACGCCGAAGCCGTGTCACTGTATATGGTTGACTCCAAATCCGAAGAGGAGGTGGGTCCTCTTTCGTGGCTTCTCCCTATTTTTTGAAGTCGGTAGGCCTGTTTCGGCCGCTGCGTGTCTTCATGGCTGAGCTGGTTCCATACACCGCTCGATACGCGAGATTACGCTTAGCGACTCGCATTGCTCACCGAGCGCCCTCAATGCTTTGGAATTTCCGCACCCCTTGATTCGCTGTATCTCTGACGCCCCTTCTTTTTTGCGAGGCAGGAGGATGTCGAGATTGTCTTCTGCTGGGTTCCTTGACATGTAGGTTTTGCCGGAAATGAGGGCAACATACAGTCTGCAATAACTGGGTGACCGGAGCAGCGGTTCGCTTTTTCCCACCCTAACTTCTTGACAGTAATCCGGTCAGCACTTCTGGCTGCATGGCAAAGAAGATAGGAGATGGCGTACGGGATTCTATATTTGTGCGTCATTGCGCCGCGCCTCGTCGACTTGAGGTCATTTCCTGCCGCCTCGAAATCGGTCTTCCTTTGACGGTGTGCTTTCCTGAACATTACTGCCCTGACTGCTTGGTGTCCCATACTGCCCGGCACATTTACGAGCGGGATGACTACTGTTTGTTCCTAGTATTCGGAACGGGTTCGTGCGCACACCCGACTGTGGATTATATGTTTGATTTCGTACATTTTAAATTAACCTGACGCTAAATTATGTTATGCTTTTAATCCTTGCACACGTCATCATGACATCGCTCTCTTTCATTCTCCGTCTTCGCATACACATTTCTACTTTCGTCCCTAAACCCCCCGAAGGGTTGTTTATATCTACCACCCCTTGACGTAGAACGTTTGCTCCTCGTGTTAACGAAGGTTTTCTCTGCTCACTAGTTGCTGTCAAAAACTACTACGTCACACCTGGTGCTCTTGGGCTTTCCAGCAATCATCATTCTGATTTTTATGCAAATTTCATTATCTGATCAGCGAATCTCGTCTCAGGTCTAAAAGGGACGGATGGCGTAATTTACTCAGTCCATATCGGGCGTTTAGTCGCCGGATAGTGTCCCGGTTCGCGTCTCCAAGGCGGTTGCCATGTTATATAGATACTCGTGGTTCGGATCCCACGTTAAACTGTTGCTGTGTAATGAAGATCCTCAGAGGAAATGAAGATCGGTGTTGTTCCTCTACTCATTCTTCCTCCACTGAACCAAAATGGCCTTGTTGGTTAATCCCTTGAGTGATTAACAAGATTATTTTATTGCAGTTATCATGTCCCCGTCTTAATTGACAGCGTCGTCTCAGCAGCCGTGGGTGTATTTAGCACCGCCACGGGGCTTATCCCAAAGTTCAAAGCAAGAGGAGGGACCCCACGAGAAAACCTCGCTCTCCAAAACATCCAGGCGCGGCTCCGGATGGTCCTTGCTTACCTTTTTGCTCAGGTACAAGTGAGGGGGAGAGTCAAATGGAACATGTCTGGTTATCCCTAGTATCCTATTTTGAGGAAGATGATAAATAACTTGGCGTTTGTGCATCATCATTACCTTGCCCATTGATAGGTGTTGGCAGGCATCATTGTCATAACAAAGTCAGGACATAAACACCGATACTTTCGGTCATGATACTTTACTTTTGTGGGCCCCCGGGGAGGTTCAGCAAACCCGGCAGCAGTCAGGGATGCCGCCACGGCCAATGGTCTTCTCCAGAGGTCTCCAAGGGAGGTGACATGATAGTCAGGTGTGTGAGGGAAGGGTAGGGGAGGATCAGAGGAGTGGTGTCGTCTGTCAGTTGGCAGCAGGAGCAGTAATGGCGAGGGGTTCAGTGAGAGGTTTTGTCTTGAGTGTAGGCGGGCCAGGGTGGATGTCGGGTGGGATGCGTTGAAGTGCTGTTTGCC
The DNA here is from genome assembly GCA_963969495.1 of Ceratothoa steindachneri. Taxonomy (NCBI): domain Eukaryota; kingdom Metazoa; phylum Arthropoda; class Malacostraca; order Isopoda; family Cymothoidae; genus Ceratothoa; species Ceratothoa steindachneri. The sequence goes on along the minus strand of OZ018322.1, from coordinate 130,981,374 downwards.
CGCCGTCAGAGTGATAAGGGGGTTGAATTGTAGGTGTTGTATCGTGTTCTGGTTTGATGCTGTTGGGGAGACAAGTCTCAGTATTGCGACACGGGAGTAATCCTAAGGTCTGTGAGGGTGAGCACAGGAATTGAGAGGGTATGTAGTGGGTGGGTGGTGCAACTTGCTGAAGATCTGTGTCCCTCTCTATGGGATCACTGATGGGTAGTATCATTTTAGTTTCTGTTTGTACGTGGGGTGTTTGGGTGCTTTATCTGCAGCCGGTTGCGATGCCGAGTGTGTTTTGTGTTATTTATATTTTCTCCATGTTGTAACTGGATAACCTGGTTGCCCAGGCTGGGGATAGGTAATTTAGGGTGGTGCGGATGAATTGTCTATAGTGCGTTAAGCGTTTATTTCTGTTGCCCGAAGTTGGTGTTTGTAAGTGTCCTGAGGGGTTTAGTTCTCTTTTGTCCTTGGCAGTGATGTGTGTATATGTCGCAAAGTCATGCCTGGATCCAGGGTGGTGTCCAGTAGGGTTGGTTTATGGTTAGGTTGGTCTTGTAGCGTGATATAGTGTTTGATGTATTCGTGCGTGTGGGAGGTGAAGAGGAGTGGGAAAGGTGGACATTATGTCTAGTGTTAGCCAGTTTTGTAGTTATCGGGGGGTGTATATAGCCTGCATGTGTGGTTGTGGCCTGAGATATGACCCCTTTGTGGAGTCAGTCCTGCACTGAGTGAGAGCCGTGAGCCGTGCTGTTGTACTTGCCCATCTCTGTTGGAGAGGAGATTGGCAATCCATTTCTTGTCATTACCGTTGTATGTAGTGTTGGAATATTTTTTGTGAAGATGTGGCCAGTGGTACTGTGTCGAAGGTTTTGTTGATGCCAATTGTTACCACCACTGTGCATAGCGGGCAACGGTTTTGGTTGAAGCCTTCCAGGATGTGATTTGTTTTTGTTGGGGAAGTCATTGATGTGATTTGTTTTTGTTGGGGAAGTCATTAATGTGATTTGTTTTTGTTGGGAAGTCATTAATGTGATTTGTATTTGTTTAGGAAATCATTAATGTGATTTGTTTTTGTTGGGGAAGTCATTAATGTGATTTGTTTTTGTTAGGGAAGTTATTACTGTGATTGTGGAGTGATGTTCTTTGAGGCCATGTTGAGTGTGAGAGAGTGGTGTGATTGTTTGATCATGTCAAGGATTAGTTTTTTAGGTGGTTGAGAGGAGTGAAATGGGTCTGTATGAAGTGGGGAGGTTGGTGGTTTCTTTGGTTTGAAGATGGGTATGATGTTTCCAGGTTGGAGGAATAATGTTGTACAGGCAGGAGTGGTTGAAAATGTTTGTGGGCCCCGAGGTGATTAGGTGAATATTTGAGATGTGGTCTTGGCCTTCAGCTTGTGAGTTTTTGAGGAATTGGGGCGAATGTAGTATCTTGGGCGGTGGAGGTAAGAGTGAAGGGTGGTTGCTGTGTAGAGTCTGAGTGTAGTTTGTATAAGTTTTTGATTGTTCGTCTGTTGTTGTGGTTGTTGGTAACTGGCTGATTTTGGAGTAGTGGATCATGAACAGTGTGTTTTGGTTTGTTGGGCTGGGTATTTTGTTGTCTGGTGAGAAGTGATTCGTGGAGGTGGGGGAGGTTGGATGTGTGATTTATTTTTTTTACTGTGCGCCAGAGTTGGGAGCTGTTTGTTTTGTGGTATATTATTTCCAGTTGTCTTGTAGTTTAGTGTTGGGGTTGTGTATTTTGTAGAATTACTGTTTGTTGATGCTCTGTTTTGTCTTAATGTGTTTCGTTGTTTTATGATGTCTTTCTGGTGTAAAGTTTAGGTTGAAATGTTCCCTGTGTCCTCCGAGACTTGTTTCTTGCTAGTTTGGTTGACTGTCTTCCGTAAGGGCCAATGCGATGCGTTTTCCTGGCGGTCGTGTTAACGGGACTCAATGCCCCGTCTGGTCCCAGCTTAGCCACCTCTCTGCTTTCTACTAACATCTCTCCTTCTCCCCCTCAAAGCATTTGGTTTGACTAGATAGAGCTGCTCTCTCTGAGTTCAGACCCGGGCTCGTAACTATTCGCCTGGAGGCCTGATTCTTTTGGACTTTTCCTGCTTCCCTCCCCCTCCCCCTCCCCCTCCCCGGTAATCGCAGTGAAATATTAGTAGCTACCAACCCATCCCCTTTTTTCTGGCCTCCAGAAAGAGGTGGAAGTCAGCTCTGTTTTTGTCCTAACAATTTCTTTATTTCTAACCCCCCCAAAAAAACAAAAAACAAAAACAAACCCCACAATAAACCCTAATGAAAACGACAACTATAAGCAAAGATAAAACCAGTACATCACCCCCCGCCCCCCCCATCCCTATGCACCCCCAAGTTTGCTAAGTGCTGATCTTGATGGAGGGTCTCCCTTCTCACCACCCTCAACCGATAGAGGAACTTCACCTGTATCCCTATTGGAGCCGCCCTCGGGTAGCTCCGTCTCTTCTAAAGAGATCCCCCCTCCCCCCTGTGCTGTCTCAGGGGCTCCTCCAAGTCGCTCTTGGTGGAGAGGGTTTTCCCTTTTGCAATAGATACGGGATGTGTGTGTGTGGGGGGGGGGGCTCATCCGGACTGGTGTCGTGCCGCGCCCTTTTAGGTCCACCTCAAAGGCAGTGTATATTTGGGGTGTAGGTGGGTAGGGGAGAAGGCTTCTGCATTGGTGGGTCGTGGGGTGTGTTGTTTGTGTGGGAGAGGTAGCTATGTAAAGGGCTATTGAGGTTGGTGTAGGATGTGCATGTCCCTCAAATAAAGGAGTGTAGTGTGGGCGATCCTTTACCGGGAAGTTTTAGGGGCCCCGCTGATACACACCGTGGATTGCGGCGGGATTTGTTCGTCCGTGATTTAAGGTGGAATGATTAGATGTGAGAAAGGCGCATCTAAACTGGTGGCTTTCCCGTCCCATCCTGGAACTCTTCCTCAGAACCAGAGGGGATGGTCGCGGTTTTGCCGCGGTGGCTGCTTAACGTGTGGTGACTCCTCATTGCCCAGAGCTTTTCTCGAAGTGAAGGCGACGAGACCCGTCGTCGTTGGCCAATCCATTAATGCAATTATTATACACTTTTCCAAACTCACTCCTTCCTACATGGGTGTGGTCACAATTGTATTCTACGACATGCTTTGCCACCACAGTAGTGTAATTCTTACTCGAAACGGGTAGGGATAATTTATAATCTTTACCACTTCAGTACCTAATAATTCTGCAGGCGCGCATGAATGCCATACGACGGATGGGTCCCCGGCTAACAACGTCTGACTCTTGCAGGAATCGAAGAGCTAAAAAGGTTCCCATTTCAGCTGCTCCTATGGGCTCGTGGCAGAGCGGGGGGTCTCTTGGTGCTGGGTTCTGCGAATGTAGACGAAGCTCTTCGTGGTTACATGACCAAATACGACTGCAGTTCCGCGGACATTAACCCCATCGGTGGCTTCTCGAAACTAGATCTACGGAAGTTCCTCATTCTCGCTAAAGACAGGTGAGTGAGATGCGTTTTTATCAGCGTAAATTAAAATGTGCTAGAAAAGCTTATAACAGCACAATGACCAAAGTGTGGACGCTGGCAAGTCCCAATGCATTGGATGAATAACCAAGCAAATGGAATTTGAACAAAAAAGGAGAAATCGAATTCTCGGTGCCGGTGAGGCCCCCAATCGATTCGAAGGTCATTTAAAATGTGATTTTTAGTTATCAGAAATTACCGTGGATTATCTTGAAGAGGTCAACATCTACCACTCTCCCACAAAGTGGTGATAGCGTGCATCAATGCTACTCAGACTATCTGCCCACTTACCCCCTTTTATGTCCTATTCAATACATGTCCATCCATCATTTTTCCACGCCGGTCTCTTGTTAGTGACAGGGTTCTATATGATGTAGCACCCCTTCCATGCCTATCTATCAACCATCTTCTCGATCACTCTATTCCCTCTCAAACATTAATTCACCTATTTATGCCGTCTTCCAAACCCATCTCACTCCCTGACACACTAGTATATTCTCTTCATAAGTCCATTTTCACCCATTCTTCTTACCATCTCGAAACACTTTCAGTCGCAACCTCATTCACACCATCTCTTACGTTCTAGTTCCTCACTCTATGGACCACATATTAAGTGGTCCATTTGCACTGTTTTCTCTCGAGATATTTCCTTCTTCCATACTATATTCTCCCCATACACCAACGTTGGCACCAGTATACCCGTGCAGCTTCCTGTTACACTCCACATTAAAACCCTAATTATTCCCCTAACGCACTAGTCGCACTACACCCTTAAAATCATGTGGCCGCGATCTGCCTCATCTGTACCACCATCATTGCATCTTAGTTGGAACTTGTTGAAGGGTGACACCACGGCCTCGGGATAGATTCGTGCACACATATTTGGACTTTTTGGAGGAGGCTGGCCACTTCGATTTTATTTGATTCTCTTCGATGTTGGTCGCATGTCCTGTGCCGTGGAGAGCGGACCCTACCCCCGCTGCCGGATTGTACTTCCTTCTTCTCTTTAGTTTGTTTTGTTTTTGTTATTTTAAAGTAGCTTAGTACTAGGTTGAAATTACAATTGCGCTGAAAAAACATCACCTACACTTCTTCAATAAGCCATCCTAAACGATATTAAGCAGCCATGGCGACATTACACTACCTTTTTTTTTCCATCCCCCACGCATATCCAACCTCTCTCTCTCTCC